>CM060378.1:29569950-30169950 GCA_030545235.1 Helianthus tuberosus
TGAGGGTTTATTGTGGGTGTTGTGAGTGATGACCAATGCCACTAAAAAATGTTGTGAGTGATGGAAAAATGGTTGATGACATGACGGAACTTGATTGGGTGTTGTGAGTGATGAGTGATGACCACCCCCACCCCCCCTAATGCATCTCATTTTGGGTTGTCAAGGATTATTACTTCTTCCTCATCATCCAATTAATTTCAAAGATATACACATTTAGAAACATGGAAGGTTCCAAAATAGAAGAGATGGAAGAATAACTAGAAAACTAGCATCAAGGGACGCATAAAGAACATATTATTAGACATACATCAACATACACATATGTCATATATTAGAAAATATGGCAAAAAGAGCAGTCCATATGATCTAATCTTATGATGCAACTGACACATATTAGAAAACCATGTAACATATTTATATAAACATAGTGTGATCAATCACGTACAGATCAAATTCTTGAGGTCCCATAAATTTCCATGTATCTGAAATTCACTGAACTGGTGCTGCAATTAATACACAAATATTTAGATGATTAAATTTAGGGGATCAATAACCATAATATATGGCTGGGTTGAAGATACATTAATTATTACATTATTATTACCTCTTGAGGATGTACTCCGATTTGCTGATAATCGAACAAGAAAGACGGGTTCCAACTGCCTATCATTGATGAAGAATCATCATCAATAATTCCTTCTGGTTCTTTTATGATCCAAGACCCTAAGCATTTCATGCCTTGATCCATTGTTTGATCTAAACATAATGGTCTAAACTTTGAAAATTGATCATCACCACCACTAACACAAGAAAGTTTATAACCACTCTTTTCCAGTGTCCTCTCTCTTGCCCTTTTTCTTGCCATTTCTCTTGTTTCTTTAGCAAGAGGGCGAAGAAGATAAGAACTTGTTCTAACTCCTCTTCTAGTCTTTTTCTTTCCCTTTCGGTTGCTACTAGAAGAGCACTTTGCGCTTTGATCTCCGTCGATATATTCAGACAACAATTCACATTTTGAAGCAGAAGATTCACTAATAGAAACACCTGAAAAGCTGGATTTCCCATGAGGGATCATGAGTTCTTGAATGTTTAAATTCGATTTCATGAGTAACCACTCGACGGTCTTGCTTGCCTTATCGAACCCAAGCATGTCTTGTAACTTGAAGAACTTTTTACTAACTTCAACGGACAACCTCATTCTTCGAGCCCTTGGTCCTTGAGCCGTGTTAATCTTGCTGTGCCGGTCGGCTTTCGAAGCTCTCCTCCTTTTACTGCTAGTTTTCGGCTTACTGGAGCCATCATCACCCTTGTTGTTGCTACATTTTCCCGTTGCAGCCTGTAAACTAGCCCTAATGTCTGGACTAGATAACTCTTGATGAACTGCAATACTATTGGCATTCTGATTGATATAATCATTAGAGAAGAGAGATTCTTGTTGCAAAAGGTCATTAAAGATCATATTACCATCTTCTAAGGTAATGTAATGAAGGGAAGACAAAGGAGGACGGTAATCTTCTCGATGGGTTATAGAAACATTTGTATTATTAATGTAATTATACAAAGAAGAATATGTACTTGTATGGAAAGTAGTGCTAGTGAAAGAGGGATACATTTGTTAAACTTGCTCAAGACAGAACTAACAATTACATTATTTTGTCTTTAAAGTATGAATGTGCAGAGATAGATGAGTTATGAGCTTATGGAGGAGAGTAAAAGTGAGTTAAGATTTTATGTGTATGGTACGGTGAAAGATTGCAGGCCATTAATAAGGTGGAAATGAATAAGAAGAAGAGGGAATACTTTGACGAAGCTTATAATTCTATGATGACTGATGAGTGGATAGGATGAAGGCACATCTTGTTGCGCCCCTTCATGTGATTAAAAGCAGCAGGTGGTCTGTGTGTTTATCTTTGGGGCATGTAGGTTAGGGTTGCTTTATGGAACAACATGTCACCTTTTGTTTGTTCCTCCCCTTATATCATAATGTTTTATTCATTAACATGAATCCCATATACATAGTACATACATATTTATCTAAGCAAAAGTTTGTAATTACAAGTTTTCTAAATAATCAAATATTCATGAAAAAAACACTAAAAGGGTGGAGGGTTTCTCTCCTCCACATAAACGTTATATCAAATTCCACTAATTTCATACTTTTTTTTTCTATAAGGGAGGGTGTACAATTTGCCAACTTACCACAAATTACATTTTGGAACCAATCAAAATTACTCTCTACGTCACCAACTCATCACCAAAAGTTAGATTTTCACATACAAAATCTCCTTCAACATCTCATCACCAAAAGTTAGATTTTCAGCCAAGTAATCTTGAATGAGACGTTCTCGTGCGACCTCACGATCTCTTGCTTTATAAGTTCTTGTTGAACACATTGGATCATGAACCACAGTTAAACTTCTATGAAGAACAATAGCGAGAATAGCAAGGTTACGACGATTCATCGCAAATCCGTCATTATCTTTGGAACTTGACAGGAATTGAAATAGATCCATCTTATTTATTTTAGAGAGTAAAAATTAGAGATTGTGGTTTATAATAGAGTGAAATAAGTATAAGTTGTATTTGTATAGGTAGGTTGTAATTTTTAATTTAAAACATTTTTTTTAACTAATAACATTGAAGAGAGAGAGATGGTATAGTCGGTAAACTCTACACCCCTCTTGCCGATTTGTTGTGGTACCAAACAAGAGAGGGTGGTGTTACCATCTTTACCACATAAGATAATTTTGGTACCAAATTGGATTTGTGCATCCACACCGCGCAGCCTAAGTAGATCAAATCCAATAGTTGATCAAGAAAGATATGTTTCAACTCAAGTAGATGTTTTTTCGTCTAGTATGCGTTCCATTAAAGTCCAGATCCATTCCAATTTCTTTCAGGACTACGTGCTTGTACTAGCAATTATCATAGGAGTACAATATAGTTCATGGTATTTTCCAACATAGTGACCATGCCAAGACTAAGACCAAGACCAAGTCCAAACCGATCATATTAGGACAGCAGAGATCGAACCGAAGCGCGGAAACCTACCAACAACCAAAACTGGTACAGGTATAAGGGGAGGCGGGGTGGGGGAAAAAAGTTCCCGTGATAAAATGTCCACGCGTGGAAAACAAACAAATGTGTAGGTCCCCTCTCGGATGAGGTCAAACCTTATCCTTGTTATGTCTAACACACTAGCGAGTGCGGAATCCAAGCTAGCATGCAAACCGAGATCGAGAGAAGGAGATGAACAAGAACACGTAAATAAACAACACACAATATTCACCGATTAACACCACTTGTATTAATACGAATGAAAGGTACAGTTACAAGCTCAATGTTTACAGATGTACTCTATAAACTCTCTCTCTCTCGTGTGTGTGTTCTGTGTGTCTCCCTGTGTTCTCCCTGTGTTCTGTCTAAGTGTTTCTCTCAAACAACTCCCTAAGTCTCCAAACTGAAATGAACACACTACATGGGTATTTATACCCGACACAGCTCTGCTGGTCGAAGGATCAGACAGACTGATCGAAAGATCATCTGTCGACCAGAAACCTATCGAAGGATCAACATGCACATCGAAGGATAAGATCTTTCGAGGTCCATCCATCCATCGAAGGTCCATCTTTCGAGCTCATCGAAGGATACAAACCATCCTTCGATGACATCCTTCGACACACACATCATACATACAATGTGCTAACTGTTTGGCCAAGTCAAACCGGAGGATGGTTGACTTGGTCAAACTTACATCGAACGCACATAACAAACCTAAGACGTAACTCAGACTAACACTTGGCTGTATTCTTTGTCTCGATCTTCGTGTCTTCGAGTCGAAACCAAGTCGAACTGAGCTGAGTTGAACCGAGCCGAGTCGTGTCCACAAAATATGTATCAACAAACTCCCCCTTGGACGCTACTCGTGAGGTTCAACTTCCATGTCTTCCACGTCGGAGGATCTTCAAAGTCTTCACGTGTCGTAAGTAGAAAGTGTATCAACAAACTCCCCTTTTTGTTTAGGAAGTGTGCCAATAAAACTCCCCCTTAGATTGAACTCTCCATTGAGTCATGCTCGTGAATCTTTTGACTTGTCAATTCTTCAGATCCTTGTGGTGTTGATGAAGGGTCAGCGGCAACTCGATCACTTTATCCTTTGAGTGCCTCCACTTCGTGTCTTCATTCCAAAGCTTTTCATCGAACATGTTCTCCTCGCCTTTAGCATCTGCACATGCAAGGAAAGCTAAACGCATAATGAGAACACCGCTTGGAATATAGTTAACATTTAAACAAAAGACACATATGAGATCAAATCTCGATCAAACACCAACCGACAACAGTTTGAAAGTTTAGAAAAATATTCAATTTTTAATCCTTTAACTTTCAAAACTTGTTAACTTCAACAGATTATGAAGATGCAATTGTTTTTCGGCTTACGATCAGGATTTTGGGTAGGATAGACTCGAGTTCCAACATCAGTCAATCAAAAATAAACTAGAAGCAAAATCTTTTTGGATTTTATAAAGTTTATATTAAAACACACCTAAAATCTTTTTGGAATTTTTCATTTGTAAAGACGGAAAACAATAAATAAATATACACAAGAATCATAAACTGAAAATAGTAAATAAATATCTACAGACATTCTTTTTGCGAGTTTCGAGGGTAAGAGAATCATATCAGTGTACGGTAATGTCAAAACGCTCTTGTTGTTCTATTAGTTAACATTAAGATAAGCATCCTATAACGATTATCGGTATTGTTGTCCACATAAACTCAACTTATCATTTGTAATCATGGCGAGGGGATACGTTAAGGTATGATTTATACTTACCGACCGGTGTTCATCCACATCACGACACATTCCCGTATCAAGGTATGCACGAGAGTTCATCTTACCGGTGAGTATACCGATTATCATCTGTTTGACCGTATATGATGTGAGATTCTCACTTATTTTGATTGAAAACAAGCCCTATGTGATATAATCACTTATTGATGAGGAACTTGATTTTCGATGCATGAGGGCACAGGAGCAAGTCCGTGAACAGGTCAGTACTTTCGTACATCAGAGAGACGAACTTGACCTCCCGGATAAATGTGATATTTTATCACTTATTTGTTTGGACATGTGATTGTTGATCACTTATTGAGGTCGTATGCAGTATGTACACGTATGTATGGTATCATGGAAGATCTAGACTTGCGTCCCCGTTATTTTTCGGTAAAAGATACAACCATGATACCCAGATGATAAACAGCATAAAGACCGAATATTTCAGAACCTCGGCAATCTCTCAAACGAAATTTCGGTACTAAGACCATATGCCAATGAATGGTTCCCACCCAGTCTTCAGTCGGATTTAAGTTTATATCACCCTGCACACTTTAACATGATTGTGAGCCTACCGATACATCTTATATAGAGCTGCTTATCGTTTTTTTTTTCATTTTAGGTTTAAAGAGGTTTAGACAGACCACTGATGTACTATCATTTTCTCTTTTTCTCGCCAGGAAACTCATTTTTGTTTTTCTATTGTTTTTGTGCTTTTGAAATTTTTCGATGTTTTTGGATTTTTCAAATTTGGAATTACTCCCCCTAAAATCAACAAACTAAGATAAAATTTAAAACACAAAGGTATTTACAAAAATGACTTTCCGATGTTGGTTAACTCATGTTTTACCTCAATGCCGTTTACCAAAATTAAGTTTTAATCTGAAAAGATTTATCGAATTTTGGAAAAATCAGTTGGCATGTCGGTTTGCGGTGTGGACCATGACAACATTGTCTGGCCAAAGAGTGCTGCGAGAGGATAACAATTTATAAAGTAGCTTAAATAACGACAAGTATAGGAGAGATTAGAATTTTTAAAACCGTATCCTGCAACTGCTTCGTGCATTGCAAGGAATCTGAGTGCTCTCCCAAACTGGATATCCACCCGGTGTGGATTTCAAAGTCGATTCTTTGTAGCTACTGAGAAGTCTCTTGACAGCAACAAGATCATAAACCTTTGGGTCCGGCTGGTCTTCCACATTGCACCAGCGAAGGTTTTTGTCTTTCTCTTTCAGTAGTAGTGTGCGGTTGTTTAATCCAAGCCAAGGCATCCGCACACCCGGTTGGTTTGTTCAACAAACACATTTTCTTCAATCACACCGCGAAGAAATGTACACTGCACGTTCATCTTGTTGATTTTGAACATCAGACGTGCTACAGGTGCGTACATTTTGATTTGAATCTACCCTGGGGAACCCGATCAAAGCCTTGAACAATCAAACGTTGGAATGATTTGCAATTTGTCGAAGCTTTTCAATCTCTTTCAACAGACACTTCTGTTTTCCCTTTTCATTTTCTCTCCATCAAAGGCAACAATTTCTTCTGTCGCCTATCTTGTGCAAGGACGCTCCACTATCAACAATCTTACGACTATCGATAGTTCCTCCTGGAATATCCTACACACTCACTCAAAGATTAGTTGGAGAGGGGGACCCAAGCCTTTGTGGACTTGGGTCGTCCTTGATCATCAAGAAAAGTGATTTCAATCACTTGATGATTAGGAAAAAGAACCTGTGGTGCCCCCCCTGATTGAATTACCTGTTTTTTGCTTCCAAGCCGTTTGTCCTTTACCAGTATTTGAATTTATTGCTTTAGCATTTACTGGTTTTACAGTTTTAGGTTTTGCTTGAACAGGTTTTTCTTCTCTGACCTCTGATTTTAAGGCCTTCTCAATTACCTTTTGATTCTTTTATCTTAACTTCTTTTCCCTTTCTTTCAAGACACGTGGGTCTTGTTTCGGGGAAACAGATCGTTTTTGGTAATTGGTTTCTTGGGGAGCACTCGTTTTTTGCCTTCAACTTTTGCAGGTATGGGCAGTATCTTACAATATGCCCAACTGTGCCACACTCAAAACACATTCTCCGCTCTACAAACCTCGGAGAAACATGTTGATGACCAGACTGAGAACCAGACCATGAACTTTGTGATCTAGATGTACTTGGACCTAAATCACATCCGTTGGTGTGTTGGGTGTAATTATTCTGATCATTTCGTTTTAAAATTCTAACTTGTTTTACAAAATCAATGTTAGATTTATCCTGAAATGTTTCAAGTTTATCTGTACCCTTGGATCCAACAAAGTTCACTTTCGGTTCTCTTTTCTTAACAGGAGCTCTTTTGTTTTGCACCTTTTGCTGCTGAACTTTAGGTGCTTGAACATTCTTGTTCTGAGCCTTCTTTCCCTGTGCTTTACCTTTTCCGGAGTTCACTTGTTGTTTTCGCTCAATTGGTTGTTTTTGGTTTCCGTATTGTTTTCTAATTTGTTCACATGGAATTGGATCACATTGAGTGACGGTAACTTTGCCACTTTTGTTCCCCAAAAACTTATCAGTGCATCCTTCAAAAATTTGCTCAATTAAATCTTGATTTACATTTTTAATTGGAAAATCTTTGTTAGAGTAGATTTTGCTATCTCCTTTGAGCGTGTACAACAAATCATTCCCTTCTAGGCTAGATACAATGGAATCCATTGCTTTTGACATTTCAGTCTTACTCGGTTCCACTGGTGGATCACACAAGATGTGATTCTCGATTGGAATATCTGTTGTAACCGAGTTAGACTGTTGTTTCACAACCTCTACAGATTCATCATCCGATGAATCAGATTCATCATCCGAAGAATCAGTATCCTCAACAATGGGAGGACTCTGTTCCTTAACACACGATGAATCCGTCACATTCTCAGATTCTGATTGACCCGAGGATGATGTACCAGTTGTGAACCCGAGGCCTGCTGCAAAGTCATCTAGACCGAGTGGCACAGTAGGTTCAAAACGGGGCATATCCTCGTCATCAGGCAATTTGGAGTAATTGTGATTCATTGGGGGAGGACATGATTTGAATCCCATACACTTCTTATCCCCCTTTTTCTTTTGAACATCAATAATGTGATCCAAAACATAGCGGGAATTGGAATAGCTTTCCAATTTCTGCTTAATTGTCTCACATTCACATCGAGCTGTTGCTAACTCTACCATTTGCTTTTCAATTGTGTCAATAAGATCATTGTTAGCATGTTGTTTTCTCAAAACAGCCTTTTGTAATTCAGAAACATCATGTTTTAATGACGCAATTGTAGCTTTAAATTCTTTTTCATTTCTGGTTAAAAACAAGTTAGCTTCAGTTGCTTTAGAAAGATCTACAATCAATTCTTGATTGTGTTTGCGTGTGATTTCAAATTGACTTTCCTGTTCAGCATATTTAACATTTAAACTATCACAATTTTCACAACTAACTACAGTGGGTTCATCGACACATACCTGACTTGAGGAACTGTCGACATTAGCCGTAAAGGCTGAATGGAAAGAAAAAGATCCATCTTCAGAGAAGAACTTAGCAAGCTTCTCGGAAGTTCCAGCAGATTTCTGGCAGAGAATAGATCTCCTCTTGCATAATGCTTCAGCTTCAGCCAAAAGTTCATCAACCTTCAAATCTAAAGCATCACTTGATAAATCACCAGCATCAAGTGATTCCCCATTCATGCTCCCACTATAACCCGAACTATCTTCATCTTCTGAAGATTCACCAGCAGACACGGGTTCTACTACCTTCTCAATCACTTCAGCATAACATGCTGTTCCACCATTTGGAGCATCATTTCCCAACTGAAGCGACCAATCACAACCTTCATCTACTTGAACCACAAGTGCCCGGTTGGCATTTGATGGCCCTGCTTGGCTTTGGTTGTTGACAGGTATCAACGTATGAACATTGTTCCTGTTCTGGTTCTGCTTGTTGCCTTGATTTCTGAAGGGATTTTGGTTTCCATGCTGAGCTGGTCTTGTGCATTCCATTTTGAAATGACCCCGTTCACCACAGTTAAAGCACGTTACAGCTTGCTTGTCGAACCCATACTTGGTGCCTTTCTTGCTTTCCAAGTTGGTTCTCCCCGTCCTTTCCATAAACTCCTTTGCTCTTCGAATTGCACTAGCAAGAGCCCATTTGATATCCATCATTTCAAACTCTTCTCTATCCACTTGCTGATAATCTTCATTGGTTAGATTGATATTCCCAATCTGACCTGCGATCAATCCACAATAAGCACTAACCAAGGTGTTCAACATCTCCATATGCTCCTTGGCTATTTCGACACTGACTTTGGAAAAGTTGGAAGTGTCTAATCTGACTGTGTTCGGATTGGAAGTGGCTTGAAAGTTTGAAGAGTTTCCATAAAACCCTTGCTGTTGCGGTTGTTGCTTCTGAGCTGTCGGTTGCACATACTGTTGTTGAGAAGAAGAATTTTGTCTTGGATACATCGAGTATGCTGAAGGATCAAACTGATCTGTTGTGGAAGGTCCGGTGTTTGAGATGAAAGCTGTTTGAAGCTTCGCGTGTTGAGAAGCTGGTTTTTCTCCACTGATACCTCCTGCAATCCCAAAGTACATCTCTGGACTTTGAGGAGTTAGAGTTCTTTTTGCCTTAAGCTTTTCTTCTACATCCTTGTTCTCCAATTTTTGAATTAAATCATAAACGGTGATCGTGTCTAAAACACCATTTTCTTTGAGAATTTCAAGGTAACTGCTCCACTTTGCTGGTAAGCTATCAGCAAATCTCTTCGTCATTTCTTGTGGAGTGGCAGTGACTCTAAAAGCAAACATCTCGCTCAACAAGTGATGAAACCTTGTAGATAAATCTGCCAAAGTTTCATTCTCCATACACGTGAATCCTTCAAACTCTTTCTTCAGTAAATCTTGCTTGATCTTTCTTGATTGAGCATTTCCTTCACATCGTAACGTCAGCATATCCCACAAGCTTTTAGTAGTCGTGCAGTAAACAAACTGGTGGTAAATGTCTCTGTTAAGAGCTTGTGTGAGAATCATGAATGCTTTCTTTTCTAACTCAAACTTCTTCTTATCTTCATCAGACAGAGTGCTGTAAGTTTGTGGATTAGCTCCTGCAACTTCCAACTCATTGTCAAATGGAGTGAAGAAACACATCCATAGATCTTGACCTTGCCCCTGAACATAAGTTCTCAGCCTTTCTTTCCACCATCCCCAATCATTAATGTGATTTAGCTTTGGCGGTTTTGTGCTTGTACCAGTTTCACTGTCATTCTGCATCATAGATTGAACGCTGCTGCTTTGATTTGTGACCAATGCCCATTGATTTGCAGTTATCATTGCAGCTTGAGGTGGGGCAATAGCTCGCAAGAATGCAGTTTTGTCGAAATCTGGCTCAGGTTGTGTAACTGATGATCGTGAAGATGTTAGAGTCCACGCGGTTGGATCCCACTGATCGTTTGTAGCTGATGATTGTGGAGTCGAAGTTATTTTAGTCCACGCAGTTGGATCCCACTGACCGTTTGTTCCCATTTTATAAAAATTAATATATTAAGTGAAAATTGATTTTTTTTAAAAAAATTAATTTTCACAAACTATGTTAAAATTTCGAATGATAACAACCAGCCGAAGGATCAAGGATCGAAAGACCTGAAAAACACAAACTGTTAAACTTAAACAGACTAGGATCGAAAGATCAACCCTTGTTCGAAAGATAGACACTTGTTCGAAGGATCAACAGTGTTCGAAAGATCACTGTTGAATTTCGAACAATGACTTCGAAAGATTCTCCAAGATGAAGGATCCTTAGCTTTCGAAATGTAACAGTAGCTCGAACAATATATCCTTCGAAAAGATTCCTTGGCTCGAAAGATAACTCACTGACTTCGAAAGATGTTCGAAGGATGGGTATCTGTCGAACCTCCTTGATCGAAAGATGATCTTTCGACTTCGAAGGATATCTTTCGATGAGCCCTGACACACTGACACAAAGTTGACAGGTTGGTGAGAAAGGTGACGGGTTGGTGCACAACTTTCGGCAGAAGGTATGTTAAGACCTTAGTTTCTGCCAAAACCAGATTTGAGTTGATTATTTTAATCAGTCAACCCTTCCCAATGCACAAACAACTTTCAAAAGCAATAAAACAAGATCAAAAGATGTAAAACTTTGAAGAACACTTGAAGCTTAGTTGAAGATATCAAGAACAAACCCAGAAAATTTGAATTTTCCGGTAAACCGACAACTTTCCGAACACGAATTTGGCTGAAACTTCACTAAAAACCAATGTTTAACATGTGAAAATGAAGAATAAACAGGTTTTTATAACAACTTTCAGCAAAATACGATGATTTTTGAAGCTTTAAACAGAATTTTTCAAGAAAAAATATAAACTTCAAAACTCGAAACACACTCGAAAACACTCGGTTTTAACAAGGAGAAGAGCCAAGGCTCTGATACCACTTGTAGGTCCCTCTCGGATGAGGTCAAACCTTATCCTTGTTATGTCTAACACACTAGCGAGTGCGGAATCCAAGCTAGCATGCAAACCGAGATCGAGAGAAGGAGATGAACAAGAACACGTAAATAAACAACACACAATATTCACCGATTAACACCACTTGTATTAATACGAATGAAAGGTACAGTTACAAGCTCAATGTTTACAGATGTACTCTATAAACTCTCTCTCTCTCGTGTGTGTGTTCTGTGTGTCTCCCTGTGTTCTCCCTGTTTTCTGTCTAAGTGTTTCTCTCAAACAACTCCCTAAGTCTCCAAACTGAAATGAACACACTACATGGGTATTTATACCCGACACAGCTCTGCTGGTCGAAGGATCAGACAGACTGATCGAAAGATCATCTGTCGACCAGAAACCTATCGAAGGATCAACATGCACATCGAAGGATAAGATCTTTCGAGGTCCATCCATCCATCGAAGGTCCATCTTTCGAGCTCATCGAAGGATACAAACCATCCTTCGATGACATCCTTCGACACACACATCATACATACAATGTGCTAACTGTTTGGCCAAGTCAAACCGGAGGATGGTTGACTTGGTCAAACTTACATCGAACGCACATAACAAACCTAAGACGTAACTCAGACTAACACTTGGCTGTATCTTTGTCTCGATCTTCGTGTCTTCGAGTCGAAACCAAGTCGAACTGAGCTGAGTTGAACCGAGCCGAGTCGTGTCCACAAAATATGTATCAACAAAATGCCCACCGCCACTGATTGTTCATCACGAGTTATGGCAAGAGTGCGTGATAATATTAACGCGTTATGGACTTGTGAGTGATGGAACATGTGAGGTGGTGTGAGGGTTTATTGTGGGTGTTGTGAGTGATGACCAATGCCACTAAAAAATGTTGTGAGTGATGGAAAAATGGTTGATGACATGACGGAACTTGATTGGGTGTTGTGAGTGATGAGTGATGACCACCCCCACCCCCCTAATGCATCTCATTTTGGGTTGTCAAGGATTATTACTTCTTCCTCATCATCCAATTAATTTCAAAGATATACACATTTAGAAACATGGAAGGTTCCAAAATAGAAGAGATGGAAGAATAACTAGAAAACTAGCATCAAGGGACGCATAAAGAACATATTATTAGACATACATCAACATACACATATGTCATATATTAGAAAATATGGCAAAAAGAGCAGTCCATATGATCTAATCTTATGATGCAACTGACACATATTAGAAAACCATGTAACATATTTATATAAACATAGTGTGATCAATCACGTACAGATCAAATTCTTGAGGTCCCATAAATTTCCATGTATCTGAAATTCACTGAACTGGTGCTGCAATTAATACACAAATATTTAGATGATTAAATTTAGGGGATCAATAACCATAATATATGGCTGGGTTGAAGATACATTAATTATTACATTATTATTACCTCTTGAGGATGTACTCCGATTTGCTGATAATCGAACAAGAAAGACGGGTTCCAACTGCCTATCATTGATGAAGAATCATCATCAATAATTCCTTCTGGTTCTTTTATGATCCAAGACCCTAAGCATTTCATGCCTTGATCCATTGTTTGATCTAAACATAATGGTCTAAACTTTGAAAATTGATCATCACCACCACTAACACAAGAAAGTTTATAACCACTCTTTTCCAGTGTCCTCTCTCTTGCCCTTTTTCTTGCCATTTCTCTTGTTTCTTTAGCAAGAGGGCGAAGAAGATAAGAACTTGTTCTAACTCCTCTTCTAGTCTTTTTCTTTCCCTTTCGGTTGCTACTAGAAGAGCACTTTGCGCTTTGATCTCCGTCGATATATTCAGACAACAATTCACATTTTGAAGCAGAAGATTCACTAATAGAAACACCTGAAAAGCTGGATTTCCCATGAGGGATCATGAGTTCTTGAATGTTTAAATTCGATTTCATGAGTAACCACTCGACGGTCTTGCTTGCCTTATCGAACCCAAGCATGTCTTGTAACTTGAAGAACTTTTTACTAACTTCAACGGACAACCTCATTCTTCGAGCCCTTGGTCCTTGAGCCGTGTTAATCTTGCTGTGCCGGTCGGCTTTCGAAGCTCTCCTCCTTTTACTGCTAGTTTTCGGCTTACTGGAGCCATCATCACCCTTGTTGTTGCTACATTTTCCCGTTGCAGCCTGTAAACTAGCCCTAATGTCTGGACTAGATAACTCTTGATGAACTGCAATACTATTGGCATTCTGATTGATATAATCATTAGAGAAGAGAGATTCTTGTTGCAAAAGGTCATTAAAGATCATATTACCATCTTCTAAGGTAATGTAATGAAGGGAAGACAAAGGAGGACGGTAATCTTCTCGATGGGTTATAGAAACATTTGTATTATTAATGTAATTATACAAAGAAGAATATGTACTTGTATGGAAAGTAGTGCTAGTGAAAGAGGGATACATTTGTTAAACTTGCTCAAGACAGAACTAACAATTACATTATTTTGTCTTTAAAGTATGAATGTGCAGAGATAGATGAGTTATGAGCTTATGGAGGAGAGTAAAAGTGAGTTAAGATTTTATGTGTATGGTACGGTGAAAGATTGCAGGCCATTAATAAGGTGGAAATGAATAAGAAGAAGAGGGAATACTTTGACGAAGCTTATAATTCTATGATGACTGATGAGTGGATAGGATGAAGGCACATCTTGTTGCGCCCCTTCATGTGATTAAAAGCAGCAGGTGGTCTGTGTGTTTATCTTTGGGGCATGTAGGTTAGGGTTGCTTTATGGAACAACATGTCACCTTTTGTTTGTTCCTCCCCTTATATCATAATGTTTTATTCATTAACATGAATCCCATATACATAGTACATACATATTTATCTAAGCAAAAGTTTGTAATTACAAGTTTTCTAAATAATCAAATATTCATGAAAAAACACTAAAAGGGTGGAGGGTTTCTCTCCTCCACATAAACGTTATATCAAATTCCACTAATTTCATACTTTTTTTTTCTATAAGGGAGGGTGTACAATTTGCCAACTTACCACAAATTACATTTTGGAACCAATCAAAATTACTCTCTACGTCACCAACTCATCACCAAAAGTTAGATTTTCACATACAAAATCTCCTTCAACATCTCATCACCAAAAGTTAGATTTTCAGCCAAGTAATCTTGAATGAGACGTTCTCGTGCGACCTCACGATCTCTTGCTTTATAAGTTCTTGTTGAACACATTGGATCATGAACCACAGTTAAACTTCTATGAAGAACAATAGCGAGAATAGCAAGGTTACGACGATTCATCGCAAATCCGTCATTATCTTTGGAACTTGACAGGAATTGAAATAGATCCATCTTATTTATTTTAGAGAGTAAAAATTAGAGATTGTGGTTTATAATAGAGTGAAATAAGTATAAGTTGTATTTGTATAGGTAGGTTGTAATTTTTAATTTAAAACATTTTTTTTAACTAATAACATTGAAGAGAGAGAGATGGTATAGTCGGTAAACTCTACACCCCTCTTGCCGATTTGTTGTGGTACCAAACAAGAGAGGGTGGTGTTACCATCTTTACCACATAAGATAATTTTGGTACCAAATTGGATTTGTGCATCCACACCGCGCAGCCTAAGTAGATCAAATCCAATAGTTGATCAAGAAAGATATGTTTCAACTCAAGTAGATGTTTTTTCGTCTAGTATGCGTTCCATTAAAGTCCAGATCCATTCCAATTTCTTTCAGGACTACGTGCTTGTACTAGCAATTATCATAGGAGTACAATATAGTTCATGGTATTTCCAACATAGTGACCATGCCAAGACTAAGACCAAGACCAAGTCCAAACCGATCATATTAGGACAGCAGAGATCGAACCGAAGCGCGAAACCTACCAACAACCAAAACTGGTACAGGTATAAGGGGAGGCGGGGTGGGGGAAAAAAGTTCCCGTGATAAAATGTCCACGCGTGGAAAACAAACAAATGTGTAGGTCCCTCTCGGATGAGGTCAAACCTTATCCTTGTTATGTCTAACACACTAGCGAGTGCGGAATCCAAGCTAGCATGCAAACCGAGATCGAGAGAAGGAGATGAACAAGAACACGTAAATAAACAACACACAATATTCACCGATTAACACCACTTGTATTAATACGAATGAAAGGTACAGTTACAAGCTCAATGTTTACAGATGTACTCTATAAACTCTCTCTATCTCGTGTGTGTGTTCTGTGTGTCTCCCTGTGTTCTCCCTGTGTTCTGTCTAAGTGTTTCTCTCAAACAACTCCCTAAGTCTCCAAACTGAAATGAACACACTACATGGGTATTTATACCCGACACAGCTCTGCTGGTCGAAGGATCAGACAGACTGATCGAAAGATCATCTGTCGACCAGAAACCTATCGAAGGATCAACATGCACATCGAAGGATAAGATCTTTCGAGGTCCATCCATCCATCGAAGGTCCATCTTTCGAGCTCATCGAAGGATACAAACCATCCTTCGATGACATCCTTCGACACACACATCATACATACAATGTGCTAACTGTTTGGCCAAGTCAAACCGGAGGATGGTTGACTTGGTCAAACTTACATCGAACGCACATAACAAACCTAAGACGTAACTCAGACTAACACTTGGCTGTATCTTTGTCTCGATCTTCGTGTCTTCGAGTCGAAACCAAGTCGAACTGAGCTGAGTTGAACCGAGCCGAGTCGTGTCCACAAAATATGTATCAACAAACTCCCCCTTGGACGCTACTCGTGAGGTTCAACTTCCATGTCTTCCACGTCGGAGGATCTTCAAAGTCTTCACGTGTCGTAAGTAGAAAGTGTATCAACAAACTCCCCTTTTTGTTTAGGAAGTGTGCCAATAAACTCCCCCTTAGATTGAACTCTCCATTGAGTCATGCTCGTGAATCTTTTGACTTGTCAATTCTTCAGATCCTTGTGGTGTTGATGAAGGGTCAGCGGCAACTCGATCACTTTATCCTTTGAGTGCCTCCACTTCGTGTCTTCATTCCAAAGCTTTTCATCGAACATGTTCTCCTCGCCTTTAGCATCTGCACATGCAAGAAAGCTAAACGCATAATGAGAACACCGCTTGGAATATAGTTAACATTTAAACAAAAGACACATATGAGATCAAATCTCGATCAAACACCAACCGACAACAGTTTGAAAGTTTAGAAAAATATTCAATTTTAATCCTTTAACTTTCAAAACTTGTTAACTTCAACAGATTATGAAGATGCAATTGTTTTTCGGCTTACGATCAGGATTTTGGGTAGGATAGACTCGAGTTCCAACATCAGTCAATCAAAAATAAACTAGAAGCAAAATCTTTTTGGATTTTATAAAGTTTATATTAAAACACACCTAAAATCTTTTTGGAATTTTTCATTTGTAAAGACGGAAAACAATAAATAAATATACACAAGAATCATAAACTGAAAATAGTAAATAAATATCTACAGACATTCTTTTTGCGAGTTTCGAGGGTAAGAGAATCATATCAGTGTACGGTAATGTCAAAACGCTCTTGTTGTTCTATTAGTTAACATTAAGATAAGCATCCTATAACGATTATCGGTATTGTTGTCCACATAAACTCAACTTATCATTTGTAATCATGGCGAGGGGATACGTTAAGGTATGATTTATACTTACCGACCGGTGTTCATCCACATCACGACACATTCCCGTATCAAGGTATGCACGAGAGTTCATCTTACCGGTGAGTATACCGATTATCATCTGTTTGACCGTATATGATGTGAGATTCTCACTTATTTTGATTGAAAACAAGCCCTATGTGATATAATCACTTATTGATGAGGAACTTGATTTTCGATGCATGAGGGCACAGGAGCAAGTCCGTGAACAGGTCAGTACTTTCGTACAGCAGAGAGACGAACTTGACTCCCGGATAAATGTGATATTTTATCACTTATTTGTTTGGACATGTGATTGTTGATCACTTATTGAGGTCGTATGCAGTATGTACACGTATGTATGGTATCATGGAAGATCTAGACTTGCGTCCCCGTTATTTTTCGGTAAAAGATACAACCATGATACCCAGATGATAAACAGCATAAAGACCGAATATTTCAGAACCTCGGCAATCTCTCAAACGAAATTTCGGTACTAAGACCATATGCCAATGAATGGTTCCCACCCAGTCTTCAGTCGGATTTAAGTTTATATCACCCTGCACACTTTAACATGATTGTGAGCCTACCGATACATCTTATATAGAGCTGCTTATCGTTTTTTTTTTCATTTTAGGTTTAAAGAGGTTTAGACAGACCACTGATGTACTATCATTTTCTCTTTTTCTCGCCAGGAAACTCATTTTTGTTTTTCTATTGTTTTTGTGCTTTTGAAATTTTTCGATGTTTTTGGATTTTTCAAATTTGGAATTACTCCCCCTAAAATCAACAAACTAAGATAAAATTTAAAACACAAAGGTATTTACAAAAATGACTTTCCGATGTTGGTTAACTCATGTTTTACCTCAATGCCGTTTACCAAAATTAAGTTTTAATCTGAAAAGATTTATCGAATTTTGGAAAAATCAGTTGGCATGTCGGTTTGCGGTGTGGACCATGACAACATTGTCTGGCCAAAGAGTGCTGCGAGAGGATAACAATTTATAAAGTAGCTTAAATAACGACAAGTATAGGAGAGATTAGAATTTTTAAAACCGTATCCTGCAACTGCTTCGTGCATTGCAAGGAATCTGAGTGCTCTCCCAAACTGGATATCCACCCGGTGTGGATTTCAAAGTCGATTCTTTGTAGCTACTGAGAAGTCTCTTGACAGCAACAAGATCATAAACCTTTGGGTCCGGCTGGTCTTCCACATTGCACCAGCGAAGGTTTTTGTCTTTCTCTTTCAGTAGTAGTGTGCGGTTGTTTAATCCAAGCCAAGGCATCCGCACACCCGGTTGGTTTGTTCAACAAACACATTTTCTTCAATCACACCGCGAAGAAATGTACACTGCACGTTCATCTTGTTGATTTTGAACATCAGACGTGCTACAGGTGCGTACATTTTGATTTGAATCTACCCTGGGGAACCCGATCAAAGCCTTGAACAATCAAACGTTGGAATGATTTGCAATTTGTCGAAGCTTTTCAATCTCTTTCAACAGACACTTCTGTTTTCCCTTTTCATTTTCTCTCCATCAAAGGCAACAATTTCTTCTGTCGCCTATCTTGTGCAAGGACGCTCCACTATCAACAATCTTACGACTATCGATAGTTCCTCCTGGAATATCCTACACACTCACTCAAAGATTAGTTGGAGAGGGGGACCCAAGCCTTTGTGGACTTGGGTCGTCCTTGATCATCAAGAAAAGTGATTTCAATCACTTGATGATTAGGAAAAAGAACCTGTGGTGCCCCCCCTGATTGAATTACCTGTTTTTTGCTTCCAAGCCGTTTGTCCTTTACCAGTATTTGAATTTATTGCTTTAGCATTTACTGGTTTTACAGTTTTAGGTTTTGCTTGAACAGGTTTTTCTTCTCTGACCTCTGATTTTAAGGCCTTCTCAATTACCTTTTGATTCTTTTATCTTAACTTCTTTTCCCTTTCTTTCAAGACACGTGGGTCTTGTTTCGGGGAAACAGATCGTTTTTGGTAATTGGTTTCTTGGGGAGCACTCGTTTTTGCCTTCAACTTTTGCAGGTATGGGCAGTATCTTACAATATGCCCAACTGTGCCACACTCAAAACACATTCTCCGCTCTACAAACCTCGGAGAAACATGTTGATGACCAGACTGAGAACCAGACCATGAACTTTGTGATCTAGATGTACTTGGACCTAAATCACATCCGTTGGTGTGTTGGGTGTAATTATTCTGATCATTTCGTTTTAAAATTCTAACTTGTTTTACAAAATCAATGTTAGATTTATCCTGAAATGTTTCAAGTTTATCTGTACCCTTGGATCCAACAAAGTTCACTTTCGGTTCTCTTTTCTTAACAGGAGCTCTTTTGTTTTGCACCTTTTGCTGCTGAACTTTAGGTGCTTGAACATTCTTGTTCTGAGCCTTCTTTCCCTGTGCTTTACCTTTTCCGGAGTTCACTTGTTGTTTTCGCTCAATTGGTTGTTTTTGGTTTCCGTATTGTTTTCTAATTTGTTCACATGGAATTGGATCACATTGAGTGACGGTAACTTTGCCACTTTTGTTCCCCAAAAACTTATCAGTGCATCCTTCAAAAATTTGCTCAATTAAATCTTGATTTACATTTTTAATTGGAAAATCTTTGTTAGAGTAGATTTTGCTATCTCCTTTGAGCGTGTACAACAAATCATTCCCTTCTAGGCTAGATACAATGGAATCCATTGCTTTTGACATTTCAGTCTTACTCGGTTCCACTGGTGGATCACACAAGATGTGATTCTCGATTGGAATATCTGTTGTAACCGAGTTAGACTGTTGTTTCACAACCTCTACAGATTCATCATCCGATGAATCAGATTCATCATCCGAAGAATCAGTATCCTCAACAATGGGAGGACTCTGTTCCTTAACACACGATGAATCCGTCACATTCTCAGATTCTGATTGACCCGAGGATGATGTACCAGTTGTGAACCCGAGGCCTGCTGCAAAGTCATCTAGACCGAGTGGCACAGTAGGTTCAAAACGGGGCATATCCTCGTCATCAGGCAATTTGGAGTAATTGTGATTCATTGGGGGAGGACATGATTTGAATCCCATACACTTCTTATCCCCCTTTTTCTTTTGAACATCAATAATGTGATCCAAAACATAGCGGGAATTGGAATAGCTTTCCAATTTCTGCTTAATTGTCTCACATTCACATCGAGCTGTTGCTAACTCTACCATTTGCTTTTCAATTGTGTCAATAAGATCATTGTTAGCATGTTGTTTTCTCAAAACAGCCTTTTGTAATTCAGAAACATCATGTTTTAATGACGCAATTGTAGCTTTAAATTCTTTTTCATTTCTGGTTAAAAACAAGTTAGCTTCAGTTGCTTTAGAAAGATCTACAATCAATTCTTGATTGTGTTTGCGTGTGATTTCAAATTGACTTTCCTGTTCAGCATATTTAACATTTAAACTATCACAATTTTCACAACTAACTACAGTGGGTTCATCGACACATACCTGACTTGAGGAACTGTCGACATTAGCCGTAAAGGCTGAATGGAAAGAAAAAGATCCATCTTCAGAGAAGAACTTAGCAAGCTTCTCGGAAGTTCCAGCAGATTTCTGGCAGAGAATAGATCTCCTCTTGCATAATGCTTCAGCTTCAGCCAAAAGTTCATCAACCTTCAAATCTAAAGCATCACTTGATAAATCACCAGCATCAAGTGATTCCCCATTCATGCTCCCACTATAACCCGAACTATCTTCATCTTCTGAAGATTCACCAGCAGACACGGGTTCTACTACCTTCTCAATCACTTCAGCATAACATGCTGTTCCACCATTTGGAGCATCATTTCCCAACTGAAGCGACCAATCACAACCTTCATCTACTTGAACCACAAGTGCCCGGTTGGCATTTGATGGCCCTGCTTGGCTTTGGTTGTTGACAGGTATCAACGTATGAACATTGTTCCTGTTCTGGTTCTGCTTGTTGCCTTGATTTCTGAAGGGATTTTGGTTTCCATGCTGAGCTGGTCTTGTGCATTCCATTTTGAAATGACCCCGTTCACCACAGTTAAAGCACGTTACAGCTTGCTTGTCGAACCCATACTTGGTGCCTTTCTTGCTTTCCAAGTTGGTTCTCCCCGTCCTTTCCATAAACTCCTTTGCTCTTCGAATTGCACTAGCAAGAGCCCATTTGATATCCATCATTTCAAACTCTTCTCTATCCACTTGCTGATAATCTTCATTGGTTAGATTGATATTCCCAATCTGACCTGCGATCAATCCACAATAAGCACTAACCAAGGTGTTCAACATCTCCATATGCTCCTTGGCTATTTCGACACTGACTTTGGAAAAGTTGGAAGTGTCTAATCTGACTGTGTTCGGATTGGAAGTGGCTTGAAAGTTTGAAGAGTTTCCATAAAACCCTTGCTGTTGCGGTTGTTGCTTCTGAGCTGTCGGTTGCACATACTGTTGTTGAGAAGAAGAATTTTGTCTTGGATACATCGAGTATGCTGAAGGATCAAACTGATCTGTTGTGGAAGGTCCGGTGTTTGAGATGAAAGCTGTTTGAAGCTTCGCGTGTTGAGAAGCTGGTTTTTCTCCACTGATACCTCCTGCAATCCCAAAGTACATCTCTGGACTTTGAGGAGTTAGAGTTCTTTTTGCCTTAAGCTTTTCTTCTACATCCTTGTTCTCCAATTTTTGAATTAAATCATAAACGGTGATTGTGTCTAAAACACCATTTTCTTTGAGAATTTCAAGGTAACTGCTCCACTTTGCTGGTAAGCTATCAGCAAATCTCTTCGTCATTTCTTGTGGAGTGGCAGTGACTCTAAAAGCAAACATCTCGCTCAACAAGTGATGAAACCTTGTAGATAAATCTGCCAAAGTTTCATTCTCCATACACGTGAATCCTTCAAACTCTTTCTTCAGTAAATCTTGCTTGATCTTTCTTGATTGAGCATTTCCTTCACATCGTAACGTCAGCATATCCCACAAGCTTTTAGTAGTCGTGCAGTAAACAAACTGGTGGTAAATGTCTCTGTTAAGAGCTTGTGTGAGAATCATGAATGCTTTCTTTTCTAACTCAAACTTCTTCTTATCTTCATCAGACAGAGTGCTGTAAGTTTGTGGATTAGCTCCTGCAACTTCCAACTCATTGTCAAATGGAGTGAAGAAACACATCCATAGATCTTGACCTTGCCCCTGAACATAAGTTCTCAGCCTTTCTTTCCACCATCCCCAATCATTAATGTGATTTAGCTTTGGCGGTTTTGTGCTTGTACCAGTTTCACTGTCATTCTGCATCATAGATTGAATGCTGCTGCTTTGATTTGTGACCAATGCCCATTGATTTGCAGTTATCATTGCAGCTTGAGGTGGGGCAATAGCTCGCAAGAATGCAGTTTTGTCGAAATCTGGCTCAGGTTGTGTAACTGATGATCGTGAAGATGTTAGAGTCCACGCGGTTGGATCCCACTGATCGTTTGTAGCTGATGATTGTGGAGTCGAAGTTATTTTAGTCCACGCAGTTGGATCCCACTGACCGTTTGCTCCTATTTTATAAAAATTAATATATTAAGTGAAAATTGATTTTTTTTAAAAAAATTAATTTTCACAAACTATGTTAAAATTTCGAATGATAACAACCAGCCGAAGGATCAAGGATCGAAAGACCTGAAAAACACAAACTGTTAAACTTAAACAGACTAGGATCGAAAGATCAACCCTTGTTCGAAAGATAGACACTTGTTCGAAGGATCAACAGTGTTCGAAAGATCACTGTTGAATTTCGAACAATGACTTCGAAAGATTCTCCAAGACGAAGGATCCTTAGCTTTCGAAATGTAACAGTAGCTCGAACAATATATCCTTCGAAAAGATTCCTTGGCTCGAAAGATAACTCACTGACTTCGAAAGATGTTCGAAGGATGGGTATCTGTCGAACCTCCTTGATCGAAAGATGATCTTTCGACTTCGAAGGATATCTTTCGATGAGCCCTGACACACTGACACAAAGTTGACAGGTTGGTGAGAAAGGTGACGGGTTGGTGCACAACTTTCGGCAGAAGGTATGTTAAGACCTTAGTTTCTGCCAAAACCAGATTTGAGTTGATTATTTTAATCAGTCAACCCTTCCCAATGCACAAACAACTTTCAAAAGCAATAAAACAAGATCAAAAGATGTAAAACTTTGAAGAACACTTGAAGCTTAGTTGAAGATATCAAGAACAAACCCAGAAAATTTGAATTTTCCGGTAAACCGACAACTTTCCGAACACGAATTTGGCTGAAACTTCACTAAAAACCAATGTTTAACATGTGAAAATGAAGAATAAACAGGTTTTTATAACAACTTTCAGCAAAATACGATGATTTTTGAAGCTTTAAACAGAATTTTTCAAGAAAAAATATAAACTTCAAAACTCGAAACACACTCGAAAACACTCGGTTTTAACAAGGAGAAGAGCCAAGGCTCTGATACCACTTGTAGGTCCCTCTCGGATGAGGTCAAACCTTATCCTTGTTATGTCTAACACACTAGCGAGTGCGGAATCCAAGCTAGCATGCAAACCGAGATCGAGAGAAGGAGATGAACAAGAACACGTAAATAAACAACACACAATATTCACCGATTAACACCACTTGTATTAATACGAATGAAAGGTACAGTTACAAGCTCAATGTTTACAGATGTACTCTATAAACTCTCTCTCTCTCGTGTGTGTGTTCTGTGTGTCTCCCTGTGTTCTCCCTGTTTTCTGTCTAAGTGTTTCTCTCAAACAACTCCCTAAGTCTCCAAACTGAAATGAACACACTACATGGGTATTTATACCCGACACAGCTCTGCTGGTCGAAGGATCAGACAGACTGATCGAAAGATCATCTGTCGACCAGAAACCTATCGAAGGATCAACATGCACATCGAAGGATAAGATCTTTCGAGGTCCATCCATCCATCGAAGGTCCATCTTTCGAGCTCATCGAAGGATACAAACCATCCTTCGATGACATCCTTCGACACACACATCATACATACAATGTGCTAACTGTTTGGCCAAGTCAAACCGGAGGATGGTTGACTTGGTCAAACTTACATCGAACGCACATAACAAACCTAAGACGTAACTCAGACTAACACTTGGCTGTATCTTTGTCTCGGTCTTCGTGTCTTCGAGTCGAAACCAAGTCGAACTGAGCTGAGTTGAACCGAGCCGAGTCGTGTCCACAAAATATGTATCAACAAAATGCCCACCGCCACTGATTGTTCATCACGAGTTATGGCAAGAGTGCGTGATAATATTAACGCGTTATGGACTTGTGAGTGATGGAACATGTGAGGTGGTGTGAGGGTTTATTGTGGGTGTTGTGAGTGATGACCAATGCCACTAAAAAATGTTGTGAGTGATGGAAAAATGGTTGATGACATGACGGAACTTGATTGGGTGTTGTGAGTGATGAGTGATGACCACCCCCACCCCCCTAATGCATCTCATTTTGGGTTGTCAAGGATTATTACTTCTTCCTCATCATCCAATTAATTTCAAAGATATACACATTTAGAAACATGGAAGGTTCCAAAATAGAAGAGATGGAAGAATAACTAGAAAACTAGCATCAAGGGACGCATAAAGAACATATTATTAGACATACATCAACATACACATATGTCATATATTAGAAAATATGGCAAAAAGAGCAGTCCATATGATCTAATCTTATGATGCAACTGACACATATTAGAAAACCATGTAACATATTTATATAAACATAGTGTGATCAATCACGTACAGATCAAATTCTTGAGGTCCCATAAATTTCCATGTATCTGAAATTCACTGAACTGGTGCTGCAATTAATACACAAATATTTAGATGATTAAATTTAGGGGATCAATAACCATAATATATGGCTGGGTTGAAGATACATTAATTATTACATTATTATTACCTCTTGAGGATGTACTCCGATTTGCTGATAATCGAACAAGAAAGACGGGTTCCAACTGCCTATCATTGATGAAGAATCATCATCAATAATTCCTTCTGGTTCTTTTATGATCCAAGACCCTAAGCATTTCATGCCTTGATCCATTGTTTGATCTAAACATAATGGTCTAAACTTTGAAAATTGATCATCACCACCACTAACACAAGAAAGTTTATAACCACTCTTTTCCAGTGTCCTCTCTCTTGCCCTTTTTCTTGCCATTTCTCTTGTTTCTTTAGCAAGAGGGCGAAGAAGATAAGAACTTGTTCTAACTCCTCTTCTAGTCTTTTTCTTTCCCTTTCGGTTGCTACTAGAAGAGCACTTTGCGCTTTGATCTCCGTCGATATATTCAGACAACAATTCACATTTTGAAGCAGAAGATTCACTAATAGAAACACCTGAAAAGCTGGATTTCCCATGAGGGATCATGAGTTCTTGAATGTTTAAATTCGATTTCATGAGTAACCACTCGACGGTCTTGCTTGCCTTATCGAACCCAAGCATGTCTTGTAACTTGAAGAACTTTTTACTAACTTCAACGGACAACCTCATTCTTCGAGCCCTTGGTCCTTGAGCCGTGTTAATCTTGCTGTGCCGGTCGGCTTTCGAAGCTCTCCTCCTTTTACTGCTAGTTTTCGGCTTACTGGAGCCATCATCACCCTTGTTGTTGCTACATTTTCCCGTTGCAGCCTGTAAACTAGCCCTAATGTCTGGACTAGATAACTCTTGATGAACTGCAATACTATTGGCATTCTGATTGATATAATCATTAGAGAAGAGAGATTCTTGTTGCAAAAGGTCATTAAAGATCATATTACCATCTTCTAAGGTAATGTAATGAAGGGAAGACAAAGGAGGACGGTAATCTTCTCGATGGGTTATAGAAACATTTGTATTATTAATGTAATTATACAAAGAAGAATATGTACTTGTATGGAAAGTAGTGCTAGTGAAAGAGGGATACATTTGTTAAACTTGCTCAAGACAGAACTAACAATTACATTATTTTGTCTTTAAAGTATGAATGTGCAGAGATAGATGAGTTATGAGCTTATGGAGGAGAGTAAAAGTGAGTTAAGATTTTATGTGTATGGTACGGTGAAAGATTGCAGGCCATTAATAAGGTGGAAATGAATAAGAAGAAGAGGGAATACTTTGACGAAGCTTATAATTCTATGATGACTGATGAGTGGATAGGATGAAGGCACATCTTGTTGCGCCCCTTCATGTGATTAAAAGCAGCAGGTGGTCTGTGTGTTTATCTTTGGGGCATGTAGGTTAGGGTTGCTTTATGGAACAACATGTCACCTTTTGTTTGTTCCTCCCCTTATATCATAATGTTTTATTCATTAACATGAATCCCATATACATAGTACATACATATTTATCTAAGCAAAAGTTTGTAATTACAAGTTTTCTAAATAATCAAATATTCATGAAAAAACACTAAATACGAAATATCTAAAGATGTATGATTAGAAATTAAATATCAATATCAAGATCCTAATAAAGTAATTGTATCTATGTATCTATATAAATATCTAACTCCATAGACAAGTATAAATAGGATTTTTTTTAACGTAAATTAAATAGGTTTTTTTAACGTCAATAACTTTATTAATGATAGAAAACTACGAGTCAGAATCTGGAGCAACAATCATATAGCCCACATACACACCAAGTAATTACTAGAACGGAAAAAAAAATTCTAGTATAACTAGGTAAAGCTGTTTTTGTAACCAATCAATATAATAAACCAATTTTCAATACATTGAACGTGTTTTTTTTCCATTACATTATAGTCTAGTGCCATTTTTAAGGTGGGACGAGATTTAGGGAACACTAGGTCCTAGATTCGATTATCATAAGGAGGTTTTCCCAAATTTATTGGACTTCCTTCTGAATTGATGTATAGGCATTATAGACTAGTGAGGATGGATATGATTGGGTGGTTTTGTTGGTGGCATGATGATACTATAGTGGTCCGTCTGTAATCTAAATTTGCCGTTAAAAAAATACATTTAAGTATTTTTAAGATTTTCCAACTCTTTGCTACGTATTTGGTCCTTGGCTACAACTCCCGTCGCTAATTTATTTGCTACGAACTTTAGCTACGGTAATTATGTTTGCAAGGACTTTAGCTATAAAAGGACGTCGCTATTTTTGTCACACCCCCAAAATAACACATGCGGAAACTCCGCTAAAGGGGTGACATATCATGATCTAGCCACCAATCACATTGAACTCATAATAATATTTCAAATAAAAACTTGCATTCATTAAAATAAAGTGTTACAAAATATTTATTAAACATGACATGTTCAGCGGAAGCATAAATCATTTGTTATGTTTTTCATAATCCATGTGTATGTAAGCCATTAGATGTGTCTCGTGATTCCATGTATTTCGACCCATGACCACTCCAGCATTCCAGATAACAAGTTCCAACAACATGACCCTCGACCTATAGGCCTGCAAGCATGCAGAAAAGTGTATCAGACAACGCTGGTAAGTTCACAGTTTTGTTTACCGAAAATCGTGTTAGATTTAGTTCAGTTCAAAAGCAATTCCAAAAACAATGTTGATAATAACTCGATACCGTACAAGATGCCTCCAGATTATTTGCCCGTCCCCAATGCCCCTATCAAAGCATTGGTCAAGATTTAAGGTAATTAGTTCACGCCCGTCCTCCCCGGTACGGTGTGAGGGTGCCAAACCTAATAGCGCTATCAACTAATAACCCCGTTGTTGATGCAGATTTTGTGTCCGATGCTTGTCGAATAGATTAGTTTTATTTTACGCTGAATTTGTAATAGTTAGTGAAACGGTCTATCGAACGTGTATAGACCCGCTCGTTTGAAGTGGTCAAACGAGTGGGTTATTCGGTTGACCGTGTGTGTTTGCAAGACAAGGGGTGTGACTATAAATAGAAAACCCCTGCCATTTGCAACACTTGGAAGTTTTAGGAGGTTTGAGACCTCACCGGGAGAGATCACCACTTGGTCTCTCCCCGGATGTGTACTCCTTTGGTATGGTTCGGTTAGCTTGTTAATCGGGCCGGCTTGTTATGTTATGTTACAAAATCAATACAAGTAAGTATTTCATCCGTCTCTAATCTTCCCGTCTATGAACATCATCATGATAATCACGGTTTCGGTCACGAAACTCGGTCCTACAATTGGTATCAGAGCCATGGTACCTGATTTAGTAAATCTAACAGTTTGCTAAGTCACATGTGCTCTAGATCTGTGATTTTCGTGATTTTTGTTCAAGATCTAAAAATGGTGAAATGAAGAAAAACCCAGATTCGAGACCGAATATACGGATCTGAGCTGAGTTGGACCGTACAAAGTGTTGGGTTTTACGTTTCACATCGAAATCAACAAGTTTTCATCATCAAATATCATGTTTATACAAGATTTTCGTCAGATCTGCTCCGATCAGAACAGGGATAAAGGGCAGAAATATCGAAGAAGCTGAAGGTGGGAATCGCAGAAAGTGAAAAGTTGTCGGTTTGCCGAAAAATTCATATTTCTGGGTTGTGTTCTTCATATATTCAAGAAACCTTCAAAGTGTTCTTCATAAAACCAACCTTTTTGATCCTTTGGAAAGTTATAGTCAAAGTGTTTGTGCATTGAAAGTTGTTTAAATGATTAAAATATTGTCTAATCATACCGGTTGTTTTGAGATGAACATGGTGTAATTTGAAAAAGTTGTCTTGTGTCAGTACTTTGAAAAAGGGTCACCAACCTAGCCGAAAGTGGATCTGTTTGTGTCAGAGGATAGAAAGTCAAGAGGCTTGATCGCACAAGAATTGGATAATCACACAATATTTGTTTCAGTCGCACAAGAATCTATTATTTGGGCTCGCACAAGATGAATTGGCCCAAAATCCATGCATGCATAACATATTCAGTCGCACAAGATTTGAGTTGAACAATTTGATTGGTCGCACAAGAATGATCAATCGCACAAGACTTTCATTCAGTCAGTCGCACAAGACATTCATTCACTCGCACAAGACTTGATTACTCGCACAAGTGTATTTGGGCTTCACTTCTCATTTGGGCCTGATAGTTGGTTGCTGGGAATCGCAGGTTTTATGTGGAGAAGATGATGTCTGCATTTTTTTTTTTGGGGTTCTGTTTTTGAGTATGTTCATCGAGAAAGAAAAAGGAAGATGACAAAGATGATGGCAGATGTTCTTGTCGGCTGAGGCATGTGAGTAAAGGTGAGGTTGAGTGAGATTGAAGGATAATTTGGGAAAATGAGAAGATGGTTGTCGGCTGGAATTTTGTCAAGGGTTTTGACTTATTATTGAAGAGAGAGACATAGTGGGTGAAAGCTAAAGGGGAGATAATGTTGTCGGCAGAAGTTGGATGAGGATAAAAGTCTTTTATTGACTTTTTGATTATAATGGGCCGATGACATTTATCAATTAAATTGAGTTTTGGGTTTGCAACTTTAGTGGGCCATGCATTATTTTCTTTTCCAACATATAAGTCACTACAAGATGGTATTTTTTTTTTTGGTTTATATTATATTTGAGCCAAGAATTTCAAGTGAGTTGCAAAGTGGGGGTCGGCTGTTCGCAAAGCTTATCTGACTCGCGCTTCAACGACAAATTCTTATGGGTCGGGAGCGCGTGGGATGATGCGGCATGATGAAAACAAAAGATGATGATATTTTGAAAAATGTGGGGTAGTCACGGTTACCGATGCAAACGTCAAATTTTGGTGACTTGACTACTATGGGCCAAAAACAAAACGGTATGTTCACTTCCGCACGTCAATGTTTATGATTGTTATCGGTTATTCGTAAATGTTCGAAAGCATTTTGTTTATTGTCATATTCTCGCATTTGAAAACGAACGTATGAACCTGGAACGTCAATACCGGTCCTAACGAGTTCACAAAGTCTTTGGAGGGATACAAGTTGGATCCTACGGGGTACTAGGCGAAATTTCTTTATCAACTAGAATATGCAACGAAGAAATCTTTTTGTTTATTGTCATATTCTTGCATTTGGTAACGAATGAATGAACCTAGAATGTCAATACCGGTCCTAACGAGTTCACAAAGTCTTTGGAGGGATACAAGTCGGATCCTACGGGGTACTAGGGGACGTTCTTATTCAACTAGAATATGCAAAGAAGAAAGTCGTTTTTGTGATTTTTCGGAACCGAGAACATTCAGTGAAGATTGATGACAGTTCCGCTCAGTGGAGGGAATTGGTGAACATTTGACGACAGTTTCTTTGAAGTGGAGAGAATCTGTTAAGGTTTAGAGATCTTACCAAAGAAATGGGGGAATAAAAATTTTCATATGTTGAATTTCTGCGGTAAATTTCTAAACGCAATCACAGGTGGTAGAGTTTGTGATTTTCTGGTGATACAAACGGTTCGGTGTGGAATGTTTTGCACAGACACATATTTGAGGATTTTAATTAATTCTCCAGCCAGCGTGAAGGGTTTTGCACGGAAAAATACAGGTTTCTAAAGTCTACAGTAGTTACAAAAGCGCTGTTCACTGAAGACCTGGGGAATCTTAATGAAAGCTGATAGTTCAAGGCTGAAGACCTGCAGGATTCGGTTTTGGGCTTGATGTTTCTTTGGTATTTTACAGGGATCTGGGGGTAACTCAATTCGTTGAGTTTGCAAACGATGTACTTGGTCTAGCTGACTTCCTGAGTACTGATGCTGAAGATCCGTAGTGCATTACGTGGTCAACTTCACAAAGGCGAGACAATGAGATCTGGATGTAGTTCAACTAAGCATGCTGGTTGAGCTTGCAAGGGATACACTTGGTCTAGCTGACTTTCCTGAGTGTTGATGCTGAAGATTAAAGTGCATTACTTGGTCGATTCCACAAAGACGGTTTACAAAAGACAGTTCACCAGAAACCTCTACCAATGTAGTATGCTTGAAGATCAAGACTTGATGCAGTTTTTAAAAGAATGGAACCCTTATCAAATGCCGGTTGGAGTATTGGAAGATCAGCGGAAGATCGGTCAATTGAGGAAATTGCACAACACCCAACACGGATACGCGTACTTTAAGGGGGAAATATTATACAAGGAGCATCAAGATACTACTTACCTGGATCATCGGTTAAGGGGGAATTTGTTAACACAGAGAAGATGAATACTTGACTGAAGATCGATTGCAGTTGCATTTTCAGCATTCGACAGCAACGGACAAGGGGGAATTTGTTGATGCAGATTTTGTGTCCGATGCTTGTCGAATATATTAGTTTTATTTTACGCTGAATTTGTAATAGTTAGTGAAACGGTCTATCGAACGTGTATAGACCCGCTCGTTTGAAGTGGTCAAACGAGAGGGTTATTCGGTTGACCGTGTGCGTTTGCAAGACAAGGGGTGTGACTATAAATAGAAAACCCTTGCCATTTGCAACACTTGGAAGTTTTAGGAGGTTTGAGACCTCACCGGGAGAGATCACCACTTGGTCTCTCCCCGGATGTGTACTCCTTTGGTATGGTTCGGTTAGCTTGTTAATCGGGCCGGCTTGTTATGTTATGTTACAAAATCAATACAAGTAAGTATTTCATCCGTCTCTAATCTTCCCGTCTATGAACATCATCATGATAATCACGGTTTCGGTCACGAAACTCGGTCCTACACCCATTGCCTCCCTGGCAAGCTTTTCGGTAGAAGACGAGACTTAAGGTGATAGGAGTGAGTGTATTATCCAACATTTCGGTTTAACATTCCAGTCAAACCCATTACCCAATATTCCTCCCCGGAATATTTACCAGATGTCCCTCCCCGGGACGCATGCTTGAAAAGAGCAGTGAACTCACCTTAGATTGCTCGGTATGTTACGTTACATTACCCGTTCCAAGTTGGTCAACCATACCCTACCGTGGTTACCAAGAATAGTCAGTATAATGTTCACATATATCACGTTTCCATCGTATACGTTACACAAGTACAAACAAGTAAAACACACGTCTTTATACGATTCGTAACCGTTATTCATGCAACCCATTGATTCGTACGTTTATCGTAAAGTCACATAACAAGTGTATGAGTTTCATATGTAAGACAATCACATAACAGTACACTTATTTTCACAGATTGCAATTGCCGCTAAGATCACCGTATAACACACAGCAAGTACTCAGATTTCATATAAGTCCACATCTCACGTGCATGTCACATATCAACGCTTAACAGGTAAGTTTTCTACTCACAAGAGCCAAATCAGATTTCTTATTCTTAATTAACATTGTTAACATGCATCAAATATAGTTTTATAAGCATAAACATGTATCATCAAACACATCATAAAATGTTCTGTTTGTTTACACACATGCAGCATCTCCACGAAGAACCTATTCTTCGTGGGATGCTTCCTTGGCGAAGAATCCTCCGGCGAAGAACCATTCTTCGTCTAAGAGTGTAGCGGCGAAGAATCATCTTGACGAAGGACTATTCTTCGTCAAGATTGAGTGTGGCGAAGAACTATAGAGGTTCGTCAAGAATCAGTCGACGAAGAATCAATTCTTCGTCGACCTAGGTTCTTCGTTGGGGGAATCCTTCGTCGCTGTTGCTCAGCAGATCTTTCTAATTTCCTCAGTAACAAAAATCCACGATTTCAGTAAACACATTTACCATTTCCCGAAACAGATTAAACGTTATGATTTAACAGTTATTATTCATGCTCTAGCAGTTTCATCATAGCCAAATCGCAATAATCAACACCAAATCATGAATTTCAAGAACTTAGATCCTTAGTTTATTCTCATAACAACAGTTAACCCACATAGTCTCACTCAAAACAGATCAACTACACACTCGTATCCTTGGATTCTTAATATCACAAATTTACGCATAATAATGTCATGATCCAGGTCCAACGTTTCCCTATCATATGCATGGCCAAATACATAGTTTCGATACACCACAGTTAATGAAGGACCCCTAAACTTTCATGCAAACCAATGTTTATTACGATTCATAAGTTAACAGACTTATATATTAACAAGTCCAGACCATACTCTCTTAGGATCATTGTTGCGAATCAAATAACAATCGCACATAATCAAGAACGATAAAAAACAAGGATAGGTCTACTAACCGATAATTGGTAGAGTTAATTGCTAGAACAAATGAGTGATGATGCTTCTAAAGGGGAGATCCAAGCGATGCAGGTGGCACTTCGACTGAATCCCCAGCCGTCGCTTCCTTAGGGAACAGCTAGGGTTTGTACATGAGTGGTTTTGTGAGATAAGGAAAACCTTATGTGTGCATATGCGATCAAATTAAAAGCCAGGCCCAACATTGTGTTAGTGCACTTTTGTGTCTGTAACTTGTCTTGTTTCGTTGTATGTTAAACGGTCTTTTGTTATCGAGTATGTACGTTCCGTCATGTCTACCTAGTCGGATATCCTCCTATCCTACTTGGTATGACGTCTTGTCTTTGTATTTGTATCTTAACCTAATGCTAGTGTGCATTACGTTTAGAGTTTGTGTAATCATGCTTAACTGTCCATGCCTTAGTGAATTATGTCAATGTATGCTCATGACGAAATCCCATTTCGTCATAAATCATCATGACGAAATCCCCTTTGTTTTCGTTGATATGTGTGTGGCGAAATCACTAATTTCGTCACACATGGTTTCGTCCAAAGGGATTTCATCATGGCGAAATCCCTGACAGTATATATACTAAGCATGTTTCACAATTTAGTTTATGAGAGCATAGAGAGAAACTGAGAGTTTATCGTTAAGCATTGTGTGTATGTGTTTGCAGTTTGTTCTCATCCTGTTAATCTAAGTGAATCTTTGATTATCTGTTTGTGCTATCCGCTTTACATTTGTTTGGTTTGCACCTTTACGGGGATTCCGCACCCGTGATAGTGTTTGTGATAAACAAGGATAGGTTACGTATCGGATCCTCCGAGAAAAACGGACCTACAAGTGGTATCAGAGCTTTGGCTCTTTTCCTTGTTTAAAACCAAACATTGTGACTGTTTGAAACAAGTGTGTTCTTGTGATTTTCAGATTGTTGTTCTTGAAAAGTTTATTTTTTTATGGAAATCTTGTTGAAAATATGTGTGTTTAAGGTGTTATTTTGCTATAAGTTTTATTGAAAACCTGCTATATTGCATCTATACATGTTGACATTTGGGTTTTTGTTAAAAGTTTAAGCAAAATCTTGTTCGAAAAGTTTGTCCGGTGATATTTTGGCCGAAATCTTCATAAGAGTTCATCCAGTATTCAAGTTGTTCTTCATTGTATTCAAGTTGTTCATAACTGTTCTTGAAAAATATTTGTGTTCGATCTGCTTTGGGTTTAAATTAAAGTGATATTGATTATTATACTATTGTTTGACAATAGTGTACATTTGTGATGATGGACTGTTGAAATAGAAAAGTATGGTGTAAGTTGAAATTTGTGTTTATTGTGTCAGAAGAAGATAAGGCTTCTTTGAAAAAATCTCACCACTTCACTTTGACCTTATCTTGACTGAAGACAAAATCAACAAACCTTGGAATTTTTTAAAAGGAGACTTCGACGAAATTAGAGATTTCGTCAAACATAGACTTCGACGAAATTAGAGATTTCGTCACCATACATTGTTTTCGTCACCCAATTGATTTTGTCACCTAAACAGATTTCGTCACATACATCTTCGCCACATATCAGATTTCGTCACATATCAGATGTCATCATCAGCCCATATGTGTTAGATGTTGCGGCCTAATAAAAATTAAGTAGATATAAATGATGTCGGCCATATACATGTAAGATCAGTTAGTGACTTTGAATGTGAGGTGAATTAATGATTATGGCCCATAGTCACGTGATGTAATTCATGTGTCAGCTCATGAGATTTCAATTTTGTGGTTCAGTTAAGTCAAAATTTGCATATGAATTCATTCAGTGGTGACATGTGATTCGTTTGAAAGAAAAGGTCATTTTGTATTTCAATCATCGAAGGTTTCGTCATAACATAGAAATTCATTTAGAAGTTTCGTCGAATCATTGAGTTATTTCATCAGGAAGTTTCGTCCATCAGGGAGTTTCATCATTTTTAATTGGGCCACACAAGGTACTTCTGGAAAATTGGGCCGATATTATTGCAATTAAAGGGCTGCACATCTATTATAATTCAATCAATTGTAGGATCGTTGTATGACCCGAATGAGTCTATCAGAAGAGTTTTAGATCCGAATCAAAGGCGGAATCAATGAAACGAACGCTTGATACACTTTAACAATCACTTATATTGATATAACAGCAGTTTACAACCTTCGTGACAATCCGGAAGCACTTCGTTACCAGATCTCAAGAACTAATCTCGTATCGAATGAACTAGCACAACCTCTATATATAGTTGAGGTGATTTCGTTTGAAGATGACACAACCAGTTCAAACGAAATTACACTTGTTAATTTCGTTTGAAACTGTCCATGTTTCATTCAAACGAAATTACACTCTAACACATGTACAAACCCTAATTTGATCCCTGTTGCGTGCTAGTTTATCCTATCTAGACATAAGACTCGATTAAGACGAAGTCAATAGACATAGTGCACTAACAGACTCCCCCTTGGATATTGACGAAGTCTTCAGTGTCGAGTCTTTATCATGACACATCTTCAGTCTTGATCAGTCTTCATGCTCTTTCCAAATTGTCTAACACTGTAAGCATCCTATCAATCTTTATCTTCTTTGATCAGCTTCTATCTTCGAATGTTGTACCAGGATCTATCTCTGGCTCTCTCTTTCTTCAGGCTCCCCCTTTCGTCAAGCTTCCGTGCTTTAGGGATCGACACCTTTCTTTCCTGCTACAAGCTCCCCCTAGCTTTGAGCTCGTCTTCAGACTCCCCCTTAGACTCAGCTGTCGGGATCGTAGTCTGGTATCATATCTGCAACACTCATACGTTTATAAGTAACAGCATTTCAAATTTCAGCTATCCAGGAATTGTAACCTGGCTCACTCACTCAAACTTTCTAAAATCACTCCCCCTATCAACAAACTTCTAAAAATTTTTAGTTTCAGCGAAACGGATCGGAAACTGGCTCTTTTAACAATATAAGCATCCAAATCCCCCACAGTTAATCATCCAAGTCTAAACTAATGACCTTGGAGATATCACAAACTGTTTTTTATTTTTGAATTTAAAAACTTCAAGTTTCAAATTAATGAACTTGTTTTATTTTCAGAAACACAATCAGCTTACTCAGATTTTGAAACTCAGCACTCAAACATCAGTTGTCGAAAATAAAGCAGAATCAAAATCTTTTTGTATTTTCTGAAAATATAAAGCAGTAACGAAATATTTACAAACATATATACAGACAATATTTTTGTTTGAGTTCGTGTCAGAGGATCATATCAGTTTATGACAAATCACTAGTACCGTTGAGCTTAGTTACACATTAAGAATTAAACAATTCACTTAGATTGTCGATATACTGATCCACTTAAATTTTCACACAAATTTCAACTGATTCAGGATATGAATTAGATGTTTTAAGAACTTAAACTCATTCATGTGTCCCACCTCTTGAATATACTCCTGTATCCAGATCACAATATTCAGTCTTACATGTGAATATGCCTAGATGATATCTGTAAGGAGTTAAATTGCGAAAACCGTGAGAGCTCAGGTCAGAACTTCCGTTCAGCAGAGAGATGACGGCTTCGACTTTTGGTGTGTCCCCTTTAGAGGATCTTTTTTACAATAGTACATGATTAACATTTTTCAATGCTTCATCATTTTTTATACTGAGGGCGGTGCTATATTTCAAGCAAGCAGAAAGTATTATACGGGGACTAGGTCATTGCTTCCGCAAAATCAGAAGTCCCGTGATAATACCCCAGATATCACTAAGCATAAAGACCTAGTATCTCAGAAAGAGGGGTCCTTCAAACGAGATTTCAGGGGTTACCTATATATCCAAGTAGTGTTCCCCACGAAATAAGCAAGTTTGAATTTAGGTTTATATCCCGAAAAAGTTTACTAAATGTATAAAAATCTACCGACACATCCACGGTGAGATCATTTAACACATTTGTATTATTAATGTAATTATTATACAAAGAAGAATGTGTACTTGGTTGGAAAGTAGTGCTAGTGAAAGAGGGATACATTTGTTAAACTTGCTCAAGACAGAAAAAAATGGTTACTAACAATTACATTATTTTGTCTTTAAAGTATGAATGTGCAGAGATAGATGAGTTATGAGCTTATGGAGGAGAGTAAAAGTGAGTTAAGATTTTATGTGTAAGGTACGGTGAAAGATTGCAGGCCATTAATAGGGTGGAAATGAGTAAGAAGAAGAGGGAATACTTTGACGAAGCTTATAATTCTATGATGACTGATGAGTGGATAGGATAAAGGCACACCTTCTTGCGCCCCTTCATGTGATTAAAAGCAGCAGGTGGTCTGTGTGTTTATCTTTGGGGCATGTAGGACTGTAGGTTAGGGTTGCTTTATGGAACAACATGTCAGCTTTTGTTTGTTCCTCCCCTTAGGGTGTCGGGGCGCTTTGCGGGGAGGGGTGCGGGGTGTCAAGTCCCTGAGCGGGAACACCGCCGTCATCAAATCGGGGAGGCTAAGCGGTGAGTGGGAGCGGTGTGTATTCACCGATTGAGAGAGAGGAGAGAGAGAGGGGGTGATTGGTTGTTAATGTGGGTCCACCCTTTTTCCACCAATCATACTTTTTTCTTCTTTTTTTATAAAAAAATAATTGTGTGAGTGGAATGATGCCAACGTTTAAGTGCAAAATGGGGACTTAAGAGGGGAGTTGGCGTGGCGCGTGCAGATTAAGTGTGTAAGATAGGTCACTCCCCTAAGAGAGGAGTGCCCCTCTCACCCTCCCTTAGACCACCCGTAGTGGGACATTATTTAAAAAAAAAAAACGCCCCACCCCCCATTACATAGGGCGTTGTTTGGCATTATTTTTGAAAAAATTTTACTTCAGCGTTTTTAAAACGCTCAACATGCATGCAACCATGTTGACTAGCCAATGGGAGGGGTGCACTTGTAGTTTCCTTTTTTTTTTAACCTCCTCTTAATAAAAAATAATTGTTTAATAATTGGAAGGGGCGTTATTGGGCATTATTCCCACTACGCCACTTTTACAATAACGCCCAATAATGTCCCATGCAGACTGGACTGCCACGTGTCGCAAAACGCCCTATGGTGGAGACATTATTTGGCTAAACCACTACACATGGTCTTATAGCATCATAATTTCATTAACATGAATCCCATCTACATAGTACATACATATTTATCTAAGCAAAAGTTTGTAATTACAAGTTTTATAAATAATCAAATATTCATGAAAAACACTAAATACGAAATATCTAAAGATGTATGATTAGAAATTAAATATCAATATCAAGATCCTAATAAAGTAATTGTATCTATGTATCTATATAAATATCTAATTCCATAGACAAGTATAAATAGGATTTTTTAAACGTCAATTAAATAGGTTTTTTTAACGTCAATAACTTTATTAATTATAGAAAACTACGAGTCAGAAACTGGAGCAACAATCATATAGCCCACATACACACCAAGTAATTACTAGAACGGAAAAAAAAATCTAGTATAAATAGGTAAAACTGTTTTTGTAACCAATCAATATAATAAAACAATTTTCAATACATTTAACGTGTTTTTTTCCATTGCATTATAGTTTAGTGCCATTTTTAAGGTGGGACGGGATTTAGGGAACACTAGGTCCTAGATTCGATTCTCACAAGGAGGTTTTCCCAAATTTATTGGGTTTTCTTCTGATTGATGCATAGGCAGTATAGACTATTGAGGATGGATATGATCGGGTGGTTTTGTTGGTGGCATGATGATACTCTAGTGGTCCGTATGTAATCTAAATTTACCGTTAAAAAATACATTTAAGTATTTTTAAGATTTTCCAACTCTTTGCTATGGATTTGGTCCTTTGCTACAACTCCCGTCGCTAATTTATTTGCTACGAACTTTAGCTACGGAAATTATGTTTGCAAGGACTTTAGCTATAAAAAGGACGTCGCTATTTTAGCCATGGATTTGCTACAAAAAAATGTTGCTACAGAAGGATTTTTTAGCTACAAATAACTTTTCCTACAAATATATTTCGCTACATATATTTTTAGCTACGGAATTTTGCTACTGCTTTTTAGTTGCAAAGTAGTTTTTACTACAAATGTTGGCTATGGAGAAATGCGTTTGTAACATCGAATTGGTGGAGAGGCCAGTTCTTATCGGCTGCCACCGAGAAAAGGACTCTGATGGTGTCCATTTTTGCAACTGGAGAAAAAGTCTCAGAGTAATCGATCCCATACGTCTAAGTTTAACCCTTGGCTACAGGCCGTGCTTTGTATCTCCCAATGGAACCATCTGGTTTATATTTGATTGAATACACCCACCGGCATCCAACTGTTTTCTTTCCTTTAGGAAGGCTGCACTTCTCCCATGTGTTGTTTTTCATAAGAGCACGCATCTCCGTTTCCATTGCTTCTTTCCAGTTCTTCTGACTTTGGGCTTCCTTTACGGAACTAGGTATTTGTTCGGAGTATAGAGATGTAACAAATGCTTTCGCACTGTTAGATAAGTTCCCGTCGGCCGTATTAGCTACAGGATACCTTGAAGTTCCGGTTTCCCTTTCTGGGGAGTACTGTTTTGGAGGAACCCCTCTATTGGTTCTCGGAGGGAAAACATATGTTCCCGGTGTTGTTCCAGAGCCTCCATCATGTTGTTCGTTAGATTCGACTTCCCTTTGGGCTGCGTTTTTTGCTCAACGATCTCCACCTGTTCCATTACCTCAGGACTTCCATGATTACTAGGGTCTGATTCAATCACATTTCCAAGATTTTGAGAGTCAACAGTTTGAGAGTCACTTACCTCGGACACGAATCTGGGTGATCCTTGGGTGAGACTTTCGACAGGCTCAGTATGTGTGGATGTACGAGATGACTCGTCTTCGCTCGCGGATGGAATCCACTTCAACCATCTCAGTGAATCTGGGTGATTCTTGGGTGAGACTTTCGACATGCTCAGTATGAGTGGATGTATGAGATGACTCGTCTTCGCTCGCGGATGGAATCCACTTCAACCATCTAAGTGAGTCCTCATGCTCTATCTCCCCCTGACCACTGAGATGGGACTGATAGTAATATTCTGTTTCCAGAAAATCACAGTGGACAATGGTAATTACGCGACGTCGTAATGGATTATAGCATCTGTATCCCTTCTGATTCACCCCATAACCAACAAAGACACATTTCTCGGCGCATGGGTCAAGTTTGGATCGTTCCGTTTTGGGTATATGGGGAAAGGTTGTACACCCAAAGACTCGAGGTTGTAGGGTATATGGTGGAGGTAGTTTAGTGAATGTAGATAAGGTATCTAGGGGAGTCTTTAGATCAAGTGCTTTGGTTGGTAAACGGTTAAGGAGATACACAGCTGTGTTTATAGTTTCGGGCCAAAAGGACTTAGGAACTTTGGATTCAAGCATAAGGGCTCTGGCCATTTCTAGCAGAATGCCATTTTTCCGCTCAACTACACCATTCTGTTATGGGTGTTTTGGGCACGTGGTTTGGTGGATCATTCCTTTCTCTTGCATGAATTGTTTCATGGGGTTATTAACATACTCCCCTCCATTGTCGGATCGTAAGATCTGAATGTTGGTTTTGAATTGAGTTTGGACCATAGTGTAAAACAGTCTGAATTTGTCAAAGACTTCATATTTGTGTTTTAAAAAATACACCCATGTCATACGGGTACAATCATCAACAAATAGTAGAAAAAACGGGAAATTTTGACCTCCATTAGTTTCAGCTGGGCCCCAAACATCTGAATGTATTAAGGAAAACAGTTCATTGACCCTAGTGTTACTCAGTTTGAATGGTTTCTTATGGCTTTTGGCTAAGGCACATGTTTCACACTCTAATGTGATGTTGGACGGGAAGAGTTCGGGAAGTAAAAGGTGCAGATATCCTGCGGAAGGATGCCCTAATCATCTATGCCAAAGTCATGCCTCTCTACTCTTTGTTCCGTGAGCAAGCATTGCGGTCCCTGACTAAGTCATCTCATCCACATAGTATAAGCCCTGTCGTTCAGTACTACGCCCAATTATCTTTCTAGTTCTGATGTCCTGTAAGACACAAAAATGAGGATGCATTAGAACTGTGCAGTTGAGTTCCTTCGTAACATGACTTATTGATAACAACTTGTGTGTTAATGAAGGAACATATAAACAGTTTGACAGTCTCAGATTGGGAGATATTTCAACAGTTCATCCTCCCTTTACTAAGACATTTTCGCCATTTACCGTTTTGATGTGGGTTCTGTTTGGTCTCTTTGTAGAGACAAAATCCGATGGTTCGTACGTCATCGTATCAGTGGCTCCACAATCAAAGATCCAAGGACTGACTTGATCACTACTTTCCTGTGTTGTTAAATAGGCTTCTCCACTTGTTGATGGATAGTCTTTCAACAACTCATAGTTCCTCTGATTAACCATCTTTGAAAAATTTGTGTTTTTTTCTTTTTATTTTAAAAAAGGTTAAAACATGAGCTGATAGAAGCTTCTAGCCGAGGAACCAACTCTATGAAAGGTTAATAGGATTCGAATCAGTCAAGTTGCACTATAACGATAGCCGCGACCAATATCAGACCTACTAAGCAATCGAGAAGAGGAACCTGCTAGCAACAGATCCAAAGGGCCGAACAGAACCGAATCCCGGAAGCGAATGGAAGGATCGAAAGATCGACTTAGGACGAGAGTTCAAGCCGGGAGAGATAGCGACCTCGCACACTAAGCCTGTCTTCTCTTCTTCGTCGAGCCACCGACGACCGAAGAAAGGAGAATGGGTTTGACGAAATTGACGAAGAATGGTAAGGTTCGTGGGAATGGTAAGGTTTGTGACGGTTATTATTCATGGACGAAGAGAGGGCGAACAAAAGGAATTGTTCGTGGTACCAATGGATTGTTCGTGTATGATGCTTCGTGGATGAGGAGTGGGATCAATGAGGAGTTCGTGGTAGCAAGGGAATGGTAAGGTTCGTAGGAGTTGTTGAATTAATGAGGAGTTCGTTGAATCAATGTTCGTGGATAAAAGGAATGGTAAGAATCAATGAGTTCGTTGAACAAGGTGGTACCAAGTAACAGTTGACGAAGAATGAGGAGTTCGTTGAACAAGGTTAAACTGGTGGTACCAAGGAACAGTTGACGAAAAATCAATGAGTTCGTTGAACAAGGTTTGTGGGTAGCTCAATATATTCAAACTATTGACGAAGCCTGGATGTGACGAAGAATCACAAGGGTTCGTGGACTACAAGGGTTCGTCAGAAGGACTGAAGGTTCGTCGGGCGAAGAACTACCCTGAAGAATGTTCGTGGGCAGCAAGAATGTTCGTTGGCAACAGGAATGTTCGTGGCAGCGAAAAGTTCGTTGGCACCAAGAATCAAAGTTCGTTGGAAAGAAGAACTTTTAGGGTTCGTTGGCAGCGAATTGATGGAGGCTCGTGGAGATGAGGTTGAGAACTGTTAGGGTTTCGCTGACAACAAGAATGTGGCGGCAGCGAATGGATCAGTGAATATGGCGACAACAATAGCAGGTTCGATTTTCAGGGTTTGCAGGTTTGGTTGAGAGCTTCGCCGGAAACTTTTAGGGTTTTGTGCGGCGGCGCTGTTGTTGTTTAAAGGATTGAAAAGAAACTTGCAGGTTCGATTTTGGAACTTTGGTTTTGATTTTGGTTCTGTTTTTTTCTGGTTTTGAGATAAGATTGATGATGAGCAAGGTGTTCAAGAATCAACACTACTCTGATACCATGTTACACGGTAAGGAAAAACTAGGGTTTGTATTAGATTGAAAAGGAATGCTTAATTAGGGTTTATAAGAGAGGTGTTTATATAGGACACCATGTCACACACTAGCTTCTATACTCTAGATTCTTGTCTTCTTTCTGACACAAGGTATTTAATTTTTTTCTACTAACATCGTAATTACATCTAAACAATTTTATGAGCAACCATTAATGCAATATTGACTTCTAATTATATCGAATTGAACTAAAAGGTGTCATAAATTTGTAAAATAATAAAAACATAATAGTTTTCCCGGCATGTATAGAATTGTTGCTTGCCATAGCTTGGTATAATTATATTCTTAAACTTGTAAAATTTTAACATCATTTTCTACTAGCATGTTTCGGTTCAGTTTAGTATGGTAATCAGAATTAGACTCATACGCGATACATACATACATACATACAGTGGCGAAGCTTGAAATTTTTTAGGGGGGGGGGGGGGTCGAAAACGTATATACCCAAAAAATTCTATAGAAACGGGGGGTCGAAAACATATATATCCAAAAATTTCTATACGAAAACTACATATATAACGCTACTGGCCGAAAAGTTCGGGGGTTCGGGCGCCCCTCCCGGCCCCTTCAAAGCATCGCCCCTGCATACATACATACATACATACACACACATACATACGTTATCCCTATTCAATATGCAAATTCATGTTAACAAAAGTTACTGTTAGTTGTATTCTATAGGGTAGGGATAGTGTACATTAATTCAGAAGTGTGAGAAGTGTATTATAACACTATGTATAACACTATATAACACCATATAAACACCGTATATTACTATGTAACACCATATAACACTATGTAACAATATATAACACTATACATCTATCATAGACATGCTATCAGACAAAATGTAGTGTTATATTTGTTATATAGTGTTATATGGTGTTACATAGTGTTATACGGTGTTCATATGGTGTTCTATTGTGTTATATATAGTGTTATAATACACTTCTCACACTTCTGAATTAATTTACAGGATCCTCTACCGTATTCTATATATTATAATGGGTAAAAAAGTTTACTAGCTTTAAAACAAACAAGTTATAATATGAATTAAGCCGATTGGAAATTTCCCCTCAGTTGTATTCAAATAATTGCGTGCTATACCAAATATTTTATTTTCAATTTATATTAGGATTGTTAACTAATATGTACATATGCAAGTTATTTATAAAATTTAGAAAAATAGAGAAAATTGTCCTACTTTTTTAAGTTGTATATAATAATTGCCTACCTTACAAAAAATATAATAATTGCCTGTTTGTCTTTTAACTCCAAACCACACATCTATGATATCCAATCACATTGTAACACCTATTTAACCAATTATTTAAGATGACCCAAAAAATAACAATAATGTTGAGTCCACAGTTTGACCTAAATAAGATCCTAACGTCTCTCCACACTGTCCCTGTGGATGACTAACATCTTGGAGACCAGGCGCGTCATTTTTCGAGGGATATTTTTCACTCTTTATTATTGAACAGTTGAATTATTGGGAATTTTAAAGTTATTATTTTGGTGTAAAGTTCAAAAGGTTGATCAGAACTAAACACCACCTGTAGCTCATATGATTAACAATATGGATTGTTAGGAATGTGAAGAAGAATAAACAAACGGTTTCGAAACTCTGCAGAAAATAAAGTTTGATAATAATTTAAATTAAATTGGTTATTTTGAAGTAACGGCTATATTTTGTATTTTATTTATGCCTATAATTGATATGAAGGATTCTATGACCCAATTTGATCTTTCCAGGTGAGAATAACCTAGAATTTTTTTTAACAGGAGAATAACCTAGAAATAAAGGCTTGTTTCTAATATGTATAACCACTTTGATATATGATAATAAATGTTCTCTGATTTAGGTTTTATGTAGAAGTGTGTGAATGCATCTAGCTTTTTTTTTTTGCTCCCATTCGACAGGTGATATCACAACTTGTTAGTATTACGATGACACTTTGTGTTGGAATAAGTTTGTCTCATCCGTCTTATGGTGGATATCTTTGGGTGGATTTGTGTTATGCATTTTAGGGTTCTCTGCCAGGGCCAACAAAATTAACGCAATACTTGACAAAACCTACACAATCCTTGAAAAACTGTGTGTCATGATTGTGGGTGCCTAGAACATCCATAATAATCACAAGGGTGTTACTATGGTGTTACTCGGCGTACCCTTGTTAACAAGGGAGGCCTTGATAGCACTAGTCGTAGCCATCGACATCTTGTCAACAAGAAGAGTTACATCCATTAATAATTCTGATTTCTTACATGACGAGAAGTAAGTTCATTTAAATGATAATTCCAATATTGAAAACGACAAATCTCACAACAAAGAAGATGTGTTACATCAAGATATAGAGGTTGACAACCTACAAATTGAAATCATAATGTTCTAGGTGACAAAATACATTAGTGTCGTGAGTAGTCAAGAAGTCAAGACAACAAACTCTATAGAGAACGATGACAAAGAAGATCATGGCATCAATCATGTTCTCCTCGTGGGGGATACTAATTAAGAGATTTATGAACATCCATACTCCAAGAATTTGAAGACCAGTTCTTTATAAGTGAGAGAATTATAAGGGAAATACAGCTCAAATGATTATGTTCCCGAGTTTCATAAACGAAAGAAAAGAAAAAGAAGAGAAAATTAATTAAGGAGAGAAAAGAAAATTTTAATTAACTATCGTGTTCCCGAGTAATGAAAAGAAAACAAAGTATATTAAGTGTTAAAAATGTTTTCCTTCCAAATATCTCCAATTTGAAAGGATTTAAAACGAATGTAAGAATTGTTAAGTTTTTCTTCCATTTCTCTTATTTTCCTTCATTAAAAAAAATCAAACTCTAGAATACGAGTTCTTTTTTAAATCTTTTCTTTTCCTTCGTTAAATGAAACTCGAAAATATAATGCAAGAGTGTGAAAAGATAATAAAGAAACGATCGCGTAGCTCCAAAAAATAGAACTTTTCAACATTCTGGCCGAATTTAATATTTAAATTAGTCATTTTATTTATTTGGAACGAACTTTATATTTCAGTTACTAGAATGGCCTATAAATAGAGTTTTATTTTCTAGTGTTTAGAACATTTTTTTATCAATGATTATAAACTCTCTCCAATTTGGGTTTAATACAAATATTGGATAATGTATCTAGTCCTCTTATACTTCCGTCTAGCGTCAAAAACCTTTACGATTATGACCTTTTGCATTTGAGATGAAGTAATAATCTTATCAACTCATATAAATATCATCGTAGATGAAGTTGTCACAATGGCAATTAATGAGCATATAAGGGTGGAGGGTTTCTCTCCTCCACATAAACGTTATATCAAATTCCACTAATTTCATACTTTTTTTTTTTCTATAAGGGAGGGTGTACAATTTGCCAACTTACCACAAATTACATTTTGGAACCAATCAAAATTACTCTCTACGTCACCAACTCATCACCAAAAGTTAGATTTTCACATACAAAATCTCCTTCAACATCTCATCACCAAAAGTTAGATTTTCAGCCAAGTAATCTTGAATGAGACGTTCTCGTGCGACCTCACGATCTCTTGCTTTATAAGTTCTTGTTGAACACATTGGATCATGAACCTCAGTTAAACTTCTATGAAGAACAATAGCGAGAATAGCAAGGTTACGACGATTCATCGCAAATCCGTCATTATCTTTGGAACTTGACAGGAATTGAAATAGATCCATCTTATTTATTTTAGAGAGTAAAAATTAGAGATTGAGGTTTATAATAGAGTGAAATAAGTATAAGTTGTATTTGTATAGCTAGGTTGTAATTTTTAATTTAAAACATTTTTTTTTTAACTAATAACATTGAAGAGAGAGAGATGGTATAGTCGGTAAACTCTACACCCCTCTTGCCGATTTGTTGTGGTACCAAACAAGAGAGGGTGGTGTTACCATCTTTACCACATAAGATAATTTTGGTACCAAATTGGATTTGTGCATCCACACCGCGCAGCCTAAGTAGATCAAATCCAATAGTTGATCAAGAAAGATATGTTTCAACTCAAGTAGATGTTTTTTTGTCTAGTATGCGTTCCATTAAAGTCCAGATCCATTCCACTTTCTTTCAGGACTACGTGCTTGTACTAGCAATTATCATAGGAGTACAATATAGTTCATGGTATTTCCAACACAGTGACCATGCCCAGACTAAGACCAAGTCCAAACCGATCATATTAGGACAGCAGAGATCGAACCGAAGCACGAAACCTACCAACAACCAAAACTGGTACAGGTATAAGGGGAGGCGGGGTAGGGGAAAAAGTTCCCGTGATAAAATGTCCACGCGTGGAAAACAAACAAATGCCCACCGCCACTGATTGTTCATCACGAGTTATGGCAAGAGTGCGTGTAGGTCCCTCGGAGGTTGAGGTGCAACCTAATCCTTGTTATGTCCAACACACTAACGAGTGCGGAATCCAAGCTAGCATGCAAACCGAGAGTTTATACAAGAACCGAGATAGAACGAGCACAAACACAACACACAATCTTCACCGATTAACACCACTTGTATTAATACATATGAAAGGTTCGGTTACAGCACAAGGTTTACAAATGTATTTTGCAAACTCTCTCTAACTCTCGTGTGTGTGTGTTCTGAACAGAATGCTCTCTCTCAGTGTCTCTCTTGAAGTCTAATTTCTGAAGTCTCTCTTTGAAGTGAACACACTACATGGGTATTTATACCCGTAACAGCAGGTCTGGTCGAAGGATCAGATAGACTGATCGAAGGATCATCTATCGACCAGAAACCTATCGAAGGATCACAAATACTTCGAAGGATGATATCCTTCGAAGTCCATCAACATCCATCGAAGGTTATCTTTCGAGCTCATCGAAGGATATAAACAATCCTTCGATGATACATCCTTCGACTCAAACATATTACAACCAATGTTCTAACTGTTTGGCCAAGTCAAACCGGAGGATGGTTGACTTGGTCAAACTTACAGGACTAACGAAGACATCGTTTGGTATCATGACAAAATACAGACAAAGTACAGACACAAGTGCACCAACAAACTCCCCCTTGGCTGTAGCTTTGTCTTGATCTTTATAACTTGATCTTTGTCTCGATCTTTGTCTCGAACTTTGTGTCTTCAACTTTGACGTCCTTTCAAGTCTTCAATGTCGGAGGATCTTTAAAGTCTTCACATCTTGAAAGCAGAAAGTGTACCAACAAACTCCCCGTTTCATGTAGGAAGTGTGTTGACAAACTCCCCCTTAACATAAGCTCCCCCTTGAGTTATGCTCGTGAAATACTTGTTCGTTATGAATTGAGATCCTTGTGGTATTGATGATGGTCAGCGGCAACTCGATCATCTTCATCACTTGAGTGCCTTCACGTCGTGTCTTCATTCCGAGGCTTTGTCATCGACCATGTTCTCCTTGCCTTTAGAATCTGCACATGCAAGAAATCTAAACGCGTAATGAGAACAACTGCTTGGAATATCATAAGCAAACGACACACATGTGACCATTGTTTAATCAAACACCGTCCGACAGTTTGAAAGTTTAATAAATTTATCAATTTTAGGTTTTTAACTTTCAAAACTTGCAAATTTCGACCGTTTATGAAGATTTAGTCGTTTTCGGTTTTCGTTCAGGTTTCAGGTAACGAAGACTCGAGCTCCAACATCGTACGATCGAAAATAAAACAGAAATAAAATCTTTTTGGCTTTTATAAAGTTTATATTAAAACACACCTAAAATCTTTTTGGTATTTTTGAATCTTTCAAATGTAAAGACTGAAAGCAGTAAATAAATATATACAAACAATCTTTTTGCGAGTTTCGAGGGTAAGAGAATCATATCAGTGTACGATCGAGTCAAAACGCTCTTGTTGTTCAATTAGTTAACATTAAGATAAGCATCCTATAACGATTATCGGTATTGTTATCCACATAAGCTCAACTTATCAGATGTAATCATGGCGAGGGGATACGTTAAGGTATGATTTATACTTACCAACCGGTGTTCATCCACATCACGACACATTCCCGTATCAAGGTATGCACGAGGGTTCATCTTACCGGTGAGTATACCGATTATCATCTGTTTGACCGTATATGATGTGAGAAACTCACTTATTTTGATTTGAAAACAAGCCCTATGTGATAGAATCACTTATTGATGAGGAACTTGATTTTCGATGCATGAGGGCACAGGAGCAAGTCCGTGAACAGGTCAGTACTTTCGTACAGCAGAGAGACGAACTTGACTCCCGGATAAATGTGATATTTTATCACTTATTTTGTTTGGACATGTGATTGTTGATCACTTATTGAGGTCGAATGCAAAATGTACACGTATGTATGGTATCATGGAAGATCTAGACTTGCGTCCCCGTTATTTTTCGGTAAAAGATACAACCATGATACCCAGATGATAAGCAGCATAAAGACCGAATATCTCAGAACCTCGGCAATCTCTCAAACGAAATTTCGGTACCAAGACCATATGCCAATGAATGGTTCCCACCCAGTCTTCAGTCGATTTAAGTTTATATCACCCTGCACACTTTAAAATGATTGTGAGCCTACCGATACATCTTATATAGAGCTGCTTATCGTTTTTCATTTTAGGTTTAAAGAGGTTTAGACAGACCACTGATGTACTATCATTTTCTCTTTTGCTCGCCAGGAAACTCATTTTTGTTTTTCTATTGTTTTTGTGTTTTTGAAATTTTTCGATGTTTTTGGATTTTCAAATTTTTGGATTTACTCCCCCTAAAATCAACAAACTAAGCTAAAATTTAAAACACAAAGGTATTTACAAAAAAAATGATTTTCCGATGTTGGTTTTACTCTTGCTTGACCTTAATGCCGTTTACCAATAATAAATAGTCAAATCTTGATTTGTCAAATGCTTTGGTAAAAAGGTCGGCACGTTGGTCATCGGTGTGGACGTAAGCAACATCGATTAGCCTTTTCTCAAAGCAATCACGTATGAAGTGATACTTAATGTCGATGTGCTTAGTCTTTGAATGCTGCACAGGATTTTTAGTGATCTGTAAGGCAGCAGAATTATCAACGTAAATAGGAGTAGTTAGGAATTCAAAACCGTAGTCGCGCATTTGTTGTTGGATCCATAGGACTTGGGAGCAACAACTTGAGGCAGCAATGTATTCAGCTTCGCATGTTGATGTAGCGACACAGGTCTGCTTCTTGCACTGCCATGTGACTAGGCGATTTCCCAAAAACTGACATCCAGCCGTTGTGGATTTGCCGTCGATTTTGCATCCGCCAAAATCAGAATCACTGAATGCGATCAAGTCAAAGTTATTATCCCTAGGGTACCATAGACCGGTGTCAGGGTAACCCTTCAAATAACGAAAAATCCTTTTTACAGCTGCAAGATGTGAGGCCTTCGGGTTGACTTGATATCTGGCAAGCAGGCACGTTGGGTACATTATATCTGGTCTTGATGCTGTGAGGTACATAAGAGATCCGATCATCGCGCGGTAGTATGAGGGGCTAACAGCTTCACCCTTCAAGTCTGGAGTAATTCCGTGATTTTGCGGTAATGGGGTACCGATGGGCGTTGCATCAGACATCTGGAACCGGCTCAAGATGTCACCAGCATATTTAGTCTGATGAATGAATATCCCAGACTCAGTTTGTTGTACTTGTAGGCCCAAAAAGAAAGTCATTTCCCCCATAGCACTCATCTCGAATTTATCCTGCATAATGCGCTCGAAATTCCTACACAAAACATCATTAGTAGAACCAAAAATAATATCATCAACGTATACCTGAACCAGTAGAAGATCTCCATCTTGTTCTTTGATGAAAAGAGTACAATCGATAAGACCTCTGCGAAATCCATTCTCCAGCAGATAATTAGATAAGGTTGCGTACCAAGCTCGCGGTGCTTGATGAAGACCATAGAGAGCTTTGTTGAGCAACCAAACCCGATCGGGATGGATAGGATCTTCAAAACCTAGAGGCTGTTCGACGTACACCTCTTCTTCCACCACACCATGTAAGAATGCACTTTTCACGTCCATCTGGTATACCTTGAAACCTTTGAATGAGGCATAAGCCAGAAAGATCCGAATTGCCTCTAGACGTGCAACAGGTGCATAAACTTCGTTGTAGTCGATCCCTTCTATCTGACGAAAACCTTGAACGACTAGCCTTGCTTTGTTGCGAATAACGATTCCACGGTCATCCTTTTTGCATTTAAACACCCAACGGGTACCAATCTTCTTGTAACCAGCAGGTTTCTCTACGAGTTTCCAGACACCAAGCTTCTGGAATTGTTGCAGTTCTTCCTGCATCGCTTCAACCCATGAGTTATCTTTCAAAGCTTCTTTCCAAGTTCTTGGCTCTTCCTGTGAGACATAACACGCGAAAGACCAATCGTTTTGTTGACCAGATTCTCGGATAGCTGTATACAAGCCTGCATTGTTGTTGTTTCGCAACATGTTTCTTGTTTGAACGCCACTTTGTACATTTCCGATGATGTTTTGTTGAGGATGGGTATTGTGAATCCTTGTTTCTGGATTATCTTGAACTGGAATATTTGTACCCAGATTGTTGAGATTGAGATCAACAACTAATTCAATGCCTGGAATTGACGAAGAGGATGATGCAGTAGCTTCAGCTGTTCCAGGGACGCCCACTGGAGGAGTACCCTCTGAAGTACCATGAACTGCTGTTATTGGAGCTTCTTGATCTGCATCGAGAAATTCATCATCCTCTGAAGATTCGTTCAATTCGGTAGCATCGTGAAAATCCTCATTGTCGAGAGCATTATTGTTCACTGAAGATGGTTCTTGATTGACAATAATGGGACGAACCAACGGTGAATCTGTTGCATTGTCACTCTCGAAAAACATCCTTGCTGCAGCATTTTCTTCAACTGCTTCAACATTGATCGAATTGAAAAAGTCATCGTACTCAAACATCTAAGGCTGACCATGATTTTTGACTGGTAAAGTGTGCCTTTGTACTCTGACTTCAGACCATTCCTCGACCCTTTTAGTCTCTAGATTCCAGACTCTTAAGTTTGGGGTGGAATACCCAAGAAAGTATCCTTCGATTGCTCTTGCCCCAAACTTTCCATTAGGATCGATCATTGTGCACGGAGCTCCAAACGGTTCTAGATATGACAAATCTGGTTTCCGTTTGTTAATGAGCTCAAAGCAGGTCTTGTTGTGCCTTTTGACTGTAAGGACTCGGTTCAACGTATAACATGCAGAGGCCACAGCTTCAGTCCATAATGGAATCGGCAATTGTGACTCTACCAACATAGTCCTAGCAGTCTCGATCAATGTGCGGTTCTTACGTTCAGCGACGCCATTCTGTTGAGGAGTATAAGCTGCACTAAATTCGTGAAGAATACCTTTTGAAGTGCAAAACTCCGCCATGGCATGATTTTTGAATTCAGTACCATTGTCGCTACGTATCCGCCTAACCTTTAACTTATATAGATTCTCAATCTGAATGATCAAGTTTTTGATAATACCGAAGGTTTCACTCTTATGTGCCATGAACGCCACCCAAGAAAATCTTGAATAATCATCAGTAATCACGAGGCAGTATTGATCATTCCTAATACTTTTGTGCTTGACAGGACCGAACAAATCCATGTGCAAACGTTCAAGAGGAACAGCCACCGTGTTGATTTTCTTTGTAGGGTGTCGCTTCTTCGTTTGTTTTCCTTTCTGGCACGAGACACAGATGTCTTGAAGATGGAAGTTTTTAAGAGGAACACCATTCACTAACTCATTTGATACCAAATAATTCATTTTACGTAAGTGAATGTGACCCATTCGTCTGTGCCAAGAGATTGAGTCTTTTTCTGTGGCTTTGGAAACGAAACAAGTTGCTTGTGCAGACGTAGTAATAGCTTGGCTCATATCAAGGACATACAGATCATTTATCCTTGGAGCCGACAAGAGAATCCATTCTTTTGGAATTTTGAAGCCGGGTTTCAGCACATAACATCCGTTTGCATCAAAGTGCACTGAGAACTGCTTATCACAAATTTGAGAAACACTAAGAAGATTGTGATCAAGTTGTTATACGAAGTTGATCTTATCAAAGCTAACAACCCCGTTGGTAATCATTCCTTCACCCGTAATATATCCGCCTTTATCTCCAGCAAAAGCAACATAACCTCCTCTAATAGATTTGACGTCGTAGAGAAGCTTCATGTCGCCTGTCATGTGCCTGGATGCCCCACTATCAACAATCCAATGACTACTGATAGTTCCTCCTGGAACACCCTGCACATGAACTCACACAATTAGTTGGAGATGGGGACCCAAGCCATTGTGGTCTTGGGTCTTCCATTTTCATCAATAACAATAACTTCTATTCTTTGATGATTTGAAAATTGTGATGGTCCCCCTGAATTTTTAACCGTTTTAGGTTTCCAGGTCTGTTTTGGTTTACCAGTGTCATTCTTTAAAATTTTAACATCATGGTTATCAGAAGTTTTTGAATTTTCTGGTTTGACAGAAACAGATGGTTTGTTAACCACATCGGTTTTAATTGCATTTTCAATTTTCTTGACCTGTTGGCGTTTCTGTTTCTTTTCCCTTTCTTTTACAAGGCGGGGATCTTGTTTTACAGAAACAGATCGTTTGCGGTCAGTTTTGTCACGGGGATCATCTTCTTTGGCTTTTAATTTATGAAGATACGGGCAATTTCGAATGATATGCCCAATTGTACCACATTCAAAACATGATCTTCGTTCAACAAACCCCGAAGTATCATGTGGTCGTCTTGCCGATGATGAAGATGAACTTTGTGATCTCGAGGTACTAGGTTTCGAACAACTTGGTTCATTCCTTTTCATCACTGTTGCTTTCTTGACAAAATCTAAGTTAGATTGATTTTCAAACGTTGCAATTTTGTCCGTTCCCTTAGACTTCACAAAGTTCACATTCTTTTTCTTCTTCTGATTCGGCTTCCTTTGAGTTTGAGTCGGTGCTTTTCCTTTTGGTTTGGTATGATTTTGCTGTTTTTGCACTGTTGGTAATATTTGATTGCCAAATTGTTTTCGAACTTCGGCCTTGGGGATAGGAGGGCACTGTGTTACAGTAACATGTGATCCTGTCTTTCCCAAAAACTTACTTGTTGAATTTTCAAAGACTTTACTGATTAATGATTGATTAACATTCTTAATAGGAAAATCTTTGTCTGAATAAACTTTATCATCGCCAACAAGAGTGTACAGCAAATCCACACTCTCCGACTCTTTTGCAGACAAGGACTCAATTGCAACAGTCTTAGCGGGTTTTGGAGGAGGATCACATAGAATATGATTCTCAAGAGGTATGTCCTCTTCTTTTATCACCGCATCAGACTTTGCTGAATCAGTATCATCAGACTCATCATCAGACGAATCAGTATCCTCAATCACAACTGGAGAATTCTGATTCGGTTCGGCAGAAGACACACATGTATCTGCTGACACATCTGAATCTGATGATACCTCTTTCTTGTATCCGAGTCCAGCTGCAAATTCCTTAACGTCTAGAGGAACAGATGGTACAAAGAAAGTTCTATCTTCCTCGTCAGGCATGGCATCATAATTGTTTCTCACGGGTGGTGGACATTTCTTGTAGCCTATGCATGTGACATCCCGTTTCTCTTTCTGTACATCAATGATGTGATCCAACACATAGCTAGAGCTTAAATAACTGTCTAACTTGAGTCGGATCGCCTCACTTTCAGTTTTAACACAAGCCATTTCCTTTTGCATTACCTCAAGACGAGTTATATACAAATTAATGTCAGTTTGTTTTCTGGAAACCATTTTAGTTAACTCGGTTTTATCTTTCTTTAATTTTTCAATTACCGATTTAAACTCCTTTTCATGGTTTTCATAAAACATGTTGGCTTCTGTGCACTTAGAAAGATCCACGGTTAATTTCTGATTGTGGATAAATGTCACATCATATTTCTCCTGCAAAGCCTCGTGTTTGCTTTGCAATTCACACCACTTATCACTCAATGAAACATGTTTGTCTTGCAAGTCAAACAAACTAGCTTGTACAGCATCATGTTTGCCTTGCAACTCAGACATGTTTGCTTCTAAATCAGCACATTTAACATGCAAACTATCACAGTTATCACAGCTACCAGAAGTGGGTTCATCGACACATACCTGACTTGATGAACTGTCGACATTAGCCATAAAGGCTGAATGGAGAGAAGACGAAGAATAAGCAGCTTGATCCACCAAAATAGATCTTCTTTGAGTTTCTGCTGCAGCTTCTCCCAATAGCTCATCAATATTAGCATCGACTGACGCACTTGATGTCTCATCCACATGATCATCGCCTGAACTTGAGGATTCTTCATCTGAACTTCTACTATAACCAGAAGAGTCTTCATCCTCAGAAGAGTCACCACCATTGGCGGAAGATTCTCCACCACTGGCGTGATTTAAATCCTTGACAATTTCAGCAAAACAAGCTGTTCCATCTGGAGCATCATTTCCCAACTGGATTGACCAATCACATCCTTCATCTACTTGAACCACAAGTGCCTGGTTGGCATTAGATGGTCCTGCTTGACTCTGGTTGTTGACAGGCACCAATGTTCGCTCATTGTTCCTTCCTTGGTTCTGATTTGCCCTGTTGCCTTGACCTCTGAAAGGATTTTGGTTTCCATGTTGAGATGGCCTCGTACATTCACGTTTGAAATGACCACGTTCACCACAATTGAAGCATTTAACAGCCTGTTTATCAAACCCATACTTGGTGTCTTTCTTGCTTTCCAAGCTGGTTCTGCCAGTTCTTTCCATGAAATCCTTTGCTCGCCTAACAGCACTGGCAAAGGCCCACTTGATGTCCATCATCTCCATCTCCTCTTTATCGATCTGCTGATAGTCTTCTTGTGTCAGATTAATGTTACCAATCTGACCTTCCACTAATCCACAGTATGCGCTCACCAAAGTGCTTAGCAGCTCCATGTGTTCCTTTGCTACTTCCACACTAACTTTAGAAAAGCTTGAGGTGTCGAGCCGTACTGTATTTGGCTTTGACTGCTGATCAGCAGATGATGTACTTCCATAACATGCTTGCTGTTGAGGAGGAAGAGGATTCCCATACATGTCTGTTGGTCTGATAGGTTGTTGGCTTTGCTGTTGTGGCACTGTTGAGGAACTGGATTAAGCGGATTTCCATACATGTCTGTTGTTGGAGGAGGAGTGCCATACAAGCTAGTGCTAGACACAAATGCTGTTTGAATTGGAGCGTGTGAAGAAGGTTTTGTAGAAGTGCTAGAAGTTCCATAATACATTTCAGGATTTTGTGGCACTGGAACTCTTTTCGCCTTGAGAGTTTCTTCCTGATTCTTGTTTTCCAGGAGTTGAGCAAAGTCACTGAAGTTTGTTGTATCCAAAGTGCCATTGTACTTCATGATTTCTAAGAAATTATTCCATTGAGGTGACAGTGCATCTGCAAACTTCTTCACTATCTCTGCTGAAGTTGTTACAACCCCAATATTTGCCAATTCAGTCAGCAAATGATTAAATCGACTTGTCAAATCTCCTAAAGATTCATTCTACATACAAGTAAAACCATCAAACTCTTTCTTTAGCAGGTCTTTTCTCAATTGACGTGTCGCTTCATTTCCTACGCCCCTTGTTTTCAATGCGTCCCACAACCTCTTCGTTGTCTTGTGACTGACAAATTGATGATAAATATCTTTGCTTAACGCCTGAGTAAGAATGGCATACGCTTTCTTCTCTAAGTCATAGACCTTCTTCTGATCTTCCGTAAGATCAGCAAATGTAGCAGCAGATGAAGCGGCAACCTCTATTGTTTGATCAAAATCTGTGATGAAACGCAACCACAATTCTGTATTTTGACCAAGGACGTATGTATGAAATCTATCAAACCATCCCGGATATTCACTTAAATGCATCAACTTTGGAGGCCTATTCAAACTTCCCGTTTCACTTTCGCTTAGCAAAATGCTTTGAACACTTGGAGCTTGATTTGATACGAATGCCCATTGACCGGTAGATGTAGCATTAGCTTGCGAACCCGAATCCGGAGCCGGAGTACCAAAATACATCTCTGCATTTACCGGAATACCCCACATCGAATTCATTTTTGATCAAGAAAAAAAATGTTACACTAACCAGCCGAAGGATCTGAGATCGAAAGACACTGAAAAACACAAACTTGTTAAACTTAAACAAACTGGGATCGAAGGATCAATACTTGTTCGAAGGATCAACAGTGTTCGAAAGATCACTGTTGAATTTCGAACAATGATTTCGAAAGATTCTCCAATCGAAGGATCCTTATCTTTCGAAAAAGAACTGTAGACCGAAAGATGTATGCTTCGAAAATATTCCTTGGAACGAAAGATGAGTCACAGACTTCGAAGGATGTTCGAAGGATAATTATCTATCGAACCTCCTTTGATCGAAAGACGATCTTTCGACTTCGAAGGATATCCTTCGATCTGCACTGACAGAGTTGACGTGAGAAGTGACAGGTTGGTGAAAAGTTGATGGGTTGGTAGAAACTTTCGGCAGAAGGCAGAAGGTATGGTCAGACCATATCTTCTGCATGCAATTTGAACAATAAAATATATTAAAAATCGAAAGATCTACCCAGAAACCGGTAACCGGAGTAAGCCGGAATTTGTCCGGAGATGACCAAACCTCTTAAAAACAAGTTTTTAAGTTACCCAACCCGTTCCTTAACACACCCGATAAGTTTAGAACACGTTTTAATGTCAAGAAATGCGAGAAAAACACAGAAAACGGCTACAAAACCAAGCGAGTTTTTGTCCAAAACACTCCAAAGTCTTGTAAAACCCCGGTTTTTAACAAGGAAAAGAGCCACGGCTCTGATACCACTTGTAGGTCCCTCGGAGGTTGAGGTGCAACCTAATCCTTGTTATGTCCAACACACTAGCGAGTGCGGAATCCAAGCTAGCATGCAAACCGAGAGTTTATACAAGAACCGAGATAGAACGAGCACAAACACAACACACAATCTTCACCGATTAACACCACTTGTATTAATACATATGAAAGGTTCGGTTACAGCACAAGGTTTACAAATGTATTTTGCAAACTCTCTCTAACTCTCGTGTGTGTGTGTTCTGAACAGAATGCTCTCTCTCAGTGTCTCTCTTGAAGTCTAATTTCTGAAGTCTCTCTTTGAAGTGAACACACTACATGGGTATTTATACCCGTAACAGCAGGTCTGGTCGAAGGATCAGATAGACTGATCGAAGGATCATCTATCGACCAGAAACCTATCGAAGGATCACAAATACTTCGAAGGATGATATCCTTCGAAGTCCATCAACATCCATCGAAGGTTATCTTTCGAGCTCATCGAAGGATATAAACAATCCTTCGATGATACATCCTTCGACTCAAACATATTACAACCAATGTTCTAACTGTTTGGCCAAGTCAAACCGGAGGATGGTTGACTTGGTCAAACTTACAGGACTAACGAAGACATCGTTTGGTATCATGACAAAATACAGACAAAGTACAGACACAAGTGCACTAACAAATGATACCACTTGTAGGTCCCTCGGAGGTTGAGGTGCAACCTAATCCTTGTTATGTCCAACACACTAGCGAGTGCGGAATCCAAGCTAGCATGCAAACCGAGAGTTTATACAAGAACCGAGATAGAACGAGCACAAACACAACACACAATCTTCACCGATTAACACCACTTGTATTAATACATATGAAAGGTTCGGTTACAGCACAAGGTTTACAAATGTATTTTGCAAACTCTCTCTAACTCTCGTGTGTGTGTGTTCTGAACAGAATGCTCTCTCTCAGTGTCTCTCTTGAAGTCTAATTTCTGAAGTCTCTCTTTGAAGTGAACACACTACATGGGTATTTATACCCGTAACAGCAGGTCTGGTCGAAGGATCAGATAGACTGATCGAAGGATCATCTATCGACCAGAAACCTATCGAAGGATCACAAATACTTCGAAGGATGATATCCTTCGAAGTCCATCAACATCCATCGAAGGTTATCTTTCGAGCTCATCGAAGGATATAAACAATCCTTCGATGATACATCCTTCGACTCAAACATATTACAACCAATGTTCTAACTGTTTGGCCAAGTCAAACCGGAGGATGGTTGACTTGGTCAAACTTACAGGACTAACGAAGACATCGTTTGGTATCATGACAAAATACAGACAAAGTACAGACACAAGTGCACCAACAAATGATACCACTTGTAGGTCCCTCGGAGGTTGAGGTGCAACCTAATCCTTGTTATGTCCAACACACTAGCGAGTGCGGAATCCAAGCTAGCATGCAAACCGAGAGTTTATACAAGAACCGAGATAGAACGAGCACAAACACAACACACAATCTTCACCGATTAACACCACTTGTATTAATACATATGAAAGGTTCGGTTACAGCACAAGGTTTACAAATGTATTTTGCAAACTCTCTCTAACTCTCGTGTGTGTGTGTTCTGAACAGAATGCTCTCTCTCAGTGTCTCTCTTGAAGTCTAATTTCTGAAGTCTCTTTTTGAAGTGAACACACTACATGGGTATTTATACCCGTAACAGCAGGTCTGGTCGAAGGATCAGATAGACTGATCGAAGGATCATCTATCGACCAGAAACCTATCGAAGGATCACAAATACTTCGAAGGATGATATCCTTCGAAGTCCATCAACATCCATCGAAGGTTATCTTTCGAGCTCATCGAAGGATATAAACAATCCTTCGATGATACATCCTTCGACTCAAACATATTACAACCAATGTTCTAACTGTTTGGCCAAGTCAAACCGGAGGATGGTTGACTTGGTCAAACTTACAGGACTAACGAAGACATCGTTTGGTATCATGACAAAATACAGACAAAGTACAGACACAAGTGCACCAACAGTATCCCTCTTTCACTAGCACTACTTTCCATCCAAGTACATATTCTTCTTTGTATAATTACATTAATAATACAAATGTTTCTATAACCCATCGAGAAGATTACCGTCCTCCTTTGTCTTCCCCTCATTACATTACCTTAGAAGATGGTAATATGATCTTTAATGACCTTTTGCAACAAGAATCTCTCTTCTCTAATGATTATATCAATCAGAATACCAATAATATTGCAGTTCATCAAGAGTTATCTAGTCCAGACATTAGGGCTAGTTTACAGGCTGCAACGGGAAAATGTAGCAACAACAAGGGTGATGATGGCTCCAGTAAGCCGAAAACTAGCAGTAAAAGGAGGAGAGCTTCGAAAGCTGACCGGCACAGCAAGATTAACACGGCTCAAGGACCAAGGGCTTCAAAAGTTCTTCAAGTTACAAGACATGCTTGGGTTCGATAAGGCAAGCAAGACCGTCGAGTGGTTACTCATGAAATCGAATTTAAACATTCAAGAACTCATGATCCCTCACGGGAAATCCAGCTTTTCAGGTGTTTCTATTAGTGAATCTTCTGCTTCAAAATGTGAATTGTTGTCTGAATATATCGACGGGGATCAAAGCGCAAAGTGCTCTTCTAGTAGCAACCGAAAGGGGAAGAAAAAGACTAGAAGAGGAGTTAGAACAAGTTCTTATCTTCTTCGCCCTCTTGCTAAAGAAACAAGAGAAATGGCAAGAAAAAGGGCAAGAGAGAGGACACTGGAAAAGAGTGGTTATAAACTTTCTTGTGTTAGTGGTGGTGATGGTCAATTTTCAAAGTTTAGACCATTATGTTTAGATCAAACAATGGATCAAGGCATGAAATGTTTTGGGTCTTGGATCATAAAAGAACCAGAAGGAATTATTGATGATGATTCTTCATCAATGATAGGCAGTTGGAACCCGTCTTTCTTGTTCGATTATCAGCAAATCGGAGTACATCCTCAAGAGGTAATAATAATGTAATAATTAATGTATCTTCAACCCAGCCATATATTATGGTTATTGATCCCCTAAATTTAATCATCTAAATATTTGTGTATTAATTGCAGCACCAGTTCAGTGAATTTCAGATACATGGAAATTTATGGGACCTCAAGAATTAGATCTGTACGTGATTGATCACACTATGTTTATATAAATATGTTACATGGTTTTCTAATATGTGTCAGTTGCATCATAAGATTAGATCATATGGACTGCTCTTTTTTCCATATTTTCTAATATAAGCCATATGTGTATGTTGATGTATGTCTAATAATATGTTCTTTATGCTTCCTTTGATGCTAGTTTTCTAGTTATTCTTCCATCTCTTCTATTTTGGAACCTTCCATGTTTCTAAATGTGTATATCTTTGAAATTAATTGGATGATGAGGAAGAAGTAATAATCCTTGACAACCCAAAATGAGATGCATTAGGGGGGGTGGGGGTGGTCATCACTCACTCATCACTCACAACACCCAATCAAGTTCCGTCATGTCATCAACCATTTTTTCATCACTCACAACATTTTTAGTGGCATTGGTCATCACTCACAACACCCACAATAAACCGTCACACCACCTCACATGTTCCATCACTCACAAGTCCATAACGCGTTAATATTATCACGCACTGTTGGTGCACTTGTGTCTGTACTTTGTCTGTATTTTGTCATGATACCAAACGATGTCTTCGTTAGTCCTGTAAGTTTGACCAAGTCAACCATCCTCCGGTTTGACTTGGCCAAACAGTTAGAACATTGGTTGTAATATGTTTGAGTCGAAGGATGTATCATCGAAGGATTGTTTATATCCTTCGATGAGCTCGAAAGATAACCTTCGATGGATGTTGATGGACTTCGAAGGATATCTTCCTTCGAAGTATTTGTGATCCTTCGATAGGTTTCTGGTCGATAGATGATCCTTCGATCAGTCTATCTGATCCTTCGACCAGACCTGCTGTTACGGGTATAAATACCCATGTAGTGTGTTCACTTCAAAGAGAGACTTCAGAAATTAGACTTCAAGAGAGACACTGAGAGAGAGCATTCTGTTCAGAACACACACACACGAGAGTTAGAGAGAGTTTGCAAAATACATTTGTAAACCTTGTGCTGTAACCGAACCTTTCATATGTATTAATACAAGTGGTGTTAATCGGTGAAGATTGTGTGTTGTGTTTGTGCTCGTTCTATCTCGGTTCTTGTATAAACTCTCGGTTTGCATGCTAGCTTGGATTCCGCACTCGCTAGTGTGTTGGACATAACAAGGATTAGGTTGCACCTCAACCTCCGAGGGACCTACAAGTGGTATCAGAGCCGTGGCTCTTTTCCTTGTTAAAAACCGGGGTTTTACAAGACTTTGGAGTGTTTTGGACAAAAACTCGCTTGGTTTTGTAGCCGTTTTCTGTGTTTTTCTCGCATTTCTTGACATTAAAACGTGTTCTAAACTTATCGGGTGTGTTAAGGAACGGGTTGGGTAACTTAAAAACTTGTTTTTAAGAGGTTTGGTCATCTCCGGACAAATTCCGGCTTACTCCGGTTACCGGTTTCTGGGTAGATCTTTCGATTTTTAATATATTTTATTGTTCAAATTGCATGCAGAAGATATGGTCTGACCATACCTTCTGCCTTCTGCCGAAAGTTTCTACCAACCCATCAACTTTTCACCAACCTGTCACTTCTCACGTCAACTGTGTCAGTGCAGATCGAAGGATATCCTTCGAAGTCGAAAGATCGTCTTTCGATCAAAGGAGGTTCGATAGATAATTATCCTTCGAACATCCTTCGAAGTCTGTGACTCATCTTTCGTTCCAAGGAATATTTTCGAAGCATACATCTTTCGGTCTACAGTTCTTTTTCGAAAGATAAGGATCCTTCGATTGGAGAATCTTTCGAAATCATTGTTCGAAATTCAACAGTGATCTTTCGAACACTGTTGATCCTTCGAACAAGTATTGATCCTTCGATCCCAGTTTGTTTAAGTTTAACAAGTTTGTGTTTTTCAGTGTCTTTCGATCTCAGATCCTTCGGCTGGTTAGTGTAACATTTTTTTTCTTGATCAAAAATGAATTCGATGTGGGGTATTCCGGTAAATGCAGAGATGTATTTTGGTACTCCGGCTCCGGATTCGGGTTCGCAAGCTAATGCTACATCTACCGGTCAATGGGCATTCGTATCAAATCAAGCTCCAAGTGTTCAAAGCATTTTGCTAAGCGAAAGTGAAACGGGAAGTTTGAATAGGCCTCCAAAGTTGATGCATTTAAGTGAATATCCGGGATGGTTTGATAGATTTCATACATACGTCCTTAGTCAAAATACAGAATTGTGGTTGCGTTTCATCACAGATTTTGATCAAACAATAGAGGTTGCCGCTTCATCTGCTGCTACATTTGCTGATCTTACGGAAGATCAGAAGAAGGTCTATGACTTAGAGAAGAAAGCGTATGCCATTCTTACTCAGGCGTTAAGCAAAGATATTTATCATCAATTTGTCAGTCACAAGACAACGAAGAGGTTGTGGGACGCATTGAAAACAAGGGGCGTAGGAAATGAAGCGACACGTCAATTGAGAAAAGACCTGCTAAAGAAAGAGTTTGATGGTTTTACTTGTATGCAGAATGAATCTTTAGGAGATTTGACAAGTCGATTTAATCATTTGCTGACTGAATTGGCAAATATTGGGGTTGTAACAACTTCAGCAGAGATAGTGAAGAAGTTTGCAGATGCACTGCCACCTCAATGGAATAATTTCTTAGAAATCATGAAGTACAATGGCACTTTGGATACAACAAACTTCAGTGACTTTGCTCAACTCCTGGAAAACAAGAATCAGGAAGAAACTCTCAAGGCGAAAAGAGTTCCAGTGCCACAAAATCCTGAAATGTATTATGGAACTTCTAGCACTTCTACAAAACCTTCTTCACACGCTCCAATTCAAACAGCATTTGTGTCTAGCACTAGCTTGTATGGCACTCCTCCTCCAACAACAGACATGTATGGAAATCCGCTTAATCCAGTTCCTCAACAGTGCCACAACAGCAAAGCCAACAACCTATCAGACCAACAGACATGTATGGGAATCCTCTTCCTCCTCAACAGCAAGCATGTTATGGAAGTACATCATCTGCTGATCAGCAGTCAAAGCCAAATACAGTACGGCTCGACACCTCAAGCTTTTCTAAAGTTAGTGTGGAAGTAGCAAAGGAACACATGGAGCTGCTAAGCACTTTGGTGAGCGCATACTGTGGATTAGTGGAAGGTCAGATTGGTAACATTAATCTGACACAAGAAGACTATCAGCAGATCGATAAAGAGGAGATGGAGATGATGGACATCAAGTGGGCCTTTGCCAGTGATGTTAGGCGAGCAAAGGATTTCATGGAAAGAACTGGCAGAACCAGCTTGGAAAGCAAGAAAGACACCAAGTATGGGTTTGATAAACAGGCTGTTAAATGCTTCAATTGTGGTGAACGTGGTCATTTCAAACGTGAATGTACGAGGCCATCTCAACATGGAAACCAAAATCCTTTCAGAGGTCAAGGCAACAGGGCAAATCAGAACCAAGGAAGGAACAATGAGCGAACATTGGTGCCTGTCAACAACCAGAGTCAAGCAGGACCATCTAATGCCAACCAGGCACTTGTGGTTCAAGTAGATGAAGGATGTGATTGGTCAATCCAGTTGGGAAATGATGCTCCAGATGGAACAGCTTGTTTTGCTGAAATTGTCAAGGATTTAAATCACGCCAGTGGTGGAGAATCTTCCGCCAATGGTGGTGATTCTTCTGAGGATGAAGACTCTTCTGGTTATAGTAGAAGTTCAGATGAAGAATCCTCAAGTTCAGGCGATGATCATGTGGATGAGACATCAAGTGCGTCAGTCGATGCTAATATTGATGAGCTATTGGGAGAAGCTGCAGCAGAAACTCAAAGAAGATCTATTTTGGTGGATCAAGCTGCTTATTCTTCGTCTTCTCTCCATTCAGCCTTTATGGCTAATGTCGACAGTTCATCAAGTCAGGTATGTGTCGATGAACCCACTTCTGGTAGCTGTGATAACTGTGATAGTTTGCATGTTAAATGTGCTGATTTAGAAGCAAACATGTCTGAGTTGCAAGGCAAACATGATGCTGTACAAGCTAGTTTGTTTGACTTGCAAGACAAACATGTTTCATTGAGTGATAAGTGGTGTGAATTGCAAAGCAAACACGAGGCTTTGCAGGAGAAATATGATGTGACATTTATCCACAATCAGAAATTAACCGTGGATCTTTCTAAGTGCACAGAAGCCAACATGTTTTATGAAAACCATGAAAAGGAGTTTAAATCGGTAATTGAAAAATTAAAGAAAGATAAAACCGAGTTAACTAAAATGGTTTCCAGAAAACAAACTGACATTAATTTGTATATAACTCGTCTTGAGGTAATGCAAAAGGAAATGGCTTGTGTTAAAACTGAAAGTGAGGCGATCCGACTCAAGTTAGACAGTTATTTAAGCTCTAGCTATGTGTTGGATCACATCATTGATGTACAGAAAGAGAAACGGGATGTCACATGCATAGGCTACAAGAAATGTCCACCACCCGTGAGAAACAATTATGATGCCATGCCTGACGAGGAAGATAGAACTTTCTTTGTACCATCTGTTCCTCTAGACGTTAAGGAATTTGCAGCTGGACTCGGATACAAGAAAGAGGTATCATCAGATTCAGATGTGTCAGCAGATACATATGTGTCTTCTGCCGAACCGAATCAGAATTCTCCAGTTGTGATTGAGGATACTGATTCGTCTGATGATGAGTCTGATGATACTGATTCAGCAAAGTCTGATGCGGTGATAAAAGAAGAGGACATACCTCTTGAGAATCATATTCTATGTGATCCTCCTCCAAAACCCGCTAAGACTGTTGCAATTGAGTCCTTGTCTGCAAAAGAGTCGGAGAGTGTGGATTTGCTGTACACTCTTGTTGGTGATGATAAAGTTTATTCAGACAAAGATTTTCCTATTAAGAATGTTAATCAATCATTAATCAGTAAAGTCTTTGAAAATTCAACAAGTAAGTTTTTGGGAAAGACAGGATCACATGTTACTGTAACACAGTGCCCTCCTATCCCCAAGGCCGAAGTTCGAAAACAATTTGGCAATCAAATATTACCAACAGTGCAAAAACAGCAAAATCATACCAAACCAAAAGGAAAAGCACCGACTCAAACTCAAAGGAAGCCGAATCAGAAGAAGAAAAAGAATGTGAACTTTGTGAAGTCTAAGGGAACGGACAAAATTGCAACGTTTGAAAATCAATCTAACTTAGATTTTGTCAAGAAAGCAACAGTGATGAAAAGGAATGAACCAAGTTGTTCGAAACCTAGTACCTCGAGATCACAAAGTTCATCTTCATCATCGGCAAGACGACCACATGATACTTCGGGGTTTGTTGAACGAAGATCATGTTTTGAATGTGGTACAATTGGGCATATCATTCGAAATTGCCCGTATCTTCATAAATTAAAAGCCAAAGAAGATGATCCCCGTGACAAAACTGACCGCAAACGATCTGTTTCTGTAAAACAAGATCCCCGCCTTGTAAAAGAAAGGGAAAAGAAACAGAAACGCCAACAGGTCAAGAAAATTGAAAATGCAATTAAAACCGATGTGGTTAACAAACCATCTGTTTCTGTCAAACCAGAAAATTCAAAAACTTCTGATAACCATGATGTTAAAATTTTAAAGAATGACACTGGTAAACCAAAACAGACCTGGAAACCTAAAACGGTTAAAAATTCAGGGGGACCATCACAATTTTCAAATCATCAAAGAATAGAAGTTATTGTTATTGATGAAAATGGAAGACCCAAGACCACAATGGCTTGGGTCCCCATCTCCAACTAATTGTGTGAGTTCATGTGCAGGGTGTTCCAGGAGGAACTATCAGTAGTCATTGGATTGTTGATAGTGGGGCATCCAGGCACATGACAGGCGACATGAAGCTTCTCTACGACGTCAAATCTATTAGAGGAGGTTATGTTGCTTTTGCTGGAGATAAAGGCGGATATATTACGGGTGAAGGAATGATTACCAACGGGGTTGTTAGCTTTGATAAGATCAACTTCGTACAACAACTTGATCACAATCTTCTTAGTGTTTCTCAAATTTGTGATAAGCAGTTCTCAGTGCACTTTGATGCAAACGGATGTTATGTGCTGAAACCCGGCTTCAAAATTCCAAAAGAATGGATTCTCTTGTCGGCTCCAAGGATAAATGATCTGTATGTCCTTGATATGAGCCAAGCTATTACTACGTCTGCACAAGCAACTTGTTTCGTTTCCAAAGCCACAGAAAAAGACTCAATCTCTTGGCACAGACGAATGGGTCACATTCACTTACGTAAAATGAATTATTTGGTATCAAATGAGTTAGTGAATGGTGTTCCTCTTAAAAACTTCCATCTTCAAGACATCTGTGTCTCGTGCCAGAAAGGAAAACAAACGAAGAAGCGACACCCTACAAAGAAAATCAACACGGTGGCTGTTCCTCTTGAACGTTTGCACATGGATTTGTTCGGTCCTGTCAAGCACAAAAGTATTAGGAATGATCAATACTGCCTCGTGATTACTGATGATTATTCAAGATTTTCTTGGGTGGCGTTCATGGCACATAAGAGTGAAACCTTCGGTATTATCAAAAACTTGATCATTCAGATTGAGAATCTATATAAGTTGAAGGTTAGGCGGATACGTAGCGACAATGGTACTGAATTCAAAAATCATGCCATGGCGGAGTTTTGCACTTCAAAAGGTATTCTTCACGAATTTAGTGCAGCTTATACTCCTCAACAGAATGGCGTCGCTGAACGTAAGAACCGCACATTGATCGAGACTGCTAGGACTATGTTGGTAGAGTCACAATTGCCGATTCCATTCTGGACTGAAGTTGTGGCCTCTGCATGTTATACGTTGAACCGAGTCCTTACAGTCAAAAGGCACAACAAGACCTGCTTTGAGCTCATTAACAAACGGAAACCAGATTTGTCATATCTTGAACCGTTTGGAGCTCCGTGCACAATGATCGATCCTAATGGAAAGTTTGGGGCAAGAGCAATCGAAGGATACTTTCTTGGGTATTCCACCCCAAACTTAAGAGTCTGGAATCTAGAGACTAAAAGGGTCGAGGAATGGTCTGAAGTCAGAGTACAAAGGCACACTTTACCAGTCAAAAATCCTGGTCAGCCTTGGATGTTTGAGTACGATGACTTTTTCAATTCGATCAATGTTGAAGCAGTTGAAGAAAATGCTGCAGCAAGGATGTTTTTCGAGAGTGACAATGCAACAGATTCACCGTTGGTTCATCCCATTATTGTCAATCAAGAACCATCTTCAGTGAACAATAATGCTCTCGACAATGAGGATTTTCACGATGCTACCGAATTGAAGGAATCTTCAGAGGATGATGAATTTCTCGATGCAGATCAAGAAGCTCCAATAACAGCAGTTCATGGTACTTCAGAGGGTACTCCTCCAGTGGGCGTCCCTAGAACAGCTGAAGCTACTGCATCATCCTCTTCGTCAATTCCGGGCATTGAATTAGTTGTTGATCTCAATCTCAACAATCTGGGTACAAACATTACAGTTCAAGATAATCCAGAAACAAGGATTCACAATACCCATCCTCAACAAAACATCATTGGTAATGTACAAAGTGGCGTTCAAACAAGAAACATGTTGCGAAACAACAACAATGCAGGCTTGTATACAGCTATCCGAGAATCTGGTCAACAAAACGATTGGTCTTTCGCGTGTTATGTCTCACAGGAAGAGCCAAGAACTTGGAAAGAAGCTTTGAAAGATAACTCATGGGTTGAAGCGATGCAGGAAGAACTGCAACAATTCCAGAAGCTTGGTGTCTGGAAACTCGTAGAGAAACCTGCTGGTTACAAGAAGATTGGTACCCGTTGGGTGTTTAAATGCAAAAAGGATGACCGTGGAATCGTTATTCGCAACAAAGCAAGGCTAGTCGTTCAAGGTTTTCGTCAGATAGAAGGGATCGACTACAACGAAGTGTATGCACCTGTTGCACGTCTAGAAGCAATTCGGATCTTTCTGGCTTATGCCTCATTCAAAGGTTTCAAGGTATACCAGATGGACGTGAAAAGTGCATTCTTACATGGTGTGGTGGAAGAAGAGGTGTACGTCGAACAGCCTCCAGGTTTTGAAGATCCTATCCATCCCGATCGGGTTTGGTTGCTCAACAAAGCTCTCTATGGTCTTCATCAAGCACCGCGAGCTTGGTACGCAACCTTATCTAATTATCTGCTGGAGAATGGATTTCGCAGAGGTCTTATCGATTGTACTCTTTTCATCAAAGAACAAGATGGAGATCTTCTACTGGTTCAGGTATACGTTGATGATATTATTTTTGGTTCTACTAATGATGTTTTGTGTAGGAATTTCGAGCGCATTATGCAGGATAAATTCGAGATGAGTGCTATGGGGGAAATGACTTTCTTTTTGGGCCTACAAGTACAACAAACTGAGTCTGGGATATTCATTCATCAGACTAAATATGTTGGTGACATCTTGAGCCGGTTCCAGATGTCTGATGCAACGCCCATCGGTACCCCATTACCGCAAAATCACGGAATTACTCCAGACTTGAAGGGTGAAGCTGTTAGCCCTCATACTACCGCGCGATGATCGGATCTCTTATGTACCTCACAGCATCAAGACCAGATATAATGTACCCAACGTGCCTGCTTGCCAGATATCAAGTCAACCCGAAGGCCTCACATCTTGCAGCTGTAAAAAGGATTTTTCGTTATTTGAAGGGTTACCCTGACACCGGTCTATGGTACCCTAGGGATAATAACTTTGACTTGATCGCATTCAGTGATTCTGATTTTGGCGGATGCAAAATCGACGGCAAATCCACAACGGCTGGATGTCAGTTTTTGGGAAATCGCCTAGTCACATGGCAGTGCAAGAAGCAGACCTGTGTCGCTACATCAACATGCGAAGCTGAATACATTGCTGCCTCAAGTTGTTGCTCCCAAGTCCTATGGATCCAACAACAAATGCGCGACTACGGTTTTGAATTCCTAACTACTCCTATTTACGTTGATAATTCTGCTGCCTTACAGATCACTAAAAATCCTGTGCAGCATTCAAAGACTAAGCACATCGACATTAAGTATCACTTCATACGTGATTGCTTTGAGAAAAGGCTAATCGATGTTGCTTACGTCCACACCGATGACCAACGTGCCGACCTTTTTACCAAAGCATTTGACAAATCAAGATTTGACTATTTATTATTGGTAAACGGCATTAAGGTCAAGCAAGAGTAAAACCAACATCGGAAAATCATTTTTTTTGTAAATACCTTTGTGTTTTAAATTTTAGCTTAGTTTGTTGATTTTAGGGGGAGTAAATCCAAAAATTTGAAAATCCAAAAACATCGAAAAATTTCAAAAACACAAAAACAATAGAAAAACAAAAATGAGTTTCCTGGCGAGCAAAAGAGAAAATGATAGTACATCAGTGGTCTGTCTAAACCTCTTTAAACCTAAAATGAAAAACGATAAGCAGCTCTATATAAGATGTATCGGTAGGCTCACAATCATTTTAAAGTGTGCAGGGTGATATAAACTTAAATCGACTGAAGACTGGGTGGGAACCATTCATTGGCATATGGTCTTGGTACCGAAATTTCGTTTGAGAGATTGCCGAGGTTCTGAGATATTCGGTCTTTATGCTGCTTATCATCTGGGTATCATGGTTGTATCTTTTACCGAAAAATAACGGGGACGCAAGTCTAGATCTTCCATGATACCATACATACGTGTACATACTGCATACGACCTCAATAAGTGATAAACAATCACATGTCCCACAAAATAAGTGATAATATATCACATTTATCCGGGAGTCAAGTTCGTTTCTCTGCTGTACGAAAGTACTGACCTGTTCACGGACTTGCTCCTGTGCCCTCATGCATATGAAAATCAAGTTCCTCATCAATAAGTGATTCTATCACATAGGGCTTGTTTTCAAATCAAAATAAGTGAGAATCTCACATCATATACGGTCAAACAGATGATAATCGGTATACTCACCGGTAAGATGAACTCTCGTGCATACCTTGATACGGGAATGTGTCGTGATGTGGATGAACACCGGTCGGTAAGTATAAATCATACCTTAACGTATCCCCGCGCCATGATTACAAATGATAAGTTGAGTTTATGTGGACAACAATACCGATAATTGTTATAGGATGCTTATCTTAATGTTAACTAAAAGAACAACAAGAGCGTTTTGACATGACCGTACACTGATATGATTCTCTTACCCTCGAAACTCGCAAAAAGAATGTGTGTAAATATTTATTTACTGCTTTCATTTTCTGCATCTTTGTATATATTTATTTACTGCTTTCAGTCTTTATTTTTTTTAAATATTCAAAAAGTCCAAAAAGATTTTAGGTGTGTTTTAATATAAACTTTATAAAAGCCAAAAAGATTTTATTTCTGTTTTATTTTCGATCGTACGATGTTGGAGCTCGAGTCTTCGTTACCTGAAACCTGAACGAAAACCGAAAACGGCTAAATCTTCATAAACGGTCGAAATTTGCAAGTTTTGAAAGTTAAAAACCTAAAATTGATAAATTTATTAAACTTTCAAACTGTCGGACGGTGTTTGATTAAACAATGGTCACATGTGTGTCGTTTGCTTATGATATTCCAAGCAGTTGTTCTCATTACGCGTTTAGATTTCTTGCATGTGCAGATTCTAAAGGCAAGGAGAACATGGTCGATGACAAAGCCTCGGAATGAAGACACGACGTGAAGGCACTCAAGTGATGAAGATGATCGAGTTGCCGCTGACCATCATCAATACCACAAGGATCTCAATTCATAACGAACAAGTATTTCACGAGCATAACTCAAGGGGGAGCTTATGTTAAGGGGGAGTTTGTCAACACACTTCCTACATGAAACGGGGAGTTTGTTGGTACACTTTCTGCTTTCAAGATGTGAAGACTTTAAAGATCCTCCGACATTGAAGACTTGAAAGGACGTCAAAGTTGAAGACACAAAGTTCGAGACAAAGATCGAGACAAAGATCAAGTTATAAAGATCAAGACAAAGCTACAGCCAAGGGGGAGTTTGTTGGTGCACTTGTGTCTATACTTTGTCTGTATTTTGTCATGATACCAAACGATGTCTTCGTTAGTCCTGTAAGTTTGACCAAGTCAACCATCCTCCGGTTTGACTTAGCCAAACAGTTAGAACATTGGTTGTAATATGTTTGAGTCGAAGGATGTATCATCGAAGGATTGTTTATATCCTTCAATGAGCTCGAAAGATAACCTTCGATGGATGTTGATGGACTTCGAAGGATATCATCCTTCGAAGTATTTGTGATCCTTCGATAGGTTTCTGGTCGATAGATGATCCTTCGATCAGTCTATCTGATCCTTCGACCAGACCTGCTGTTACGGGTATAAATACCCATGTAGTGTGTTCACTTCAAAAAGAGACTTCAGAAATTAGACTTCAAGAGAGACACTGAGAGAGAGCATTCTGTTCAGAACACACACACACGAGAGTTAGAGAGAGTTTGCAAAATACATTTGTAAACCTTGTGCTGTAACCGAACCTTTCATATGTATTAATACAAGTGGTGTTAATCGGTGAAGATTGTGTGTTGTGTTTGTGCTCGTTCTATCTCGGTTCTTGTATAAACTCTCGGTTTGCATGCTAGCTTGGATTCCGCACTCGCTAGTGTGTTGGACATAACAAGGATTAGGTTGCACCTCAACCTCCGAGGGACCTACAGATACATTTGTTAAACTTGCTCAAGACAGAACTAACAATTACATTATTTTGTCTTTAAAGTATGAATGTGCAGAGATAGATGAGTTATGAGCTTATGGAGGAGAGTAAAAGTGAGTTAAGATTTTATGTGTATGGTGTTGGAAATCCGAAACATCACCATAAACATTTGCAGCGGAAGAATGATGCAAACTTGCATACATGATGATGTTTACTAGTAATTCAAGGAAACAAATGCAACGAAATGCTTGCAGAGAAATCAAACGAATAATTGGACAAGTTCAGTAAACGAAAATGTCTTGATAACCGGTAGAAATGATTCCCGGCAATATTTAAACATACATAATGGCGGTTAATTTTGGCGGGTAACTGCCATTGCAGTTTGACTTGAATACTTGACCCGCTTATCATCCTAAAACCGCTTATCATCTAATCTAATAAGTAAACATCCTAATTATATGTTAAACATACTTACATAACCGAATAATAACAATAATAAACATAACTAAAGTTTAATAACTAATGCAGTAATTATAATTCTAACACAACCCCCTTAAACTTTGGTTATGTTTGATCCTTGCTGCATTACACTCTTGTTGGCATCGTCCATTGCTTTCTTTATGTGACTGAAGTTAAACCTTTTCCTCCTCTTGTGCACATTCCAGTTATCTGCCCATCCATTCTCACTAAACAATGCATAATGCATTGAACTAGCACTGGGTTGATCATTCCTCGCGGTATCTTCCCTTACATCTCCTGCACTTTCGATCCTTCTGAAACAGCATTGAGATGATACAGCATCATTCTGATCACTTCTTGCAGCCCTTTCTTGAATTTTATCTGCACTTCCAGTCCTCCGATGGCAGCCTTGCGATGAACTAGCATTCTCATTAACCATTTCCTTCACTTGTACCCTGTCTTGAACTGTTTTGAATTTATAGTAATATTCTAAAACATCAAGATACATTGCGTATACTAGTCTCATATAATCTCCATCTTCATATCTGAAGCCTAAATCCTTTGCTATGATTGGCCATGTGTTTTCGGTTGTAACTTCTCGGTATCCACCTTCACTTGCTACTAAAATGTATAGACTTAACAAGTCTATCTTCTTTTGATCAGTTGAGTAGGGAGGAACGGGTCTTGATGTGATTCCCATGTTACCATTCAGAAACCACCGAACCATTTCTTCAAATTTGTTTTGAAGTTCAACTTTGTATTTGAAAACATACTCTCGGTCGTCGAGCATGTCAATCAAGGCCTTACAATCAGCAAAATCTTGGAATTTTAATGATTTTAAAATCAATCTATTCCAGTCGTTGTCATCTTCATTCGAAACATTTAAGGTTTCGAAATAAGAATTCAGGTATGTCTCTTTAAATTCATCATCCACACCTTTCAGATCTTGTAATCTCCGTTTTTCATGTAAACCCAATTCCTCTTCTCTTGTTAACCCGCTTACTTCATTTCTTGAATTTACAATTGGTGTTGAAAACATAGGATATATCTTACATTTATCACCGGATTTCCTGACCGTATAGCCTTGTAACGTTAACTGATCAAGACTAAGTACATTCCGGTCGATTTCCGGTGAATAAAAAACACTTTGAATATTTAGCGTTTCATTTCCAGTTTTCATTTCTACCGATCCTATCCCTCTTATGAACAGGAAATTGTTCATACCGGATCTTGTTTCTACTCCCATCATATGCCTTACCCTTTTAAAAACATTGATATTGCCTGAAAAATGATGATTAAACGATGGATTAAAGTACCATATCTCTGCCCATTGTCCACCATCGGTACCAGTGACAATCATTTCATCTCGGCAGTGTACATCTTCTTCTTGTCGTTTAATCCCGGCATTGATAGCCTGCCTTAATAGTTGCGTTACTTCATCATTTTCTTTAGCCTTACAATTGTAGATTTGATGACCCGGTAAGTGACAATAATAACATAGCCTTATGCGAGAGTTTCGCCTGTTTCTTTTGTCTTGTTCATCGGTGCAGTGTTGACAAGGGAGAGTGGTAGAGTTTGGTCTGATTTCAGATTGATTCCTTGAAGTGGCTCTGATACCACTATGTTGGAAATCCGAAACATCACCATAAACATTTGCAGCGGAAGAATGATGCAAACTTGCATACATGATGATGTTTACTAGTAATTCAAGGAAACAAATGCAACGAAATGCTTGCAGAGAAATCAAACGAATAATTGGACAAGTTCAGTAAACGAAAATGTCTTGATAACCGGTAGAAATGATTCCCGGCAATATTTAAACATACATAATGGCGGTTAATTTTGGCGGGTAACTGCCATTGCAGTTTGACTTGAATACTTGACCCGCTTATCACCCTAAAACCGCTTATCATCTAATCTAATAAGTAAACATCCTAATTATATGTTAAACATACTTACATAACCGAATAATAACAATAATAAACATAACTAAAGTTTAATAACTAATGCAGTAATTATAATTCTAACATATGGTACGGTGAAAGATTGCAGGCCATTAATATGGTGGAAATGAATAAGAAGAAGAGGGAATACTTTGACGAAGCTTATAATTCTATGATGACTGATGAGTGGATAGGATGAAGGCACATCTTGTTGCGCCCCTTCATGTGATTAAAAGCAGCAGGTGGTCTGTGTGTTTATCTTTGGGGCATGTAGGTTAGGGTTGCTTTATGGAACAACATGTCACCTTTTGTTTGTTCCTCCCCTTGTATCATAATGTTTTATTCATTAACATGAATCCCATATACATAGTACATACATATTTATCTAAGCAAAAGTTTGTAATTACAAGTTTTCTAAATAATCAAATATTCATGAAAAAACACTAAATACGAAATATCTAAAGATGTATGATTAGAAATTAAATATCAATATCAAGATCCTAATAAAGTAATTGTATCTATGTATCTATATAAATATCTAACTCCATAGACAAGTATAAATAGGATTTTTTTTAACGTCAATTAATAGGTTTTTTTAACGTCAATAACTTTATTAATGATAGAAAACTACGAGTCAGAATCTGGAGCAACAATCATATAGCCCACATACACACCAAGTAATTACTAGAACGGAAAAAAAAATTCTAGTATAACTAGGTAAAGCTGTTTTTGTAACCAATCAATATAATAAACCAATTTTCAATACATTGAACGTGTTTTTTTTCCATTACATTATAGTCTAGTGCCATTTTTAAGGTGGGACGAGATTTAGGGAACACTAGGTCCTAGATTCGATTATCATAAGGAGGTTTTCTCAAATTTATTGGACTTCCTTCTGAATTGATGTATAGGCATTATAGACTAGTGAGGATGGATATGATTGGGTGGTTTTGTTGGTGGCATGATGATACTCTAGTGGTCCGTCTGTAATCTAAATTTGCCGTTAAAAAATACATTTAAGTATTTTTAAGATTTTCCAACTCTTTGCTACGGATTTGGTCCTTGGCTACAACTCCCGTCGCTAATTTATTTGCTACGAACTTTAGCTACGGTAATTATGTTTGCAAGGACTTTAGCTATAAAAAGGACGTCGCTATTTTTGTCACACCCCCACAATACCACATGCGGAAACCCTGCTAAACGGGTGACATATCAGGATCTAGCCACCAATCACATTGAACTCATAATAATATTTCAACTAAAAACTTGCATTCATTAAAATAAAGTGTTACAAAATATTTATTAAACATGACATGTTCAGCGGAAGCATAAATCATTTGTTATGTTTTTCATAATCCATGTGTATGTAAGCCATTAGATGTGTCTCGTGATTCCATGTATCTCGACCCATGACCACTCCAGCATTCCAGATAACAAGTTCCAACAACATGACCCTCGACCTATAGGCCTGCAAGCATGCAGAAAAGTGTATCAGACAACGCTGGTAAGTTCACAGTTTTGTTTACCGAAAATCGTGTTAGATTTAGTTCAGTTCAAAAGCAATTCCAAAAACAATGTTGATAATAACTCGATACCGTACAAGATGCCTCCAGATTATTTGCCCGTCCCCAATGCCCCTATCAAAGCATTGGTCAAGATTTAAGGTAATTAGTTCACGCCCGTCCTCCCCGGTACGGTGTGAGGGTGCCAAACCTAATAGCGCTATCAACTAATAACCCCGTTGCCTCCCTGGCAACCTTTTCGGTAGAAGACGAGACTTAAGGTGATAGGAGTGAGTGTATTATCCAACATTTCGGTTTAACATTCCAGTCAAACCCATTACCCAATATTCCTCCCCGGAATATTTACCAGATGTCCCTCCCCGGGACGCATGCTTGAAAAGAGCAGTGAACTCACCTTAGATTGCTCGGTATGTTACGTTACATTACCCGTTCCAAGTTGGTCAACCATACCCTATCGTGGTTACCAAGAATAGTCAGTATAATGTTCACATATATCACGTTTTCATCGTACACGTTACACAAGTACAAACAAGTAAAACACACGTCTTTATACGATTCGTAACCGTTATTCATGCAACCCATTGATTCGTACGTTTATCGTAAAGTCACATAACAAGTGTATGAGTTTCATATGTAAGTCAATCACATAACAGTACACTTATTTTCACAGATTGCAATTGCCGCTAAGATCACTGTATAACACACAGCAAGTACTCAGATTTCATATAAGTCCACATCTCACGTGCATGTCACATATCAACACTTAAAAGGTAAGTTTTCTACTCACAAGAGCCAAATCAGATTTCTTATTCTTAATTAACATTGTTAACATGCATCAAATATAGTTTTATAAGCATAAACATGTATCATCAAACACATCATAAACTGTTATGTTTGTTTACACACATGCAGCATCTCCACGAAGAACCTATTCTTCGTGGGATGCTTCCTTGGCGAAGAATCCTCCGGCGAAGAACCATTCTTCGTCTAAGAGTGTAGCGGCGAAGAATCATCTTGACGAAGGACTATTCTTCGTCAAGATTGAGTGTGGCGAAGAACTATAGAGGTTCGTCAAGAATCAGTCGACGAAGAATCAATTCTTCGTCGACCTAGGTTCTTCGTTGGGGGAATCCTTCGTCGCTGCTGCTCAGCTGATCTTTCTAATTTCCTCAGTAACAAAAATCCGTGATTTCAGTAAACACATTTACCATTTCCCGAAACAGATTAAACGTTATGATTTAACAGTTATTATTCATGCTCTAGCAGTTTCATCAACATCATAGCCAAATCGCAATAATCAACACCAAATCATGAATTTCAAGAACTTAGATCCTTAGTTTATTCTCATAACAACAGTTAACCCACATAGTCTCACTCAAAACAGATCAACTACATACTCGTATCCTTGGATTCTTAATATCACAAATTTACGCATAATAATGTCATGATCCAGGTCCAACGTTTCCCTATCATATGCATGGCCAAATACATAGTTTCGATACACCACAGTTAATGAAGGACCCCTAAACTTTCATGCAAACCAATGTTTATTACGATTCATAAGTTAACAGACTTATATATTAACAAGTCCAGACCATACTCTCTTAGGATTATTGTTGCGAATCAAATAACAATCGCACATAATCAAGAACGATAAAAAACAAGGATAGGTCTACTAACCGATATTTGGTAGAGTTAATTGCTAGAACAAATGAGTGATGATGCTTCTAAAGGGGAGATCCAAGCGATGCAGGTGGCACTTCGACTGAATCCCCAGCCGTCGCTTCCTTAGGGAACAGCTAGGGTTTGTACATGAGTGGTTTTGTGAGATAAGGAAAACCTTATGTGTGTATATGCGATCAAATTAAAAGCCGGGCCCAACATTGTGTTAGTGCACTTTTGTGTCTGTAACTTGTCTTGTTTCGTTGTATGTTAAACGGTCTTTTGTTATCGAGTATGTACGTTCCGTCATGTCTACCTAGTCGGATATCCTCCTATCCTACTTGGTATGACGTCTTGTCTTTGTATTTGTATCTTAACCTAATGCTAGTGTGCATTACGTTTAGAGTTTGTGTAATCATGCTTAACTGTCCATGCCTTAGTGAATTCTGTCAATGTATGCTCATGACGAAATCCCATTTCGTCATAAATCATCATGACGAAATCCCCTTTGTTTTCGTTGATATGTGTGTGGCGAAATCACTGATTTCGTCACACATGGTTTTCGTCCAAAGGGATTTCATCATGGCGAAATCCCTGACAGTATATATACTAAGCATGTTTCACAATTTAGTTTATGAGAGCATAGAGAGAAACTGAGAGTTTATCGTTAAGCATTGTGTGTATGTGTTTGCAGTTTGTTCTCATCCTGTTAATCTAAGTGAATCTTTGATTATCTGTTTGTGCTATCCGCTTTACATTTGTTTGGTTTGCACCTTTACGGGGATTCTGCACCCGTGATAGGGTTTGTGATAAACAAGGATAGGTTACGTATCGGATCCTCCGAGAAAAACGGACCTACAAGTGGTATCAGAGCTTTGGCTCTTTTCCTTGTTTAAAACCAAACATTGTGACTGTTTGAAACAAGTGTGTTCTTGTGATTTTCAGATTGTTGTTCTTGAAAAGTTTATTTTTTTCTGGAAATCTTGTTGAAAATCTGTGTTTTAAGGTGTTATTTTGCTATAAGTTACATGCTATATTGCATCTATACATGTTGACATTTGGGTTTTTGTTAAAAGTTTAAGCAAAATCTTGTTCGAAAAGTTTGTCCGGTGATATTTTGGCCGAAATCTTCATAAGAGTTCATCCAGTATTCAAGTTGTTCTTCATTGTATTCAAGTTGTTCATAACTGTTCTTGAAAAATATTTGTGTTCGAAAACCGTGAGAGCTCAGGTCAGAACTTCCGTTCAGCAGAGAGATGACGGCTTCGACTTTTGGTGTGTCCCCTTTAGAGGATCTTTTTTACAATAGTACATGATTAACATTTTTCAATGCTTCATCATTTTTTATACTGAGGGCGGTGCTATATTTCAAGCAAGCAGAAAGTATTATACGGGGACTAGGCCATTGCTTCCGCAAAAACAGAAGTCTCGGGATAATACCCCAGATATCACTAAGCATGAAGACCTAGTATCTCAGAAAGAGGGGTCCTTCAAACGAGATTTCAGGGGTTACCTATATATCCAAGTAGTGTTCCCCACGAAATAAGCAAGTTTGAATTTAGGTTTATATCCGGAAAAAGTTTACTAAATGTATAAAAATCTACCGACACATCCACGGTGAGATCGTTTAACACATTTTGACTTTCCAATTCTTTAGCGTACTGTGATAGTCTACTGATGTACTATCATTTCCTCTTTCTACACAAAAACTCATTTTTCAGAATTTTATCATGTTTTTGTATTTTTGCCAATAGGTTTTTATCATGTTTTTTTGTCATTTTCAAATTTTTCAAATGTTTTTGTATTTTCTAACAACAATACTTTCCCTAAAATGCAAAATCATTTAACAGAAAATTTGACAACCAATACTGATAGCTTTGTCTCGCCATCCATTTTCTGCTTAAAGTGCTCTGTTTTGCAGAAAATATAACATAAGATGCAGAAATTACCCCCATGATTTACAACACATTGACTTTTTACAGTTTGAAAACCGTTTTTCAATCTTGTGAAATTAATCATGTTTGTTCAGCCGTGAGGGTTTCGGCGTATTCAATCAACATATTTTTGAATTGTTGAATATTTGACAAAAATTAAAATCAAACATATTTTTGATTTTTCAAATTTTGATAAAAGAAAAACATATTTTTGGTTTTTAAATTTTTCAATTTTTAGGGTTTTTGAAATATTGTTTATTTATGTACAGAAAACAAACAAACTCCCTGATTCAACCAACACAAGGACCAACAGCCTCTTCCTCTCGTGCCAGGCTGCTTCCTCCGTTGATTTGGCTCTCATCCTCTTTCTGAAGCACTTGCACATTCAAATTACTCAATTATTTGAACAATTTTGCCCAGGTATGTTTGACCTTAGGCATATCAACACAATATGCTTCATTTAATTTCGGAAAATCTTTTTCATCAAAGACTTTTTCAATTTTAACATCAACTTTTTCATCTTTAACCAAAGAAACCTGTTTCTTAATACACCATGTTTGCCCTTTCGGAGTCCCTCTTTTGTAAAAATGTGATTCTTTTTTAACACTTTGGTTTTGAACAACAATTGGTTTCCAAAACTGATTTGGTTTTGTCATATCGACCGATGTTTTCCAACTTTGTGTTGTTCTTAATCTGGGTGTGTGAGAATCCCATGACCTATTTTGACTTGATTTCCAATTTTGAGTCGAAACAAACTTGTTTGTGTTGTATCTCCAAGTTTGTTTTGAGTCAAAACAGGTTGATTTTTGTCTCACATTCTTAGATTTCTGTTTGTGAACATCAACAAACTTTGGGTTTGAACACTTTCGTGCAACATGTCCAATTTGATCACATTTAAAACATGTTTTCTTTGAAACATCTTTAGCCTGAGATTGTTTCTTTTTCTGAGCATAAAACTCTTCATTAGACTGTTGTCTAAATTGGAGTTCTTCCTCTTCTTTCAAACTTTTCCCACTCACAAAATCCATTTTCTTTTGAAAATCCGATTGTTTATTTCCTTTCCAATTATGTTTCTTTTTATAACCCAACCCAGCCTTCATGTTTTTCTTCTTGTAACCAGATTTGTTATAAAAAGTTTTCTTACCTTTTCCAGCAAATTTTGAAATTTCAGACTTTTGAATCTCAACCATTTTAAAAACTTTGTCAACCTTTTCTGAAATCACATTCTGAATCGGGAAAACAACATCTAAAAATAGTTTGTCCGATCCAATCATGGTATAAACCAATCCTTTTGAATCATCATTCACCATTTTTTTTTTCAGATTTTGAATGTTTCAGATAACTATCATGAAAATTTCCCTCATTTTCATCTTGTGATTCAGTTTTACCTGTATTAACCGACTCTTCTTTTAAAACACTTTCAACAACCTTACCAACCACCTCTGAATCACTGATATCATCAGATTTGGTGTAAGTCACATCGATGTTATCGGGTAACTGATCAACCATGTTTATAGCTTTTTCCACCTTCTCGCCATCATAGAATGTATAATTATTCTCCAACGGTGTGGAACTTGATGGTATTCAGATCCAATTCCCTTTATGTTCTTTTCAGACTCTTTTCCATCGGGTGTGATGTTGAAAATACGTTCCAGAATATATGAAGATGAATGATAACTTTGCAATTTATTGACCAACTTTTCTTTATCTGCCAATTCTTGTTTAAGCTTAGCAACATCATCAATATATTGATTTAAAACTCTTTGTTTATCTTCAAATCTGGCTTCAAGAAATTTAGTATTTCTCTGACAAGCACACAATCTATCATCTAGACTTTTAACTTTACTTTTCAAAGTTTCATACGCTTCTTTTACAGTATGATAAGATAATTTCATCACATCATATTCCTTTTGCAACTCTTGAATTTTGTTATCTTTTGGAACACATTCGTTGCAAACAGCTGAACACTTTTCTTTTAAAGTTTTATTTTCTTTTACAAGATCATCACATTTTTGTTTCAGCTTTTCATTTTCTTGTTTCAAAAACTTTTCATTTTCAATCATCTCATGACATTTATCTTTGAAAATCTTTTCTATTTTAGTAAATTCAATGTCTCTGTTGTTAAGTTTTTCATCTTTTTCAGTACAAGCACTGCACGTTTCCATGCATTTCTTGCACTGTTGTTCAGCTTCATTGTTGTTTTGATCAGAAGTATCAGTTTGAGTAGTTACCTCAGCGATTGGCACTGTGGTTTCCTTTGCTTCTGAACTCTGAACTTTTTCAAACACCTGCTGCTTCTCTTCAACAGCTTCCTCAATTTTCTCTTCAACCTTCTTCACTTCATTCACCAACTTCTCACTCTCATTCACAATCTCTTCAACTGTCTTTTTCTTTTCCAAACTAGCATATATCACCTTCCTAATGCCTTCTTCTACTTTCTCCTTGTACCTTGGAATCTCCCTAAGGCCTTTGCACCAGACACTTACAGTAGGTATAGCAGCAACTAATGCATCAAGATCAACCGTTGGGTTTCCCTGAAGATCAACATAGCATTCTTTTTCTTTGCTCCACCTGCCTGCTAGTGTTGCTTCTTTATAAGCATCATACACATCATCCAATCTAAGACGTGCATGTCTTTCCTCACGAGTAAGTTTCACTTCAGCAACCATAGCTTTAGCTTTTCCAACATCTTTATCATGTTGACTCCAATCATACCCTTCATCATGATGAAACTTTAATCCAGGTCCTTCTGTTTCTTCAAAGTATTTATCCCAATCAAAATTTTTAAACACAGATGATTCAGATTCTTTATAATCTAAACTTTCTTCGCTTTGATCACGAAGTGACAAAACAACTCTTTTCTCTCTAGAAGTTCCTTCTTCAATTTGCTTTCTGGTTGGCTGCTCATTGTTCTTGTGATAGATAGCCTTTTTGTAGTAATCTTCATAGAACAGATTCACACTATCATCAGCTTTGTTGTTTGTGCATTCTCTTTTGAAATGACCTTTTTGTTTACACTTGAAACAAGTAACTTTGTTCTTGTCAAAACCTATCTTCATTTCTGGTCCTTCCAAACATTTTTTGCCAGTAATCTCCATGAATCTTTGAGCTCTTCGAATAACACTCGCCATGCACCAGCGAATATCCATGAGTTCCATTTCTTCTGGATCCACTTGATCGTAATCCTCCTTTGTCATGTTAGGATTTCCGATCTTACCTGCAATTAAGCCTTCATAAGATACCAGAATAGAAGCTAAGAAGCTCATATGCTGTTGAGTAAACTCATTGTTCAAGAGTGGAGAATTTTTCCAATCAAAGTTGGAATTTGATTTTGATGATCCTGATGTGGATGAGGAATGATATCCTGGATCATAACTTGAAGAAGTGTTCTTTGATGAATCACCATTCTTGTCTGCACTAAAACCAGTTTTGATCTTTGGAGATTCAGTGTTCTGTAGCAACCCTCTGCGATAATACAAACCAACATTCTGTTGATAGTTAGAACTAGACACCTTGTTTTGTTTTTCAATCAACAAATCTTGTCCCTCTATCTTTTCAATCAGAGTATCTAATGTCATTGTATCAAATTTATCATCATTTTTCAACACAATCACATAAGTTTTCCAATCTTCCTCACGTGGTAATGCCTCAACAAGCTTATCCACCATTTCTTCTCTCTCTTTGTGAATTCCAAACCTTTCCATTTCAATCTTCAGATGACAAAACCTTTCTATCATTTGACGAACTGTTTCATTCTTCATGCAGCTAAACAAGTCAAACTCCTTTTTTAACAGAGATATTTTGTTTTTCTTGATATCTTTCCCACCTTCAGCTTTCAACTTTAATGCTTCCCAGATTGACTTAGAAGTTTCACCATACTGAAGTAATGAGAAAATATCCTCTCTGATAGATTGTTGAAGTAAAGTTTTCATTCTTAATTCAGCTGAATGTTCCTTTTTATCATCTGCCGTGAAATCTTTAAGTGTGATTAATTCACCTTTTTCATTTTTCGGTTTTTCATATCCAATAGTCAAACAAATCCAGCTATCATATGCATAAGCTTGCACCCAGTTTTCAAATCTCTCATACCACCAGTGATAATCTTCGATATTCATGAGTGTTGGTGGTCTCTGATGATTTCCGTACACTTTATCATGATTCAGACTCTCCAATATCACTTTAGTAGCATTCTTTGGTGTTACTGGAATATCTTCTGATGTAAGCGCATTATAAAACATGTTATAAAACTCTTCTCCAAAATCCGACATCTTTGCAATGCTTCTTGAATAACCTAGAGACACAACAATCAAACAAATACAATTAGTATAAGCTATATCAAACAACTTGACATAAACTGACACTTGGTTGACATGAAATGATCTTGACGCAAAAGTCCACTTTCAAACGAGATTCCTTAGATGACAATTCAAACGAAATTACTTGATTTGGCAATTTCAAACGAAATCACTTGAATGACTCCTTCAAACGAAATTACTTGATTGGCAATTTCAAACGAAATCACTTGAATGACTCCTTCAAACGAAATTACTTGAGTGACATATTCAAACGAGATTAGTTTACTGACAAGCTTCAAACGAAATCAGCTAGAAATCTCAAACGAAATCAGTCAGATTGTGCAATCTCAAACGAAATTATCAAGTTTCCTCAAACGAAATCAGCATGACATCATCATTTCGGTCCAAACTTTATTCAATTGATCAAGCAAATGGTCGAATTATGATCTGAAACTCTCAAGGGTTTGTTAAAACACAATTACGCACACATTGTGAAATTTTTAGCCAATTTTATCCGTGAAAACTTGTTCAATTTGAAAAAGAAGGTGTAGAAGTCAGAAAATAGGTGAAATCAAGCTAAACTCTTCCTCCTGAGCTCTGATACCACTTGTAGGATCGTTGTATGACCCGAATGAGTCTATCAGAAGAGTTTTAGATCCGAATCAAAGGCGGAATCAATGAAACGAACGCTTGATACACTTTAACAATCACTTATATTGATATAACAGCTGTTTACAACCTTCGTGACAATCCGGCAGCACTTCGTTACTAGATCTCAAGAACTAATCTCGTATCGAATGAACTAGCACAACCTCTATATATAGTTGAGGTGATTTCGTTTGAAGATGACACAACCAGTTCAAACGAAATTACACTTGTTAATTTCGTTTGAAACTGTCCATGTTTCATTCAAACGAAATTACACTCTAACACATGTACAAACCCTAATTTGATCCCTATTGCGTGCTAGTTTATCCTATCTAGACATAAGACTCGATTAAGACGAAGTCAATAGACATAGTGCACTAACATCAATGTTATTGAAACTTGAATCTTTCACGTGATTATCTCAAACCTTTATTTGATGTTTATTTTTAATTGGGCCACACAAGCTTAGATTGGGCTGCAAATATTATTTCTGGTGGGCTTCATTAAAAAAAAGGATATTGGATCACAAGTTATTTCAAAGTGAATTTGGAGGAAAAGTTAGTTTAAGCTGAAATAGTTGAAGACGAGATCAAGTTTCGCCGTTATCAATTTTCGTCATAACAGGTTTCGTAATCACAAGAGTTTCGCCATAGGTCAGATCGTTTCGTCAAACATACTGTTTCGTCGAACATAGGTTTCGTCAAGCTTAGTGTTTCGTCGAGTACAGTGTCGTCAAAGAAGAGTTTCGTCAAAACTTGTATTTCTCACAGAGGTTTTGCAAAACTTATTTAACTGTTTCTTTTCAAGTGTGTAACCAGGTTATCACTTTCATACATCGATCATGAGTTGTACTAGCCCTTTGGATTGGAGTATGGAACCGAGACCAGGTGAAGATCAGACATATGCAGCCGTTTGGTTAAGGAATGTCATGCCTCAACAATCTATTAGTGCAAATCAATGGGCATTGGTGACGAACCAGAATCAAAGTATTCAAAATCTGTTGATAAGTGAAAGCAAAACGGGTAGCAACAATCGCCCGCCAAAGTTGAATCACATGAACGAATATCCGACATGGAAAGGTCATTTCCACACGTACGTTCTAGGGCAAAATACCGAAGTATGGACGTGCTTCATTTCGCCGTATAATCAAGACCTCGAAGAAGCAGGTTCAAGTGCGGCGACATTGGCGAATATGCTAGAAGATGACAAGAAAGCGTATGATCTAGAGAAGAAGGCGTTTGCTATTCTCACGCAAGCACTCCACAAAAACATCTATCATCAATTCTCTTATTGTACGAGCACGAAAGCACTATGGGATGCCTTGGTAGCAAGAGGTGAAGGAAATGCAGCGACAAGAAAGACACGCCATGATCTGTTGAAGAAAGAGTTTGAATCATTCCATTTCTTGGAGAATGAAACCCTAAATGATATGACTACTCGTTTTTATCATTTGATTAGTGAAATGTATTCTTATAATGTTCGTGCAACTCAACAGGAAATGGTTGCACGATTTGCTGATGCTCTACCTCCAAAGTGGAGTCCATTCATTGAGCTTTTAAAGCATACGGGCGTTCTAGATACTGTCAATATCTATGAATTCATTCAGAAGTTGGAACACAAGAATGATGAAGAAATCCGAAAAGCTAAACGAATTCATGTTCCTCAAAATACTGAAATGTACCTTGCAGGTTTTAACTCGTTAGCTAGTTCCAGTTCAACTCAGCAACCAAAGCTACAGACGGCGTTTATGTCGAATACAAGCTCTTTTTCGTTTCCACAATCAGCTCCACCTGAGGTTTTCGATCTGAGTGCCTATCATCCGCCAGCACATATGATTGCTCAAGCTCATGCTTTTTCAAAACCTCAACTCGATGCAAGTGCGTGGCTACCTAAACCCCAACCTCCACCACAAGTTCCTCCCACTCAACCTCAATTTGATCCAAATGCCTATATTCCAACATCGTCACAAGCCCAACCACAACCTCAATCCAAACAGCCACAAGCAAACTTATCCAAAGTCAATGTGGAAACTGCAAGGGAAACTATGGAACTTCTTAACACCATGGTCAATGCCTACTGCGGACTAGTCGCAAGTCAAATTGGCAACATTAATTTGACAAACGAAGACTATCAGCAGATAGACAAGGATGAAATGGAGTTAATGGATATCAAGTGGGCGTTTGCGAGCGCGGTTAGACGAGCCAAGGATTATACGAGGTGAACCGGGAAGACTAGCTTGGAAAGCAAGCGGGATACGAAGTACGGTTTTGATAAGGATGCAGTGACGTGCTTCAATTGCGGTGAAAAGGGTCACTTCAAACATGAATGCATGCGACCGAGCAAACAAGGCAACCAAAATCCCTTCCAAAATCAAACAAGTACTTCAAATCAAGCTAACAACGAAAGAGGGATAGTAGCTAATAACAACCAGAACCATAACCAGTCTGGACCTTCAAACACCAACAGAGCATTAGTTGTTCAAGTTGATGAAGGGTGTAATTGGTCTGTACAATTTGGGGAAGGTGATCAAGAAGGAGGAGGAACAGCTTGTTATGCAAAGATCATCAATCACATCAAGCACGTTCACAAGGAAGAATTTTCTGAAAGTGACGACAGTTCGGGTTATACCGGGAGTTCTGATGAAGAAAGTTCTAATTCGGGTGGTTATAATTCGGAATCTGATGTGAAGGAAGAAGCGAGTTCTGATGTTGATGATTTATTGACTGAAGCAGAGGATTTGAAGAGTCAGAAATCTGTCCTGATCAAGAAGGCTGCTGTAGCATCTAAAGAAATGGAGAAATTCTTCTCTGAAGACGGATCTTTTTCTTATCAGACTGCCTTTATGGCAAATGTCTCAGCCTCTACGAGTCAGGTAAAATCTGAAACTCCTGCTCCTAGTGTTTGTAATGTTTGTGCAGATTTGAAGCTTGAATCTGAAAAGGTTCATAGTCATAACCAAAGTTTGGTTATTGAGTTGTCTAAGTGTAAAGAGGAAAATATGGCTTTAGCTAGAAACGAAAAGGATTTTAAATCTGTGATTGAAACCCTAAAGAAAAGTGTTTCCGAGCTAACAAAAATTGTTTTCAATAATCAAATTGGTATTAACAATTACATTAATATCATCGAGGAAACCAAAAAGGAGCTAGCCATTGCCAAATGCGAACATGATTCAATCAAGCTCAAATTGGAGAGTTATTCTAACTCCCGATATGTGCTCGATCATATCATTGATGCTCAACAACTCAAAGGTAACAAGAAAGGCGTAGGGTATAAGAAGTGTCCGCCTCCTTTAAGACATAATTATACGCATATGCCTGATGAAGAAGAAATGCCACATTTTGAGCCCAGTGTGCCTCTTGATTATGAGGAAGTTATTACTGGCCTAGGGTTCAAATCGGACAGTTCTTCAAGTACATCATCTGAGCAAACAGAAACTTCAACATCTACGAAACAAAGTCCTCCAATCATTGAGGACTATGAGTCGTCTGATGATGAATCAGAATCAGATATGAGTGATCAGGATAAATCACTTAACAAGATGAAGGGAGTAGAAATTCCAATTGAGAATCATATTCTTTGTGATCCTCCTACTCCTGCTGTTCAACCAGTTGTCAAACAAGTGATAGATCCTGTCAAGAATGACAAGAAATCTGTGTCTGCCATTAAGAGTAATAACGTGTTGTACACTTTGGTTGGTGATTCTAAAATCTATTCAGATCACGATTTTCCAATTAAAAATGCCAATCCATCTTCGATTGATAAAGTTTTTGAAGATAACACAAACAAGTTTTTGGGAAAGACAATTCCAGGAGTCATTGTAACTCAATGTGACCCAATTCCAAAAGCTGAAATCAGGAAACAATTTGGAAATCAAAAATCACCAACAAAGCAACAAGCTATTGCTTCTAAGGGTAAACAACCAGAAAAGCGAGCTCAAAAGCCTAACGTTTCTCAATCTAAATTTGAAACAAAAGGAGTTCGTTATCAAAAGAAAAACAATAATGTCAAATTTGTAGCATCGAATGGTACGGATAAAATTGAGGCTTTTGAAAACAAATCAAACACCGATTTTGTCCAACAAGTCACGATTTTAAAGAGTAACAGTCAAAACAATTACACTCAACATACAAATGGGTGTGATGAAAAGGCAAGTACCTCGGGTTCTACGGGTTCGACATCTGTTCGTCGATCAGATTCTCCTAAGTTTGTGGAAAGGAGAACATGTTTTAAGTGTGGGGAGTTTGGACACATCATTAAAAATTGTCCAAACACTCCCAAGGATAAATTTGTTGAGAAAGCACCACCTGAAAAGGTTCACCTCAACGTCGTCCCGTTTCACCAAAACATGATAAAAGAACTGTTAAGGAACAAGAAACGAAACAACGACGTCAAAACGTCAAAGCTGTTGAAAAGGCTTTAAAATCTGAAGTCAAAACGGTCAACAGGGAACCAAGTTCTTCACAATTTTTAAAACCAGAAGTTTCAGAATCTTTTCATAAAACTATATCTGGTAAAGCAAATCAAACTTGGAGACCTAAGACGGGTAAAAGTTCAGGGGTAGGTGTTGTGTTAGAAAATCATCAAGAAATCGAGATCACATTTCGTGATGCTCAGGGACGACCCAATACCACTAAGGCTTGGGTCCCCATCCTCAACTGATCATTGATTATATGTGCAGGGTGTTCCAGGAGGAACTATTAATAGTCATTGGATTGTTGATAGTGGAGCATCTAGGCACATGACAGGTGACTTACGGCTTCTATATGATGTGAGAAATATTAGAGGAGGCTATGTCCCGTTTGCTGGAGACAAAGGCGGATACATCACTGGAGAGGGAATGATCTCCAATGGTGTTGTATGTTTTGATAAGATCAATTATGTTCGACAAATTGATCATAATCTTCTTAGTGTTTCGCAAATCTGCGATAAGAAGTTCACCGTGCATTTTGATGATGCCGGTTGTTATGTGCTGAAACCTGGTTTCAAAATTCCAGAAGAATGGATTATCTTATCGGCTCCAAGAGTTAATGATCTTTATATTCTTGATATGAGCCAAGCGATTACGACTTCTGCACAAGTCACATGTTTTGTCTCGAAAGCCACAGAGAAGGAGTCTATATCTTGGCACAGAAGAATGGGGCACATTCACTTAAGAAAAATGAACCATTTGGTGAAAAACAATCTTGTGAATGGTGTTCCTATGAGAAGTTTTCATCTACAAGATATGTGTGTTTCGTGCCAGAAAGGGAAACAAACGAAGAAGTCTCACCCTCTGAAGAAAATCAACACTGTTAGCATGCCTCTCGAACGTCTTCATATGGACCTCTTTGGACCTATGAAACACAAGACAACATTCAGGGATGCTTATTGTTTAGTGGTTACTGATGATTATTCTCGATTTTCTTGGGTAGCTTTTATGGCATACAAGAGTGATACTCCTGGCATCCTCAAGGATCTTCTTACAATGTTGGAAAATCTCTACACGTTGAAAGTTAAGAGGATCAGAAGCGACAATGGAACTGAGTTCAAGAACCGTGTGATGGATGAGTTCTGTACTTCTAAGGGCATTCTTCATGAATACAGTTCTCGATATACTCCACAACAAAACGGTGTCGCGGAGAGGAAGAATCGGACGATAATTGAAACTGCAAGAATGATGTTGGTAGAGTCGGAGCTTCCTGTTCAGTTCCGGGGGGAGGCTGTGTTGACTGCTTGCTACACATTAAACCGAGTTCTTACAGTTAAGAGACATGGCAAGACTTGTTTCGAACTTCTACAGAAAAGGAAACCGGATCTCTCTTTTCTAGAACCTTTTGGCGGTCCATGCACTATGATTGAGCCGGATGGAAAGTTTGGCTCGAAAGCTATCGAGGGTTTCTTCCTTGGATATGCTACTCCGAATTTTCGCGTATGGAATCTGGCTACCAAAAAGATTGAGCTATGGAGTGAAGTAAGGGTTCAAAGATACACAAGTTCTGTTAGAGCTCCGGGTGATCCTTGGATGTTCGACTACGATGGGCTATTCGACTCCTTTAATCTACCAACCTTTGACGAAGAATCTGCAGCTGCTAGAATGTTATTTAATAGTGACAACGCTGCTGGCTCGCCTTTGGTTAGACCTGTTATTGTTAACCCCCAAGGTTCTAATTCGGTTAACAACACAGTTCAAAATGAGGTATTTGAAGATGCTACTGAGTACAATGAGTCATCGGAAGATGATGAATTTCAAGATGCGACAGAAGGCACTTCAGCTCCAGTTGCTCCTGTTCAGGGTGCTTCTGTTGAAACTCCTCATGTGCAGGATGTTGATACAGCTGAAGGGAATGCATCCACTTCTACACATATTCCCGGTGTGGAGTTGGTTGTTGATCTTAATATTAACAACCTGGGTATTAATGCTCGTGTTCCTGAAAATCCTGAAATGAGGATTCATGATACCCATCCACAGCAGAATATCATAGGAGATGTCCAACGCGGGGTGCAGACGCGTAATCAGCTGAGAAACAACCAGAATGTTGGTTTGTATTCAGCCATCAGAGAATCTGGTCTTCAAAATGATTGGTCCTTCGCGTGTTACATTTCACAAGAAGAACCGAAATCTTGGAAAGAAGCCTTAAAGGATAATTCTTGGGTTGAAGCAATGCAAGAGGAACTACAACAGTTCCAGAAACTGGGTGTTTGGAGACTTGTTGAAAAACCCGACAATTACAAGAAAATTGGCACCCGTTGGGTTTACAAGTGCAAAAAGGATGATCGTGGAGTGGTCATTCACAACAAGGCGAGATTGGTTGTTCAGGGATTTCGTCAAATTGAAGGCATTGATTATAATGAGGTTTATGCACCAGTTGCTCGTCTGGAGGCTATTCGGATCTTTCTAGCTTATGCTTCTTTTAAAGGATTCAAAGTCTACCAGATGGACGTCAAAAGCGTATTCTTGCATGGTATTGTTGAAGAAGAGGTGTATGTCGAACAACCTCCAGGTTTCGAAGATCCTATCCATCCCGATCGGGTTTGGTTGCTCAACAAAGCTCTCTACGGGTTACATCAAGCACCGAGGGCTTGGTACGCAACATTATCTACTTATCTGCTGGAGAACGGTTTTCGCCAGGGTCTTATCGACTGTACTCTTTTCATCAAGGAACAGGATGGTGACTTGTTGTTGGTACAGGTATACGTTGATGATATCATTTTTGGTTCTACTAACGATACTTTGTGCAGGCAATTTGAACGTGTTATGCAGGAGAAGTTCAAAATGAGCGCAATGGGATAGATGAATTTCTTTTTGGGCCTACAAGTTCAACAAACTGAGTCTGGGATACTCATCCATCAAACTAAATATGTTGGTGACATCTTGAGCCGATTCCAGATGTCTGAAGCAACGCCCATTGGTACCCCACTTCCGACTAATCACGGGATTACTCCGGACTTAAAGGGTGAAAGTGTCAACTCTTCTTATTATCGCGCTATGATTGGATCTTTAATGTATCTCACGGCATCAAGGCCTGACATCATGTATCCAACGTGCATGCTTGCAAGATATCAAGCCAACCCAAAAGCATCTCATCTGGGAGCTGTTAAAGAGGATTTTTCGCTATCTGAAGGGTTGCCCGGACACCGGTCTCTGGTACCCTAAGGATGATAGTTTTGACTTGGTTGCTTTTAGTGATCCAGAATTCGGAGGATGCAAAATAGATGGCAAATCCACAACGGCTGGATGTCAATTCTTGGGAAGTCGCTTAGTCACGTGGCAGTGCAAGAAGCAAACTTGTGTCACTACATCAACTTGTGAAGCTGAATACATTGCTGCCTCAAGTTGTTGCTCTCAAGTTATGTGGATTCAGCAACAAATGCGCGACTACGATTTTGAATTCCTATATACCTCTATTTTTGTTGATAATAATGCTGCTTTATCTATCACTAGAAATCCTGTCCAACACTCCAAGACCAAACACATCGAAATTAAGTATCACTTCATACGTGATTGTTTTGACAAAAGATTAATCGATGTTGTTAAAATCCACACTGATGAACAGCGTGCTGGCCTGTTTACAAAAGCTTTTGACAAATCTCGTTTTGACTATCTTTTGTTGGTCAATGGTATTAAGGTGAAACAAGAGTAACTTCTTTCGGCTGATCGTTTTTGTAAATATTTTCTTAAGCGTCAAAAATCTAAAAAGATTTTCAGTTTACTTATCTTTTCGCATTTTAGGGGGAGAAATTTCAGATAATACAAAAACATGTGAAAAATTCAAAAATCCAAAAATATGTTGTTTACTTTCTGTCTTTAAGTTTGAAAAATATGTTGTTTACTTTCTGTCTTTAAGTTTGAAAAATCAAAAATTCAAAAACAATAGAAAATCAAAAATGAGTTTCTTGGAGAAAAGAAGGGAAAGTGATGATATACACTGGTGTGGTCTGTCAATATGGTCAAAAGAAAAAGAAAAATTAAAAAATGATAAGTATCTTTACTAACGATGTATCGGTAGGCTCACAATCAGACTAAAATGTGCAGGATGATATAAACCAAACAGACTTCAAGTCAGGTGGGAACCATTCATTGGCATATGGTCTTGGTACCGAAATTTCGTTTGAGAGATTGCCGAGTTTCTGAAATATTCGGTCTTTATGCTGTCTTATCATCTGGGTATCATGGTTGTATCAAACCGTGAAAATAACGGAGACGAAGTCTAAGATCTTCCATGATACTATACATACGTGTACATATTGCATTCGACCTCAATAAGTGATCAACAATCACATGTCCAAACAAAATAAGTGATAATATATCACAGCTTTCTTGCGGGAGTCAAGTTCGTCTCTTTGCTGTACGTTAGTACTGACCTGTTCACGGACTTGCTCTTGTGCCCTTCATGCATCTGAAAATCAAGTTCCTCATCAATAAGTGATTCTATCACATAGGGCTTGTTTTCAATCAAAAATAAGTGAGTTTCTCACATATTTTATACGGTCAAACGGATGATAAGCAGTATACTCACCGGTAAGGTGAACTCTCGTGCATACCTTGATACGGGAATGTGTCGTGAGTGGATGTACACCGAGAAGTAAGTATAACTCTTACCGTAAATCATATCTCCTAATTATGATTACATCTGATAAGTTGAGCTTAGGTGGACAACAATACCGATAATTGTGGTATAATACTTATCTAAAAGCTTTAAACAGAAATCAGAAACCGTTTTGACAAAGACCGTAAGCTGGTAATGATTCTCTTACCTTGAAACTCGCAAAAAGATTATTCTTGTACAAATTCTTTATGTTATTGTCTTTCGTTAGTTTACCGCATTTTTAATTGTGTTGTAGTGTAAGTTGTAAAATTTGTTTTGATTAGCCGATGGTTGGTATCTCGAAGTTTTATGCCGAAAAGCCTGAAACTGACTCGTTTGTGCTTTCTACTTTATAAAATGTCCTTTTTGTAGTTGGTTATTCTAACAAAGCCAAAATGTTGCTAAAATCTGTTCAAAATGTGTTTAGAATGAAAAACTGGTTTGACTAGTCAACGAAAACACATTTTGGTATTGAATGGTCAACGAAAACCCATTTTGGTCTTCGACGGACTTCCCATTTCGACGAAAACCCTGATTTCGTCTAGTTTATGTTTGGGCTAAATGTTTAAAGCCCAACAAAGTATTTTCGTCGGACCCAATGTAATTTCATGTGTTTTCGTCTGCCCACATGTGATTTCAAGGATTTCAGCGGGCCCAAAGTGTTTTCGTCGGTCCTAATGTGTTTTCGTCGCTTTTGAGATTTCACCGGGTGGACCAGAGTATAAATAGGGGTCCCATGTGCATTATTGTTCATCAGTTTCAATATCACTTTTACAAAACCCTCACTGTTCATCATCTCTATCGGCGTAACCCCCCCCCCCTGTTAACCGACTTCGAGACTTCTTTGTTTCTCAGTGATTTTGTACCAAACAAAGGTACTAAAATGGATCAACATCATGATCGGAATCTCTAAACCCACTGTTTTTTATCTTTGTGTTGTTTAAAACCCTCATTAACTTGATGATATCTGTTTAGTTAATATACCCATCTGTTTATGTTCTTATAATTTCTTGTTTGATAATGACATGATATTTTAGAATGTAACTGGTAGGTTTGTGTGTTTGTTTTGAACAAAAATTTTGATTGTTTATGTCTTAGGTTTTGATTGGATCTTTAACAGAGTTAAACAAGGGTAGTGATTAATGGATTAGAATTGATTGATGATTAACTTTATCGAAAATGGTTATATCCCTTGTTGTTTGTCTGAAATGGGTAACCGACTCAAACAGGGGGTGTGGGTTTTTGGTGTGTTTGATTAAAACTGGGTTTTCATTTGAGTTGTTAACCAAAATCATCTGGGTGTTGGGTTGATTAAACAACTGAGGTTTTACCAAATGGACGAAAACAGGAATTGACAAAACCCCCAATTGACTGAAACCCTAACTGTTGCCGAAATCCCTTTTTTGCCGAAATCGCTGTTTGCCGAAATCCCTTTTTGTCGAAATCCCCAAATTGACGAAATCCAAAATTGTTTAAAACGGAGAAATCCCCGATTTCGTCATCCCTGATTTTGTCATATGAGGGTGTGGATAACACCTTGATTTCGTCACAGAAACCATCACTCAAACACTTAGAAAAATTTTCCTTAACTGTCAACTTTGTAACCTTATACAGTATATATATTTGTACATGATTAATGTTCAAAATATACATTAAATATGTATACATATATGTATTTTATAAGTGTCACATATATCGCTCTCATTACGTGTACTTGTCATACACAGAATGGCTCCGAAATCACGTAAACCCGCGACAAAGAAAACCAACAAGACCGAAGAAGAAATCATGTCAGAACTGCGACATAATATGGTTGCTCATCTTGATTCGGAAGGAAAATTTGACGATTTCAAGGAAATCACGCAATGGCTACGGGAATCACGGATAAATAAGGCCGTTACTTTCTCAACACCGGTGTATAAGACATTGATTAAAGAATTATGGGAAACTGCTCAGATACTGGAAGTTGATGGAAAGGAAGTGATTCGAGGGCAGGTTAATAAGTTGAATGTGGATGTATCTCCAGAGATTCTTAATGTTGTTTTGGAACTTCAAGATGTTGCTGATGCACCATTCTCTGTAGCTATCATGTGCACGCGCGGATGTCTGCTCAGGATGAAATGTGTTGCTGATATTTTTGCTGGGCAAATCAACAAAGCTTCATTACCTATGCGGTACAAGTTCTTGTTGCATGTACTTATTCAATGTTTAGGCAAAAACCGTGCAGGTTATGACATGGCCGGAAACGATCTCATCGGTTTGATGGTCGCGCTTGTTTTGAATAAGCCATTCAGCATCTCACAGTTCTTATTCGCAAACATGAAAGACAACCTACGAAGAACTGGATCTCGGACGTCCGGCAACAAATTCTGGATGTATCCGAGATTCATGCAAATGATCATGAATGCTCAACACCCCGATCTTCCCAAAGCATACAACGACCTTCTCAAGATTGAAACTATGTTGGAACATTCCTTTAATCTATTCAAAGGTCACTCTGCTAAGAAATACACAGAATCAGACCCTCCTCGAAAGATGTTCGGTGCTCTGGTGAACAAAGAATGCGTGGCCCCTGCTGATGACAAATGGCGTCACGAAGACAACCAGTCAAATGATGAAGCACCCAAGTTAGAAAAGATGATGAAAGACAAGTTCAAGCGCAAGCGTGATTCATCTGATAGTGATGATGATGATGATGAAGATGAAGGTGGTGATGCTGGTGATGCTGGAGCGACAGCAGCTAGTGCACCTGGCGCTAGTAGTGCTGGTGGAGATGAACAAGCAGATTATGATTATGTTCCTTCGGATACTAAGACCGAACATTTGCAGAGAAAGAAAACGACTGTCCTTCACAAGAAGAAAGCTAGAAAGAATATTGGAACTTCCTCGTCTGCTCAGCAATCCGTTCCTAAAAAGCCTATACAGGAAGCTGAAATGGATCCAAACCTTGGATTTACAACTGAAGAAGCTTCTACAATGGTGCCGTCTCCTCCGAGGTCTACAGATCCAACTCCTACAGTGAGTGCGACACCTGAAACTCCAACGGTAACTCCTCAAGCTGCTCCACAAAGATCAATGGCTTCTGTAATCAGAGCGACTACATCTCAGCCTAGTGCTGAACGTCAAAGGATATTCTCGGAAATGTCTCAAGTTGAAAAGAACAACTTCTTATTTTCTCAACTTGAAGCTGTTGCAGATCGTATACAAAGGCAAACCGATTTCATCAGGATCACCAAGAATGATCAACTCAGTCAACTGGTGGAAATAAATACGTTGAAGTCCATTGTTGAACAACAACAAACTGTTACAGGACGCCAACAAGCCGAGATCGATTAACTTAAAGCTGAAAATGAAAGGCTAAAAGCGGCTGATAATGCTCGTGGGTTAGAGATGAATCATTTCAGACAAATCAGTGGTGTTCTTCAACAATCTGCTGAAACGCTCAAGGCAAAGTATAGTGAAATCAAGGCGTGGTACGACAGTCGAAATATAACTATTGCTGATGGAGTTAAGACTATGAATAATAATTTCGAAAACGTCAGAAAACGTGTTGTTGTTTTGTGGAATGAAAGATGCAAGCAACAGGAAGTGTTGAAGAAGCATGATCATGATTCTGAAGATCAAGGGAATCCAGATCCCTCAGCTGCAGCTCAACAACCTCCAGCCTCTACATCCACACAGATCGTAGTTTACCAGCCTCCACAAGTCAAATCATCTCAAGGAACATCGAGTAGTGCACAAGCTGAAATGCAAATGTTCGAAAGCACTTCCTACGTGGAAAGTGACATGGCTGGTACTTCTAATGTTATTAGCTCTTCTGATATTGCCTTACAGGTTGTACATCCTGTATCTAGAGATGTTTTAAAAGAAGGGGAGTTGGTGGAAGATTTATCATATGAGCAGAAACTAGCTTTGGAAGAAATGAACATAGTTGATGATGCTGTGATTGATCAAATGCCAATTGAACCAGAAACAACTGACACCGAGAATCTTGATGAAATAGTTTTTGAAGGCGAATCGAGTAAATCAACTTACGTTCGTGCTGACAGAACGGAGTTTGATCCGTTCGATAAAGAATGGCTGAAAAAGAATCTTGAAGACATCAACGAGCAATTTAATAAACGTGATTCTTCAGACGATCCGATAGACGTATTCCAAGAATGGAGAAAAAGCTTTCTGTCGAAGATCGAGAAACCAACTCCTCCGAAAGTGCAAGTTGATTACATGCAGTACATAAAATAAAAGTCGCATGGAAAGATACTCAGTTGGATGTTCGTGAAGGATATTCACTGTGTGGCCATCAAGCGTGAACACGGCATCCAGTATTTCAATTCGTTCCTGAGTATCACATCTCTGCCATTCTATGATGCTGCTGCCTTAACGAAGTTGAAACTGATCAATCGCTCAAACTATGCTGGAGCAACTTTGTTCAAAAAGAGATTGAAGTTCAATTGTCGAAACGGGTGGAAAGATGAACTATACAAACCGCAGTTTCCGGCCTATCAGCAGATCAAGTATACGTTAAATCCAGAGACCAACACAGGCCGATACAAGCTAATCTATCAGCCGCCGAAAGTCATGGATAAAATTTCGCTGATGCCAATGAAACAAAATTTCTTGGAGAACATACGGTTATGGTGTTACGATTCGGATACGCATGAAGCGGTGATTGTATTTAAAGATCAGGAAAACTTCTGCATGCTAGATCCGATGTGGATTGTCAACATGTCTGCGGCCGACATCAACAAATTGTTTCGGCATGATATCTTCTATGAAGACGAGTACGCTCAACAAGCTTTACTATTCCAACGCGTCGCTTGTTTCTGCTTTTATCGTGGTATTCATGCCGGAAGAACCTGGTCCGCAAAACACTAAGATTGAAGACTCAAAGATCGAAGACCAAGCAACAGACAAGGGGGAGTTTGTTAGTGCACTTTTGTGTCTGTAACTTGTCTTGTTTCGTTGTATGTTAAACGGTCTTTTGTTATCGAGTATGTACGTTCCGTCATGTCTACCTAGTCGGATATCCTCCTATCCTACTTGGTATGACGTCTTGTCTTTGTATTTGTATCTTAACCTAATGCTAGTGTGCATTATGTTTAGAGTTTGTGTAATCATGCTTAACTGTCCATGCCTTAGTGAATTCTGTCAATGTATGCTCATGACGAAATCCCATTTCGTCATAAATCATCATGACGAAATCCCCTTTGTTTTCGTTGATATGTGTGTGGCGAAATCACTGATTTCGTCACACATGGTTTTCGTCCAAAGGGATTTCATCATGGCGAAATCCCTGACAGTATATATACTAAGCATGTTTCACAGTTTAGTTTATGAGAGCATAGAGAGAAACTGAGAGTTTATCGTCAATCATTGTGTGTATGTGTTTGCAGTTTGTTCTCATCCTGTTAATCTAAGTGAATCTTTGATTATCTGTTTGTGCTATCCGCTTTACATTTGTATGGTTTGCACCTTTACGGGGATTCCGCACCCGTGATAGTGTTTGTGATAAACAAGGATAGGTTACGTATCGGATCCTCGGAGAAAAACGGACCTACACATTGGGCTGCACTTGGGCCGAAAGCCCTCCTGGCGAACAATACTCTCAACGAAGGACTATACTTCGTCAAGAGTGTTGATGACGAAGAACTATTTTTCGTCAGCATGGGTTTGGGCGAAGACCCTAATCTTCGTCGACTTGGGTTTTTTTTTTTTTTTTGTGAATCAAGTGTGGTTTTATGCTATATCTAAACACTACCCAATAAACAACACCTTGAAATCTCGGGTTGTCACAATTTTAGCCATGGATTTGCTACGAAAAAGGTTGCTACAGAAGGATTTTTTAGCTACAAATAATTTTTGCTACAAATATATTTCGCTACATATATTTTTAGCTACGGAATTTTGCTACTACTTTTTAGCTGCAAAGTAGTTTTTACTACAAATGTTGGCTACGGAAATTTGTTATGTTTTTGCTACCATTTTTGCTACATAATTTAACTACGAACTTGTTGTTGTTTGGTTACGAAATTTTGCTACTTTTTGCATTACTGTTGTTACGAATGTTAGCTACAGAAATTTGCTATCGGTTTCGCTGCCGAATTTAGCTACAAATTCGATACATTTTGCTACATAAATTTTCTACTGATTCTGCTACCATTTTTGCTACATAATTTAACTACGAACTTGTTGTTGTTTGGTTACGAAATTTTGCTACTTTTTGCATTACTGTTGTTATGAATGTTAGCTACAGAAATTTGCTATCGGTTTCACTGCCGAATTTAGCAACAAATTCGATACATTTTGGCTACATAAATTTTCTACTGATTCTGCTACGAATTTTAGCTACAAATTTCGCTTGATTTTACTACAGATATAACTATAGATTTTGTAAAGTTTTTGTGAGAGTATTAGCTACGCATTTTGTTTTGAATTATTCAAAAAAAAAATTAAATTGTTTTTTTTCTCTATAAACATCATATTCAAATATCAATAAATACAAAAAACTCATACTAATACCATAATAATTCAAACATATCAATAAATATAAAAAAACTCATGATAAAGATAAATACTCAAATCATATAGCAAAATAATTCAAACATAACCAAACGTAACACGATAAAATATCCAAAGCAATACAATAAAGCTCAACATATCTTAAGTTGGTGGCGGGTTTTTTGACAACAAATGAATTTTCTTACTTATTTGGGCATACAACCTCGCACTCTATTCAATTTTCTCCATCACAACGTGTTTCTCCATCTTATCTTTTTCGAAGTCGGCAATTTTTTCCTTCAACCGTTCCACCTATAACATCCAAACCAAAAATAACTCGTTAGAATCCATTGTGACACCTATTAAGTTATGACACATCATAACAAGCTATAACCATGTATAAATTAATAAGTGTTGTTACACCCATAGCCATAGAACATTACAACCAAACTAACTCAATATCACCTAATTCATTTAAATAACCCGTTAATAGTCTTTAACACATGAAAATATAGACTTTTTCTACTAAAAGAGAGAGAATACAAACCTCATTGTTGTCACTTCTCTCTTGTGGATATGAACTATAGGTACTTGACATTCCCGATGCAACCATCATCACGACACGCGGGTCAGCGATAGTCCAGGTCCTATACATTCTACCTTTTTTTTGCCTCTAACAGTTTGCGACTTCCATGTCAATTTCGGATGTAACATATTTCTCTTCTCGACAACATATTTATTATATGTTTCCTGTGATAGAGGCATAAAACAATCGGTAATTTAGCTTTATATAATTACATAAGAAAGCATAGATATTAAAAATGTTCGCTTCTTGCACTAAGGCAAGGTGAGTCGCCAGAAACGCATCATAGCAGTCCATGCGCAGTTCTGACAACATTTTAAAATTCCAACAAGTTTTCTGCCGGATTCTGACAATATTTAGGCTAGATTCAGCTCTGAATAGCCTATAAGTTACCTAAATATATTTCCAAAAAGCCTCTTAGCTTCATGCTATTAAATACTGAAATATCTAGCTTAAAACTTAAAGAGTAACAAAAGAAGATAAGAAAGTAGCTGAGATTTGTTTCGGGCCCTATATGTATGGACAATCATGTAAAACTAGTAACAAAAGATATCACTTTGTCCAAAGTTATTTTTAAAATGGTATTCAAACATTTTTGGAAAGATTTTTAAAATGTGTCGGTTAATTGTATTTACCAGCGAAAGCTGACGTATTTTTAAAAATTAATCTCCAGGTGGCGAACAACGAAATTGGTTGGATAGTGCTTATCTTAAACCATGGAATTTGCGACTCCATAAAAAGACTCATGATAGTCTCAAGTCCATTTTATTGGATCCTACCTTTGGGATATCTCTATACTTCCGTTGTGCATTGTGATAAATGCTATCTGATCGTCACGCATATACCCCAAGTTCCGGGCCTATTGGGAAATCAGGGTGTGACGGTTTTTAAGGCATGTATAAGCATGTGTAAAGTATGAATACGTATAAGTATAACTTCAATAAAATATAATCTCGATGTATGGCCCGGTTTTAAATATAAACGTGTATTTTGTGATTGTTTGCATATTGTGCACGCATGATTAAACACGTATGATATAAAATGTGGTTTTCATTATGATCAAGTCTCGAATTACAAAGCATTGAAATGAAAATACGAATTACAAATAATTGAAAAAAAAATCAGAAAAATGTGGAATGTTACAGGAAGAATGTTGGAATTTTATCCTTGGAGAGGGGTCGGTCGACTCAAAGGTTTTCCTCATGGATCACCATCTCTTCTTCTTGGCACTAAGGCACAAAAAGAACCAAAAAAGTGGCACACTTAAGCATTAAAACAATAAGGTCCAGATAAACAAAACACTTCAAGAAATTAGGCAACTAGGCACCTATAGAACTCCTTCAAATGATTGCAAGGGCGCTAGTGGCTGCGATGCATTCGTACATGTACGGGCGTGTGTGTCCTTTTTGTTAGAGATTCTTCCAAAAGCTGGTACTTTTTTTAGAGTCTAGTACCGCACGACCATGCCTGGACAACGCATGGTCGTACATATGGATAAGTGTCCAGACACGACCTATAATTGTCTCTAGTTATCGCACTTGTTGTCTCTGTTTTGTCTCTTCTGGTTTGGGTTGTGCACGGGTGTGCATCTTCGGTTCTTGTCCTTCTTCTGCTTTGTGGAAGGCAGACTTGAGGCGGCATGGGCATGCCTGTATGGTGCACAACCATGCATAAGCATAATTACAGTTTTTCTTCATTTTTCGCTTATTTTTATTTATGAAGCCTTAAAACTTGCAATAAAAAATGATCAATTTGGGTAGTGCTTCCTCAATATAGAACATCAAAAGTACCTAAAAATATGTGGAAATATGCATATGACATATGTATAGATGATGACACATCAATATGCAAGGTTAAGTAGTGTATATAATAAAAGCTTGTCAGTTAACTACCATTGAAGGTAGATTTTCTTATGCTACGTCGCGGACAAAAAAACTTATACACAACATAACTAGAGTTAGCATGTAACATATGTTTTAACTATATGAGATTTTAGTCTAAATTTAGAAAAAGAAAAAATTTACCTAACTATGTGACATATCCAATTATATGTTTACTCACATAACTTTTACAAGGTTGTACAAAGTGGAGCTGGGGATGTGTACCTCACATTAGCACCCAACTACGTTCCCATGCATGTCTTCACCACATCCCATTTTCCTTTAGCGTTTACTGCACTTTTAGGTGTTTCCCTTTTAGTAGTTAGCATGTTCCTCGTTTCCTTTTTTTATGGGACTTGTTGTAAACCTATTAAAGGTCTAAGTATTTCCAATTGAATGGTATACATGAATATTAATTATAATTTTGTTTTGTTTTTCTTATTCTCAGTCCTGGCTAAACCACACACGCCGTGATCAACCTCTTTGGAGACCCGTCGTAAGACGAATGCTAAATTCCGCCTTGAGGTCAAGATATTTTAGCCCAACAAGTGTTGGAACACCATCATTCCTAGTTCTAAACTCCCTATATCGAAGTCCAAGTTGTGCAAGTAACTTTGCAGCCCATTCAAGCCACTCTATAGAATCTCAACAAGGCGAACGGTGAACGTGGCAACCCATAAGTCTCCTAGAACTCCCCCCACCAGCCCTATCTCAAGTTGCACTTTCTTCTGTTCAACAACGAGGACACCATGGGTTGGATATACCAAGTCGAAAAATACTTTCCAGTTTAGGAGGTGGCAACCAAAAATCAAGTTAATTTGGATTCATGTTATCTCCAAGGGATAACAATCCAATGGCAATGTTGGTTAACCAAGTTCCAAGGGCCACTATTTTGGTTGGAATTTCGTTGAGCCTTATAAGTTCATTTTGACCCAAAAATTTTAAAAACTAAGCAAAACTCTCACCTGTCTGACACAAACAACTGCCTAGACGAGAGGTTGTCTCATCAAGTTGATAGGCTACCAAAACCCTTCTTGGTGAACTGCTACCTGTGATCTAAAAGATGAGGTAATCATTGTGTGGAATTTATTTATCAAATAAATAGGACTTATTTAATAAATAAGTATTTGTAAAATTTTGTTGAAAACAAATCCTAAATTTATAAAAAGACTTATTGTTTCATAATTCAGTTAATCATTTTATTGTAAAAATAATTACCAAGAGACATGAAATTTATTATAAAAAATTTCCACATCTTGAATATTTTTCTGAAAAAAATCAGAAAAATATTCATAAAATTTTATCTTGATAAATTTTGTATTTTTATTTAACAAGTTGACGCCAACCCGCGCGTTGCGGCGGGACATAATTAAAGCATAATTATATATAAAAAGCTTTTAAAACGGACCAAAAGTGTTAGTGGCCTGACCTGAACAACCCGTTTAATCGTGCATGTTGACCTTTTTACCTGACCCACCTAAACTACCCATCTTAAACATTTACCATGTGTTGCATTTAACGTCCTAATAGGTCGTGTCTCCTAATGTGATCAAACGAATCATCATATTATAACAATTAGAAGCTAGCCCATGCAACATACAATATGCAAGTTCTAAAAGGCAACATGGTCGTGGGTCGGATATAAACGGGTCAGAGGACAACATGGTTGTTGGTCAGACGATTTAGATGGAATATGGGTCACCTGGTTTGGAGCAAACATGTGTTTTCGGGGGTAATATCGCACATAGGGATATGGATGAATAATATTTAGTGGGTTGTTTTCGTTTGTTCTTATTTCCTACATAAGCAATTTTACATTCACTTTTCTTTCATTACTTGTAAATCTCTCTTGAAGTGTGATATATAGAAGATCGTTGCAAGTGTATGTTTTGATATGTATGCACTAGCTAAGGCCTGAACCAACAAATCATATAAATTATTTTCTGTTCATTAAAGAATCTATCCATTATTCTTGGTTATTTGAACTAACTGCTTCATTAAGAGACAATGGCTCTAGGACACTTTTGAAAATCAAAATATCAATAACAAAGGAATGATCTATCAATATGAACAATCAAAATCAATATTGAATATGACCAAATCAACCGGATTCAAAACATAATATTCTACAAATGACGACAAAATGAAGCACAAACCTGAAGACTGATTTACGCCCCCCGCAACCGTGCGAAACCAATCATTTATCCCTATTTTTGTATGAGTATCAAAAACCCTAAATATCCGTAATCCGATTAACACGGTAAACCCGAACTACATTGATTCAACTGTTGGCCTGTTATCAATGATTCATATTCATTATACACATCAACTTCACTTCCAATGAATATGAGGGTAATGTTGTTGTGTTAAATCATATTAACATTTCAAACAACATGATGATTGGAATCTTTTGGAACAGTAGCGCAGTATGTAAAATTGTAAACCAACTTTTTTTTAAATCAACAAAGACGTCCAAACCCGAACTACCAAATAAACCGAACCAAACTACCAGAAACACTTGAACGATAAACCCAATTAACACCTTTTTGCAAGCCCTCTGCCTTTCCTTGTATACTGCAAATCATACCAATATTCAAAATCAAAATTGAATACGACCAATTAAATGAAAAAAACGCATAAACATATAACTGAAAGTATGTGAGATTGAGATTCTAACCCATCTGTAATGACCGGAACTTCGGAAGAGTCAGACACAATTTCAATGAAATAGGCATCAGAATCGTCGACGTCGTGATCTGACAATGATCCTGGAGATATTTCGGTGAGAAAGTAATCACCGTCGCCGGCACCGTGACTGGATTATGGAATTACGGTGGAAAAATGGTAGTCATTGAAATGAATGGAGAGAAGTATGTTGCTTTGATGTCCAACATGATCGATTTTGGGTTTGAATTACGGACATAGTATTATTGGGATTTGGGGTTATGAAAGGGTTTGTTGATTTGGTATCGGACTATCGACGTGTCGGTTACTTTCCGGCAAGAAAAGTTTAAAGCTTGGATTCTATATACATATTAAGATTGTTTCTTTTCCAACCTGCGCGTCGGTTGTGGCAATTGTATAATTATATGAACCGAAACGTACGTCCCTTTTCTTACCAATACGAGTTCACTGATAATTGGTTTTAACCGACGCAGTTGGTTTTTGCGATGAGTTTTTGATGAACTGAGAATGGGATGTGGTTGATGATTTGGAATGGAGTATGAAGGAAGAAGAAGGGTTTGTATTTAGATTCTATTCAATAGATTATTTGAAGTGGCATTTAGTTAGATGTGTAAAAGGAGAAAAATGAGTGATGAAACGGTGCGTAGGGCGTCTCGAACCGGCATCACTTTTGTGTTGAACATGCATGCATACCAGCAAATGGATCGGATTAACTGATTTTTAAATAAAGCCACGTACCGTTTCATGAACAGAGGTGGTGATGGTTTGAATGCGGTGTCTCTTAACCTATAAATCACAATATTATGTTAAACTCTTAATTTCTAACTCACATAATTTTTAAATGAATTTCTAACTGACACGACTTTTAAACAAAGGGGTACAAACTTATATGTATAATTTCTAACCAACGTGACTTTTAAACAAAGAGGTACAAACCTCAAGTTGGTAAAGGGTGTGATATATTTAAAAATATTTTGAAGAGTTGTAACTTTTTCCATGCATATGAAGGGTTGTGACTTTGTAAGGGTGTGATATATGTATATATAAGTAGTTTGAAGGGTTGTGACTTTTTGAAGAGGTGTGATCTAAACCATTGTGTCTTAAGTTACTTTTTGTAGGGATATATGTGAAATAAATAAAAAAGATACCCCAAAATTCTCAAAAAATTACACAAGTTACTCTAACATGATTTTGAACAATAATCTATCAACAAATTCATCAAAACATAAATATGATATCAAAGGCCCCAAATCTATAAACTATGAACCCTAAAATAATCAAGAATTTAAATTCGTATTTGAATGCCCTCTATCACACAAATTGATAGAAGGGTTTTGTAAAGATCGAAAAATAAATTAGTTTAGGCTCAAGAACTACCTTAATTGATTAGGAAACGAGAGAGAAATTGTGAGGTGTAATTCCAAGCCCTAGTGTTCTTTCTTGCTTTGAATCCAATAGTTAGAGAGATTGTTTGCACGAATTGGAGGCGGGGTATTGTTTGCATAAAGCGGAGATGTCGTTTAGAATTGGTATAAAGGATTGAGGATGTCAAATTTTGGCAAATAAAATTTTAATATATTTTATAACTTTAATAGTGATTTGATTGAGGTTCAAATTAGGTAAATTAAAAACGTATTTGGACGTCTTATTAGTGTGTATTAAAGTCTAGCTTATTTAGAGTAAATTAGAATGGTTAATACCGCATATAATAGTTGTAAATTCTAATTAAAATTAGGTGGTTCTCGTTCTGTTGAAAAAGGAAAGTAGCAGGTTGGTCTAATTTGAAAGGGTAAAGGTATCAAACTATACCATATATTGTTTGGTATGGGTTCATTGTCATTTGACTTGGGATTCGAACCAACACATGATGTCGCTTGGATAGTGGGCATATCGTTTGATTGCCATAAGGGGGAGTATAAAGGGGTTATCGTTTGGAATGAGGTTGGGTTTTGAAGGGTTATCGGCTGGGCTAGGTGTCGCTTGGGTATTTCATAGGTGGGATGTTGATGTCGTTTAGTTGAGGGTACATGTCAGTTGGATCGTTAGACACCACTAAATCTCAATTCGTTAAACCTAACAGAACAAATGTTGAGAACAAGGAGTGAGTTGACTGACTTAGAGTGGCTTACAAGAGTAGAGTATTTGTTGGTGCATATTTCGTATGCCTGCCACTGTGCGAATAGTTAGATAGAGCGTGTGTTGAATATTGTATAGAATAGAGTGAAATCCAGTACGAAACCAAGGTATTATGATGTAACACTACCTTTGTACGAAGGGAGTCACTTCGTACGAAGGGATTGTTTTGTAGGTTTGTACTGTTATCCAAGACCAAGTTGGGTTCGTATGAAGGCACATGTGCAGCCTCGTACGAAGCCCTGTTGCCTCTATATATATGGAGCTTGGGTCTTGTATTGGATAATCTTTTGGTCCCTAAGGGGAAATGTTGTCCAACTGGTCTCGTGGTGCTGTAATGTGACAACTCGTATTTTAGCGCCTTTCGTCGTACTCTGGTGTAACCTATATGAACACTAAGTGACAAGTTAATATATTAAATTATATTGAACGTTCATAAATTGTTTATACGTGATGTGTGAAATTCTAGATGTGAACGTACTTGTTTAGATGAAACGTGTTTTATGTTTTGTGCTACCGTAGATCTAAACGGACATTATGACCCCGTTAAACCGTATACTTTATATTTGGGCCGCATGTATGTTGAGCCACACTCCCCGTATGTTACCCCTTATGTTAATCCTTGTCCACTCATTATGGCAGCCCAATGTTATGGGCTTAAGCCCAACTCGGCCAAGAAGCACCCAACCGTCCCAACTCTTTATCATGATGTTGTATGTACCATTCTCCATAACACAAAAATACCAAACAAAACCCTACCCCACTCCCTAGATCGTGCGGCAGGAGACCCCCCCCCTTCGAGGCAACATCATCTCTGTCGATCGAGTCTCTCGGTTAGTGGGTATCACCCTTATTAAATTGTATTCTTTGTTACTCTTAATCATATGATGAGTTTGTTTTTCTTTGGTGATTCTCTGATGTGGTTATGAATGAGATGTGAATGATTTAGGGTTTCAATGCAAACTGATATAACCTGATCTAGCATGGAATGATATTGTATAAATCGGTATGGTTCAATGGTAATGTATAACCTGATGATCTTTGCATGTTATTAGGGTTTTGATATATTACAGTTTAATTCGATAGAGTGGAGCATGCATAATAGGAATCTGCTGTCTCGAAGTTAGTCATGTTTAGTCATGTTCATTACACGATTTTGTTGGCCTCTTGTTGTATGAAGATTGTGTTAGCTGGGTGCATGGTTATGAATAAATCGGAACCTGTAAACAATTAGGGTTATTGATGAACTGTGCAAAAGAAGGGCCCTCGACGAAAGGTACCAGTCGACGAAACATGTGTATTTCGTCTCATCTTAACCCGACGAAACATAGTGTTTCGTCGCCCACTTTAACCCGACGAAACATGATGTTTCGCCAAGAGCATAGGCTGTGTCTCTGGGGTATTTCGTCGAGAAGGCAGTCGGGTATGTAATGATTATTTAACTTATATATATATATAGAATGGTGGATGTTGGGTTATTTGGATAACGAGGCAAAGTATATCATTATCTTTTGAAATGGTAAAAAAAAAATAAAAAATGCAAAGCAAACAATGTACAGTCCTATGGCTCTAATCAAAACCATTTAATACAATATTTCAAGATAAAATTTCATCATTTCTGGTAAATAACAGGGCTCGAATATATCATAAAATTTATTGGTTTGTTTATGTTAATGAGTGAGTGATGTTATTGTTTGGATCCTTGATTTGAATTTGTCGTCTTGTTAATTGATTTAGCCTTATCAATCTACTATACACGTTAACATTTGTCAGCCACTGATTTCCTTATGCATGTGATTGTGAAGTTCAATAAGTTAACAGGCCACCATGTGATTAGTTGGATTCATTAGTCAACCTATGGGTTAGCGGCCCAATATGTTTGTCAGCCCACTAAGTGAGTCGGTCCAATAGGATAATATTTGAACATAGATGACGGCCATGATTATCTGAATGCATTTATTGTCAAACGATTTGTTCCTTGTTATGCCAATTCATGACATCAAGTGTCAGGCTCTTGTGTGATTACATTTAGTATGTCGGCCATTGACAAACTGCATGAGAAGTCATTACTGTTTGCATGTGAATTGTGGGTTTTAATGAGTTTGTATAACTTCTATGTGTTATTCGGAGATCACTGTTTGAATGCACACTATGATTACAACTTGTATATGTGAACAACGTGAGCGTAAACTGACTTCGTACGCCTGAACATTATAGGCTTTGACTGATTTAGTGTGTGCGAGTAACTAGTCATACCGAGCAAACCAAGGTGAGTTCACACTCTTAAGGCATGGGATTCCCGGTGGGTTGGGAATGGGATTAAGAAGCTAAGATGAAACCTGTATATTCACCACTAATAGACTACATTTAATCCTGCGTATTCTCGGATTGGGAAGAATACGTACCTCCGTCCTCGGATTGGGAAGGACGCCTACACTAAACCTGCGTATTCTCGGATTGGGAAGAATACGTACCTCCGTCCTCGGATTGGGAAGGACGCCTACATTTAACCTGGGTATTCTCGGTTGGGTAGAATACGTACCTCCGTCCTCGGACTGGGAAGGACGCCAATATATATAACCAGTCTAGTGGACAACATGGGGTAGCCCCCACTGCTTATGGTTTGGGAAACAAGGAACTGGTTAACTTATGGTTTTCGAAATAACTTATGGTTTTTTGGAACAACTTTAAAATGGACAACCAACTGTGAACTCGCTCAACTTTGTTGTTGATTCGTTGTTACATGCCTTGCAGGCCTTTAGGTGCATATCGTTGGAACTTGCTGTCTGGGAGGCTGGAGTGGTCATGGGTCGAGATACATGGAATCACAACACAAGACTAATGGTTTTTACATGTGGTTTATAAACTCTTGACGAATTAATTATGCTTCCGCTGTATACGGTGAATTATTTGTAACTTGTAACACTTAATGTTAATAAATGAAAGTTTTACTTAAATATACCCACTGTTGCAGAAATCGGCCTAGGCGGCCGATTAATCGCCGCCTAGGCGCTAGGCGGTAGTCTACTGACTAATTTTAACCTAGTCGGTCCAATTAATCGGTTTTAGTCAAAGTCGGTCAAAGTCGGAATTAATCGGTGAAAATCGGTCTTAGTCGGAATTAATCGGACTAATCGGTCCAGTCTTTTGCAGCCCATTAAACCGATTAGTCGGAATTAATCGGAATTAGTCGGTCTTAGTCGGAATTAATCGGACTTAGGGTATATTAAGTTTGGGTATTTTGATATTTAGCCCCTCTATCTTGCACTAGTTTACATATGGTTCCTAAACTTGTAAAATTATATATAAAAAGTACAAAATTAACTACATATTTATAAAAAAAATGTAAAATTATATATAAAAGTCCAATCCGATTAATCCCTATTAATCCCGATTAATCCCTAGGCGGTACCTCACCGCCCGACTAGCGCCTAGCGCCTTCTACAACATTGAATATACCTATGAGTTCAATATGATTGGTGGCTAGATCCTGGTACGTCACACGCCTCGCGGGGGTTTCCGCATGTGGTATTTTGGGGGTGTGACATGTAACGTTGGATTATCAATAAGAGACCAGATTATAAGTGACTGTTCGGTGTGCTATTCTATCTTCTACTCATTGCTACTCGTTTCTTATCACCGAACACGTCGTTTGGGACCAAAGCTCCATCAAACTTGCCGGATCATGGAATCTCAATTGGTATCAGAGCTACGGTACCGATTCAATCGATCTAACAGTTGATTGAATCACCTACGCTCATAGATTTTGGATGTGTAGGGAGTTTTGACATTAAAACATAGAAAAACATCAAATTGAAGGTCAATTCATGGATGAAATTCGAAATTGAAGACATCATTCTGTTCGGAATTGATTTTCACACAATCTTGTGAAGTTTCATCATGAAATTCAAAGAAATGAAGACTCTGGATCGAAATTTGTGCTCGAAATGTGTTCTTGATGACATCAGCTCAGCTTCCTACGAAGACGCAACTTCGTACGAAGGGACAAATTGATACTGTCATATATGTTGGGTTCGTACGAAGACGCATGGGTACATAATTGTGAAATGTTTATGAGTTCGTACGAAGGGGGCTATGGAGCTTAATTATCATATCTTTACAGCTTCGTACGAAAGGGTGTTTCTTGTTTTGTATGAAGGGACACTTGGTGATTCATTGTCAATTCATCCGGGTATTTAACAAACAAATGATCACAGATTGTTAAGATTAGTGGGGTAGTCATGATACTGGTGCATAATGTTTATTATTCGGAGTATCTGACTATTCATGGGCCAAAAACTGTTAAATCCGTATAGATGAAAAACTGACGATCGGGGCAGAAATTGTCATATTCTCACTATAGTCAGGTTTTACAGAGATGTTAAAAGACTGAATTGCTCAGTTTGAGGGGAATTCAGTGAGAAGACGTCAGAATTTGCAAAAATGAGGAGGAATAAAAATTTCATTGTCATATGGTGAAATTCTGGCATTTTTGAAATTCGTGACGCTGCAACAGTATTCGGGTGGTTCCGACTTCAGGATTATTTAGAGATGCATAGGATCTGGATTTGTGATTTTGTGATCATATGAAGTTTAGACTCTACAGATCAGAGTCAGATTGATATCTTAGGGTTTGAGTCCCGGGTCTTCGTCAAGACGGTTAGCAGGATTAGCTTCATGATATGATACTTATAAGATATCACAGACGTGTGATAGTCTAAAGTGTCAGTACGGTTAATCTTCAAGCAGATGAATTATTGTTCGGACTAACCGCCGGGGAATGATGATGTTTGTTGGTTAAGTTGTTGCCGGAACTAGCGGAGATGACTTTATATCTGTTTTCGTGACTGAAGAGGAAGAATGTGATTCTGATCGTGAATGAATGTTTCTCAGCTCTGAATGTGTTACCAGACAATTTGTTATCCGATGAAGATTTACTGCCTGTGGAGTATATTGTTTACACGGATCAATCATTCTGATGGTGCGTAAAGGTGATCATGGGAAACGAGATATCAGATCTTCAGGGGGAATCACTGATTTGACATTAATCAGTGGGGTATTTTAAGTTTCTATCAATTGTTGGTTGAGTTTTTGTACATACTGATGTGTGTAAAATGCAACATATAAATTACATCAAATGAGGCATAAAACTAACCCTTTTTTAGTACTAATGTTGGAAAAACTGTGCTTTTATCTTCCTTTTGTATTTTCAGGATTAAATGAGCGTAAATGAACAAAAGGAACAAATATGCAGCAAAATCTAACATAAATACAAGAAAAGGAACAAACGTGGCATGCCCGACCCCTCGACAGCATATTCCCAAGCAAAAACAAGCAAACAGAAGGCTGAACACGCCCCGTGCCCAGCGGACACGGGGGCGTGGCCAGTTGTCTGCAGAAAGGACAAAGCTATAGAAGCTTCTATTCCCGACACGGGGGGCGTGCCCAGCTCGACACGGGCCGTGGTCAACGCTAAGATTCGCAGAATCCAAGCAAATCTTGATAGTACAGATACGATTCTGCACACAGGGTCGTGCCCAGAGGACACGAGGGTATGTGGAGCTAATGCAGACAAATTGCAATTAATGAAGAAAGAGAAAGTGGATGGACACGGGGCCGTGTCCGGGCTTCTGTGCAGGCTATAAATAGAGGTGCTTGGTTCACTTCAAAGGCATCCCTTGGCAAACCACCTCTCTCCCACTTCACCCACACTCCACCACCATCATCCATAATCCATCATAGAGTCTGTGTAGTAGTCTCGGGATCCAAGATTGATAGTAAGAGTTCTTGACAATCAAAGGCCATGTTTACCTAAGTCTCTTACCTCACCTGGTGAAGACAATCATTTAGTGTAATACTTTTTTTTAATCTTTTCGCACTTTTTATTTGGTTTTGTATTAATGACTTTAATAACTAGTTTCTTATGTAGAAGGTGAAACTTCCTTATCATTTGTCCGTGATGTCTTGGCGTTATTTTACTGTCTATATAAAATAAAAGATTTACACCATTCATATCTCTACGGTCTATATAGAGATATGTTGGCTACCTGGTCGGGGGTTAAGAGAATGGTTTGGTAAGGTTCTTGCCTTGTTCAGTGTATAGATCCTGCAAGGACCTGGGTCAAGCTTACTAGGACCTCCTTCAATACCCACTGGTATTGGATGGCGGGGGAGCGAATGGCTTGATCCCCTCATATGTAAACTACTATTAATACATTAACCCGGCTACTTGGGATTGTATCCCTGCTGACTCGTACCACTTAGCCGAGGGTAACGTCATCTTCAAAAGAGGGGCCTACCACATTAGGATTGTATTTCGACCCTTTAGGATTGTATCCTTGCTGACTCAAACTACTGGGTTGAGGGTAACGTCACCTTCAAAAGAGGGGCCTACTACTATAACTAAGATAATCTCTTAAAAAGTGCAGAAATGCGGAAATCATCTAAGGTTACACTAAAGGCGAGTCGGATCCAAGTGATTCATCTTGTCTATCTGTTTTTATTTTTATTTTCAGCATTTTTAGTTTTAATTTTCATGTTTAAAACTTTTTCTAAATTTTTGATTTGATTAGACGTTGAGGATAAACCGATATTAAAAGCTCTTGTGTCCTTGGACGACCTCGGTATCTTACCAACGCTATACTACGCTCACGATGGGTGCACTTGCCCATATGTATGTTTAGTGTTAGTAAAATATCGTGTTTTATAAATTTAAAACTTGACTAAAGTGTTAAAAAGGGCTTAAAATATATACAAAAACCTATCACGCACTACGCACATCATTTTTTTGGCGCCGTTGCCGGGGACACAAGGAATTTAAGAAAGTTAGGAATCAACGGCCTAATCGTTTTTCTTATTTTTCTGTTTTTTTTTTAGGATTTTTCAAGATTTTTCAGTTTCTGCAGAAGCTCAGCATAAGGTCGTGCCCTCTGAACACGCCCTCGTGCCCAATCTTTGGTACTGGAAATCCTGTTTTAAGTCAGACAGTAGCTGAACACGGGGTCGTGCCTACTAAACACGCCCCCATGCCCAAGTTTCAGATACTGAAAACAGAGCCGTAAGATCCCGATGGCTGGTAATTTCTGACACAAACATGAGCGATACTGATTTTTTTTACTTTCGCTCCTCTTATGGTACGTGGTGTCAAATATGTGGCGAAACTCATGAAGATTTAAAATGCTATTTTTTAAATTACAATCCCCGCTATATGGACCCATTGTTTTCCTGTAGCCTTAAGATGGGCGAAAGTAAAAATAATCCCAATCTCTCCGTCGAATGCTCTCAATCATCCTTTCTAGATGAAATGGTTCTTGAAGAATTATTTCAAATGGAAGAACTAATTCTCCGATGGATAAAAGAACTTGAGATGGATATAATTAATTTATCTCAGGACGACAATCAATGAGAATTATTGAGATCGCATTCGGATTATAACAACATCGTTGCTCCCGAAATTACCTCTAACTCTTGCGAGGACTTGAGCGATAGTCGTCCCTATGTCGATTGTGCCGTCAAGGATTCCCCATCAGTTTCCGCCGATGCATACATAGACCTGAGCGATTCGACATATACCTGCTTTAAGGAGATCCCGGATAAAGGAAATAAAGGTTGGTTTTGCCCACCGGTATTTAGCTTAGGAATCACCCTTTCCGATAACCTCTTGCGTTCTTGTCTAAAACTAGGGCAACTTAGGTATTTTAGGCACTTCGGTGTTGTTCCGTCCAGTAAGGAACCACCCGATCCGGATAAAATTCCTTAAAATAGACAAAACTTCATAAAAAACTTCAAGCCACGGCGCCATGTCCAGGTCAGCACGCCCCCGTGTCCACCCAAAGATTCTCGTCTGACTTTTGGTCAGAATACGCGAAGTGTTTGTCGCGTTAAACTGATTACGTTTACGCATCAGTACGGACAAAAAGTGTCCGAATTTTGTCTGCACACGGGGCCGTGTCCAGCCAACACGAGGCCGTGTCCAGCGTGCTGTCGTTTTCTATAAATACAACAAGATTCCTGCACTCTTGGACCCATTCCAAAGACAACGATCTGGTGGGATCTTCACATATACCATACTAGGTATATTCTAAAGAAGGTTCTCAACAACCATCTTGTCTTTTCTACTTTTGTCATTTGCCTTCTTTTTCATTTTTTCCTCAAAACCTCCATTAGAGTTTGAAATCTCCATAGTTTCAAGCTTTATTGTAATATTTGTTAGGTTTTTATTCAAGGAATCTTGTCAAAAATAAGTTTTACAACACTGTTTTAAGTTATTTCTGCTTAAAAATTCTTCAAAAGTCAGAAAAATAATTTAAACCTTGTTTCAAAATCAAAAACCTGCAGAGAGGTGCACACGGGGCCGTGTCCGAGGTACTGTTTCATTAAATTGAACTCTTTTCGGTTTGTTTTCTTAGAATGTCGAGCAGAAATAGCGGAACATCTTCATCACACTCCAGGAACAATCGACAAGAAAGAAGGTCATCGGTAGAAGACTCTCTTGTAAACTACGTGTATGCCTTGAGGGAGGCCATCGATGAAATGACGGGAGTAGATGAAGCTTTGGTCGACCGAATAAATCATTCATCGGTGGGACTAGAAGGATGTCTTCGAGAAGTCAACATTTTGCACCAAAGGTTGAATATTCTCGCTTCCCCTCCTTTGGTACCAATCATTACACAAAGGGGATGGAATGTAGTTCCAGAAGTCATCATTCCGGCCGAATGGTATGTCATGCACCCGGAACCCCCTCAAGACATTACATGGGGTCCCGGTTGCCAACGCACCTCCTCCACAAGACGTTGTGGAAAATGAGCCCGCCTTCTTCCTCCCAAGGGAGATAGAGGAATGGCTCAACGACATCTAAGTGACATCCTTCGGTTACAAGTTCTACAACGCCTTTAAATACCGGGAAGCTATTTCCGGGTTTTTGATATTCCTACAATAAGGGTAGGACTCCTTGGAAAGATTTTCTGCATTACTTGACCTATCTATCTTAGGAACTTATAGTTTTTCATTTCTAGCTTTATTTTTAAGTTTCAAGGATCTTACGTAATACACTCTTTAATGAAATGATGGTTTTTAAGTATTAAATGGTGATTGGATAATGTTGTGATGGATAAAACACACTCGGAATGGTGGAGGTTACTAAGGGAAACTTGAACCCACACCCCATGCACAAAACAGAGCCACCCGACAATTTTTCTTCATTACAGCAAGTTCAGCACGGGGTCGTGCTCAGCCCACACGCCCCGTGCCCAAGGTTCTGCAGAAATGCCCAGTTCAGGTAACTGGACACGGGGTCGTGTTCACTGAACATACCCCCGTGCCCAGCCTTCTGTTAAACTATGATACTGGCAATCTGACACGGAGTCGTGCCCGGATCAACACGGGCCCGTGTCTAGACGCCAGTAACATACAATTTTGTTTTTAACACTTTTTACACATTCAATCAACCTAAAAACTTATTTTTGGGACACCTTGAGGACAATGTGTAATTTAAGTGTGGGGGGGGGGATGCTAAAACCTTGAATTTTGCAAGTCCTAATAACAAGCCTTACACAAAACTCTATTGGAACCGCTAATCACCCCAAATTTTTTTCAAAAACTTTTCATTTTTTCTACTTGTCTTGGTTTAAATTAGGAATAACAAGTTCTAAAAAGGTTATATTTTTACAAATTTACAACCGATAGCGTCGTGATAAAAAGAACCAACATAAGAAAATTATGAAAAGGCATGACAAAACTAGTTAAAATGTGATTATATATACTTGATCACATTAAAAACTCATTCCCACAAAAAGTGAGTTTTGAGCCTTTATTGAGCATAAAAGCATACATCTTTAAATGCTCATCTTTCGTTTCTTGTGTGAATAGCCGCTTGGTTTCTTACGACTCTAGAACTTGCCATGACGATACATTCCCGGTCCTTACCAACTTAAACCCAAGTAAGTAAATGATGGAGGCATTAGGACTAACCCTTTTTCATTTCTACACCATTATTTTTCATTTTTTTATCACCTACCCAAAATCCCCCTAGTTAACCCCCTTTGAGCCTAAACCTTTTCGTTTCTAAACCTACAAAACAAACACCCTTTACCCACCAAAACTTTTTTTATTTTTAACCCTTTATTTTAGTAAAAAGCTCGGTTTTCATGTGACATTCCTTATAAAAAAATGAAGTATAGCAATAAACAAACAAGTTCCTCAAAAGAAACTTTGTTTGTAAATGCTTTGTTTGAATAAAAGTCACAAAAACAAAAAGTTTTACGACGACCGACGCTTTTTACGTTTTTCGCCCTTTTTACTAACCACTAACCCAAAACCACCTACCTTTAACCCAAGCCTAACCCTTCCCCAAGTCCTCTTGATATTTACAAAGGTGTATAGTTAAAAAGGAGGAGGATTGATTGCTTGGCAAGCATATGGTATAAGTAAGTTCCATGCCGGTCTCGAGTGTTTCACAAAAATACATCTTCAGTCAAGTGTTGAGTGATCTCCCGTGAGGTATGTGAACTTGTATATAAATGGAATTTTAAAAAGGCATGTTATGCCCAAATAAGTAATTTCTCTTATGAAATGTTCTAAATAAATCATAACGAATAGGATTGTAAATAACATAAAAATAAAGCCTAATAAAGATCTTGGATTCCCGGCACTCAAGTCAAGCCCAAAAACTTATCTTCTACCCATTCCATTTGGGAGTGTAAGCCACATTATAAAGAGTTTTGCTTGAGGACAAGCAAAGATTCAAGTGTGGGGGTATTTGATGTGTGTAAAATGTAACATATAAATTACATCAAATGAGGCATAAAACTAAACTTTTTTTAGTACTAATGTTGGAAAAAGTGTGCTTTTGTCTTCCATTTGTATTTTCAGGATTAAATGAGCGTAATGAACAAAAGGAACAAATATGCAGCAAAATCTAACATAAATACAAGAAAAGGAACAAACGTGGCATGCCCGACCCCTCGACGGCATCTTCCCAAGCAAAAACAAGCAAACAGAAGACTGAACACACCCCGTGCCCAGCGGACACGGGGGCGTGGCCAGTTGTCTGCAGAAAGGACAAAGCTATAGAAGCTTCTATTCCCGACACGGGGGCGTGTCCAACTCGACACGGACCGTGGTCAACGCTAAGATTCGCAGAATCCAAGCAAATCTTGATAGTACAGATACGCTTCTGCACACGGGGCCGTGCCCAGCGGACACGAGGGCGTGTGGAGCTAATGCAGACAAATTGCAATTAATGAAGAAAGAGAAAGTGGATGGACACGGGGCCGTGCCCAATGGACACGGGGCCGTGTCCGGGCTTCTGTGCAGGCTATAAATAGAGGTGTTTGGTTCACTTCAAAGGCATCCATTGGCAAACCACCTCTCTCCCACTTCACCCACACTCCACCACCACTACAACCCACATCCACCACCATCATCCATAATCCATCATAGAGTGTGTGTAGTAGTCTCGGGATCCAAGATTGATAGTAAGAGTTCTTGACAATCAAAGGCCATGTTTTCCTAAGTCTCTTACATCACTTGGTGAAGACAAGCATTTAGTGTAATATTTTTTTTTAATATTTTCCCACTTTTTATTTGGTTTTGTATTAATGACTTTAATAACTAGTTTCCTATGTTGAAGGTGAAACTTCCTTATCATTTGTCCGTGGTGTCTTGGCGTTATTTTACTGTCTATATAAAATAAAAGATTTACACCATTCATATCTCTACGGTCTATATAGAGATATGTTGGCTACCTGGTCGGGGGTTAAGGGAATGGTTTGGTAAGGTTCTTGCCTTGTTCAGTGTATAGATCCTGCAAGGACCTTGGTCAAGCTTACTAGGACCTCCTTCGATACCCACTGGTATTGGATGGCGGGGGTGCGAATGGCTTGATCCCCTCATATGAAAACTACTATTAATACATTAACCCGGCTACTTGGGATTGTATCCCTGCTGACTCAAACCACTTAGCCGAGGGTAACGTCACCTTCAAAAGAGGGGCCTACCACATTACGCATTAATAACTTAATTAATTATCTTTCAATATTCCGACCCTTTAGGATTGTATCCTTGTTGACTCAAACTACTGGGTTGAGGGTAACGTCACCTTCAAAAGAGGGGCCTACTACTATAACTAAGATAATCTCTTAAAAAGTGCAAGAGTGCGGAAATAATCAAAGGTTACACTAAAGGCGATTAGGATCCAAGTGATTCATCTTGTCTATCTGTTTTTGTTTTTATTTTCAGCATTTTTAGTTTTTATTTTCATGTTTAAAACTTTTTCTAAATTTTTGATTTGTTTAGACGTTGAGGATTAACCGGTATTAAAAGCTCTTGTGTACTTGGACGACCTCGGTATCTTACCAACGCTATACTACGCTCATGATGGGTGCACTTGCCCATATGTGTGTTTAGTGTTAGTAAAATATCGTGTTTTATAAATTTAAAACTTGACTAAAGTGTTAAAAAAAGGCTTAAAATATACACAAAAACCTATCACGCACTATGCACATCAATACTCAGATCAAGCAAGCGGAATGCAAGATCGTGTTGCTGAAACATCATCAAAAACTGAACTCGGATGTGGTTAAAACTTAAACAGAGATTATTGCATTGATTAGTTTCAAGTTGGTAATTGTTCGTGAAGATTGGAATTTAGCAAATCAGAGGAGGAGTCATGAACTGTGTAAACAAAGACCTGAAGATTAATTTCAGGGGGAATTTATGCATAACATTGTCAAAAGCAAACCCGGATCATCAATCAAGGGGGAATCTATTGAGGATTTCAAGATACCTGATTGAAATTGCAGAATAGTTGAAGATTGCAAAATATTCAAACACAGCTCAAGGTTTTTGTGACGATTAGATAGTGATAGCCGAGGGGGAATCTATTAGTGCATATTTCGTACGTCTGCCACTGTGCGAATAGTTAGATAGAGCGTGTGTTGAATATTGCATAGAATAGAGTGAAATCCAGTACGAAACCAAGGTATTGTGATGTAACAGTACCTTCGTACGAAGGGAGTCACTTTGTACGAAGGGACTGCTTTGTAGGTTTGTACTGTTATCCAAGACCAAGTTGGGGTCGTACGAAGGCACATGTGCAGCCTCGTATGAAGCCATGTTGCCTATATATATGGAGCTTGGGTCTTGTGTTGGATAAGCTTTTGGTCCCTAAGGGGAAATGTTGTCCAATTGGTCTTGTGGTGCTGTAACGATGGATTATCAATAAGAGACCAGATTATAAGTGACTGTTCGGTGTACTATTCTATCTTCTACTCGTTTCTTCACCGAACACGTCGTTTGGGACCAAAGCTCCGTCAAACTCGCCGGATCTTGGAATCTCAGTATTCACTGTATATTAAACAAATGGCACAATGATTGACAACAAAATTCAAAGTCTTTCTTTTTAAATGCAAATCATTTGCAGGCTCACATAAAAGTCAAAGCATATCATTCACACGCTCACACAAAAGTAAAAGACAAAACATATATCTTTCTAAAAAAATGCATACCATTCACAGTCTCACTGTTGGGCCCACTACAACATCATTAACACGGATTACAGGATAGGTGCAGGTGCTTTTGGGTTTGCGGAAACCAAGCTTTCCACGAATGTTGTTTCTTGAATGCACTCAAGGTTCACTTCTGAACTTGAACCGCCCTTCTTATCGTAGACAAAAAGTTTACATCCTATATGCAGTATCAACTTACCGCCGTTCGAAATATACAATGGGGCTGAAACTGCCCCAATATCTCAGGATCGCTCACATACGGGACTAAAATCAACTTCCTCCATGACCTTTTTACCCCATACATTTCCATTTCTCACAGATCAAAACACGACTCTTTATAGCTACATAGAAAAAAAGGCACCCACTTAAAGACTAGAGCATATAATCTGTAGGTCCCGATACAGATCGTCGGACTTAGATGACTTCTTGTTTCGGGTACCGAAACGAGTGCGGAATCCCCGTTACGACACAAACCGAGCGAGAGAGTAAGCACAATAAAGGATTCAACGTTTAACAAGATGTATATTGATTTAGACAAAGTTTCGGTACAAGATTCGACAAAATACAAAGCACACCGGAACTTTCTCTCACTACTCTCTCTCTAAGCTCATTCAAGCTCAACCTGAAACTTAGATCTGAACTGTATATATATAAAGCAGGCCTACCACTTGACGAACAACTAAGGGATCACTTATAAACCCGACGAAGAACTATATGCTTCGTCACACATGATTCCGACGAAGAACCTAGTTTGCTTAATTGGTTCTTCGTCATGAGCCAAACAAGGTTCTTCGTCAACAAGAAACACTTGGTTCTTCGTCATACATATGAAGGGTACTTCGTCATGCATGTTTGAGTTCCAACAGCAGGTCTTTCGTTGACTAACATGCAGATTCAAACAAAGCTTTCATTCACAGTTCATGTCCATGCAAAGTTTAGATTGTATATATATATGTGTGTGTGTGTGTGTGTGACATCATCATGACATCAACATGGTGATATCATGGTGATGTGGCGGCTAATGACGGTCCGCGACTCTTTGTGCTTCGTGTGTCGATCTCTGGGGCGCACGACGGAGGAATGTCGTGAAGTCGGTCTTGAGCCGAACCTAACCGAGTCGAACCGAACCGAGTCGCGTCCACATAAAGTGTACCAACAAACTCCCCCTTGGACGCTGCTCGTGATGGTTCGATCTTCACATTGTCGGATTTTCAAAGTCTTCACGTGTTCACAAGCAGGGAATGTATCAACAAACTCCCCCTTGAATGATTATCACGAATCTTTTGATCTTCAATACTTTTTGGTGTTGATGAGTGGTCAGCTGCTACTCGATCATCTTGATCTTTTGATTGCATCAATGTCGTGTCTTCATCCCGAAGCTTGTTATCTAACACGTTCTCTTCGCCTTTAGCTGATTTGAATGTCGCATCTGCACATACAAGAAAGCTAAACGCGTAATGAGAACAACCGCTTGGATATAGTTAAAATAAACAAACGACACACATGAGACCAATTCTCATTCAACTACCGTCCGACAATAGTTTGAAAGTTTTAAAACTTGTTCAGTTTTAATCCTTTAACTTTCAACACTTGTCAACTTCGAACGTTTATGAAGGTTTAGTTGTTTTGGTTTCGATCAGATTTTTGGTGTCGAAGACTTGAGTTCCAACATAGGTTAATCAAAAATAAGATAGAAATAAAATCTTTTTGGTTTTTATAAAGTTTATATTAAAACACACCTAAAATCTTTTTGGTATTTTTGAATATTGCAAATGTAAAGACGGAAAGCAGTAAATAAATATATACAGAGATGCATAAACGGAAATCAGTAAATAAATATTTACAAACATTCTTTTTGTGAGTTTCGAGGGTAAGAGAATCATATCAGTGTACGGTCATGTCAAAACATTCTTGTTGTTCATTTTGTTAACATTTAGATAAGCATCCTATAACGATTATCGATATTGTTGTCCACATAAGCTCAACTTATCATATGTAATCATGGCGAGGGGATACAATTAGTGTATGATTTATACTTACCGATCGGTGTTCATCCACACATGACACATTCCCGTATCAAGGTATGCACGAGAGTTCATCTTACTGGTGAGTATACCATTTATCATCTGTTTTGACGTATATGAAAATGTGAGATACTCACTTATTTTGATTGAAAACAAGCCCTATGTGATAGAATCACTTATTGATGAGGAACTAGATTTTCAGATGCATGAGGGCACAGGAGCAAGTCCGTGAACAGGTTAGTACCATCGTACAGACAAAGAGACGAACTTGACTCCCGCAAGAAAGCTGTGATATATTATCACTTATTTTATGGGACATGTGATTGTTGAACACTTATTGAGGTCGTATGCAATATGTACACGTATGTATTGTATCATGGAAGTTCTAGACTTCGTCTCTGTTATTTTTCGGTAAAAGAAACAACCATGATACCCAGATGATAAACAACATAAAGACCACGTATCTCAGAACCTCGGCAATCTATCAAACGAAATTTCGGTACTAAGACCATATGCCAATGAGCGGTTCCCACACAGTCTTCAGTCGATTAAAGTTTATATCACCCTGCACAATTTTAAAACGATTGTGAGCCTACCGATACATCTTATATAGAGCTGCTTATCGTTTTTCATTTTAGGTTTAAAGAGGTTTCGACAGACCACTGATGTACTATCATTTTCTCTTTTTCTCGTCAGGAAACTCATTTTTGTTTTTTTATTGTTTTTGTGTTTTTGAAATTTTTCGACGTTTTTGAATTTTCAAATTTGGATTTACTCCCCCTATAATGTAAAAACTATGATAAATTAAAAAACACAAAGATATTTACAAAAACGATTTTCCGATGTCGGTTTTACTCTTGCTTGACCTTAATACCGTTTACCAATTAACCAACTGGGGTAGCCCAGTTGGCCACCGACACCCACCTTTTCCCAGAGGTACCGGGTTCGAGTCTTGGCAGTGGCATATGTCGCCCAGGGTAAGAACTCGGCAAGGGGAATTCACCGCGGAGCTAGCTTGGTCGGATAGCGGCTCCCGGAGTGGGATCACTCCGGCGGTTGGGAGGACATTGCTCTATCCCCCCCCCCCCCCCAATAATAAAAAGTCAAATCGTGATTTGTCAAATGCTTTGGTAAAAAGGTTGGCACGTTGATCATCGGTGTGGACCTTAACAACATCGATTAGTCTTTTATCAAAGCAATCACGTATGAAGTGATATTTGATTTCGATGTGTTTGGTCTTTGAATGCTGCACAGGATTTCTAGTGATCTGTAAGGCAACAGAATTATCAACGAAAATAGGAGTAGTTAGGAATTTAAAACCATAGTCGTGCATTTGTGTTGGATCCACGGGACTTGGGAGCAACAACTTGAGGCAGCAATGTATTCAGCTTCGCATGTTGATGTAGCGACACAAGTCTGCTTCTTGCCCGGCCATGTGACTAGGCGATTTCCTAAAAACTGGTATCCAGCCGTTGTGGATTTGCCGTCGATTTTGCATCCGCCAAAATCAGAATCACTGAAAGCGATCAAGTCAAAGATATCATCCCTAGGGTACCATAGACCGGTGTCTGGGCATCCCTTCAAATAGCAGAATATCCTTTTAACAGCTGGAAGATGTGAGGCCTTCGGGTTAACTTGATATCTGGCAAGCAGGCACGTTGGGTACATTATATCTGGTCTTGATGCTATGAGGTACATAAGATATCCGATCATAGCGCGGTAATATGAAGAGCTAATAACTTCACCCTTCAAGTCAGGATGAATTCCATGATTTTGCTGCAGTGGGGTACCAATGGGCGATGTGTCAGACATCTGAAATCGGTTCAGGATGTCATTGACATACTTAGTCTGATGGATGAATATCCCAGACTTCGTTTGTTGCACTTGTAAGCCCAAAAAGAAAGTCATCTCCCCCATAGCGCTCATTTCAAATTTCTCCTGCATAACACGCTCGAAATTCCTACACAAAACATCGTTAGTAGAACCAAAAATAATATCATCTACGTATACATGTACCAGTAGAAGATCTCCATCTTGTTCTTTGATGAAAAGAGTGCAATCGATAAGACCTCTGCGAAATCCATTCTCCAGCAGATAAGTAGATAAGGTTGCATACCAAGCTCGTGGTGCTTGATGTAGACCATAGGGAGCTTTGTTCAACAACAAAACCCGATCAGGGTGAATAGGATCTTCAAAACCTGGAGGTTGTTCGACATACACCTCTTCTTCAACTATACCATGTAAGAATGCACTTTTCACATCCATTTGGTAGACCTTGAATCCTTTGAAGGACGCATAGGCTAGAAAGATCCGAATAGCTTCCAGACGTGCAACCGGTGCATAAACTTCGTTGTAGTCGATTCCTTCAATCTGGTCAACAAAACGATTGGTCCTTCGCATGTTATGTATCACAAAAAGAACCAAAATCTTGGAAAGAAGCTTTGAAAGATAATTCTTGGGTTGAAGCTATCCAGGAAGAACTGCAGCAATTCCAGAAGCTAGGTGTCTGGAAACTCGTTGATAAACCTGATGATTACAAGAAGATTGGTACCCGTTTGGTGTATAAGTGCAAAAAGGATGACCGTGGAGTAGTTATGCGAAACAAAGCAAGATTAGACTTGTAGGTCCCGATACGGATCGTCGGACTTAGATGACTTCTTGTTTCGGGTGCCGAAACGAGTGCGGAATCCCCGTTACGACACAAACCGAGCGAGAGATTAAGCACAATAAAGGATTCAACGTTTAACAAGATGTATATTGATTTAGACAAAGTTTCGGTACAAGATTCGATAAAATACAAAGCACACCGGAACTTTCTCTCACTACTCTCTCTCTAAGCTCATTCAAGCTCACCCTAAAACTTAGATCTGAACTGTATATATATAAAGCAGGCCTACCACTTGACGAACAACTAAGGGATCACTTATAAACCAGACGAAGAACTATATGCTTCGTCACACATGATTCCGACGAAGAACCTAGTTTGCTTAATTGGTTCTTCGTCATGAGCCAAACAAGGTTCTTCGTCAACAAGAAACACTTGGTTCTTCGTCATACATATGAAGGGTACTTCGTCATGCATGTTTGAGTTCCAACAGCAGGTCTTTCGTTGACTAACATACATATTCAAACAAAGCTTTCATTCACAGTTCATGTCCATGCAAAGTTTAGATTATATATATATGTGTGTGTGTGTGTGTGTGTGTGTGTGAGAGTGACATCATCATGACATCAACATGGTGATGTCATGGTGATGTGGCGGCTAACGACGGTCCGCGGCTCTTCGTGCTTCGTGTGTCGGTCTCTGGGGCGCACGACGGAGGAATGTCGTGACGTCGGTCTTGAGCCGAACCTAACCGAGTCGCGTCCACATAAAGTGTACCAACATAATCACTATAATCTCTAAGCACGACGGGTATGTCAATCGAATGATATGTCCTACTCTCTAAACCTATAGATTATATGATCAGCCCGAGACGAGTATTGGTAGCCCAATGCAGAGCCCCATCAGTAAACACACCAAAATCATAAAACTAAAGTCCATTTGGAAGAGCACCAGCTTTGATCCACTTTCCAGTTCTAAGCGAGTAAACCTTGAACCTATTTTTAGTCTTCCTGAATCCTTTGTGGTGACAAGAAAGCTCCATGATTGTGTAGTCCTCTCCAAGGCTCGTACACCCAAAACCATAAGTAACAGTATAATGACGTTGTGTTTTACAGCCGTTGTACGACACTTCCTTCAAGTCCTTGTAACGGGGTTCCATACGATCAAGTTACGGGAACCAGCGATACATAAAAGGCCATCACATGAGCCAACAAACTGCAAACAATGAGGAGGCTGAATGGGTTCATAACCAACTTAAACATCACTCTCAAACTTCTCAAACAACTTAAACACGTCACATATCCTCACAATCCTGCTTCCATACATGTGGGTTCTGAAAATTAGCTTGTTAGAGCGTGTATTGTTGTTTATAGATAAAAGTAAATGTTACTTCACAAAGTGAAGACTGGAAATGGAAGTCTGCCATTCGTTGCACATTGGCGTAAGCCTCATTAGACGATTAGCTGCAAGCCGAGTGAAAACTTCATGAAGAAGATCCAAGGGAAGTGTACCCGTAACAGATTGATCTTTGATTCCAGTCCCTAGATAAACCTAAGAAACAGTTAGGTCAACCACAACAACAGAAATCCACACTAACATCTTAAACTTAATAAAAAATCTAACTTTCCAACAAACAAACAGGGACAGACTGAAATCAAAGATTCAAACCCAAAAGAAACCCACTTCTATAAAACAAAAAACAAACAAAACCCAGAAAAAAAGATTTATAGATGTTCTTGAACCAAGAACAGTATTCGCAAGTAATACATATAAAGTTTGTTGACAAAGACTAATGGTTTGTTTATTTTAAAGAACTTCCATAAATTTAAAACTCATATGTGATTAACTATAAATACAATATTGACAAACCTTGGATACTGGATTTGAAACGCTGATCTTCCATCTCCAACAGTTGCAAAAAACACAAGATCAGAGATTGAGTCTGCAACTTCTTCTTCTATATTTTTAATCCTTTCAAAGATATCCATCGCCGTTGTGTGAGGTTGAAATTTCAAGGAAGAAAAGGTGGGCTTTGGGATTTAAACAATGATGAAAATGATTTTGAAAAGGATTGAAATGAAAATACGAATTACAAATAATTTAAAAAGAATCAGAAAAATGTGGATCACCTTCTCTTATTCGTTGGCACTAAGGCACAAAAAGAACCAAAAAAGTGGCACACTTATGCATTAAAGCACTAAGGTCCATATAAACAAAACACTTCAAGAAATTAGGCAACTAGGCACCTATGGCACTCCTTCAAATGATTGCAAGGGGGCTATTTATAGGCTGCTAGTGGCTGCTATGCACTGCCATGCATCCGTACATGTACGGGCGTGTGTGTCCTTTTTGTTAGAGATTCTTCCAAAAGCTGGTAATTGTTGTTGGAGTCTGGTACAAGCATGACCATGCCTGGATAATGCATCAATGTTTTCAAAACCAGACCGGACATTGAACCAGACATCTTAGTGGTCCACTAGTCAAACCGGTCGGACCAGATTTAAGAACCAGACGATATCATATATATTTTTAAAAATATATAGGTATAATCGTATAACTACAAATATTCTCAGAATTTATGGAACTTGAAAAATAATTTAATAGTATAATTTATTAGTAATATAATTATTTAAGTAACTATAACGTACATAAACTACATATTACTATAATCACTTTTAATAATTGATAACTAAATAAAAAATAAGTGGATCACAGCTGGATCTTGGAAAAATAAACCTGAAAGTATAATTACCTATTCTTTTTTAAAAATTCTAGAAAAACTGACTTTTGGTAATTCTCTGTTTCTTCAAACGATTTCATCTTCTCCACTTTAACTTTTCAATTTCTATCTCATCCTCCATTCCCTTCTATTTTTAACTAATCCATGAACTTTTTACCCTATAAATTTCCATTTCCCACAGATCATGACGCGATTCTTTATAGCTACATAGAAAACAAAGGCACCCTCTTAAAGACCGGAGCATATAATCACTATAATCTCTAAGCACGACGGGTATATCAATCGAATGATATGTCCTACTCTCTAAACCTGTAGATTATATGATCTGCCCGAGACGAGTATTCGTAGCCCAATGTAGAGCCCCATCAGTAAACACGCCAAAATCATAAAACCAAAGTCCATTTGGAAGAGCACCAGCTTTGATCCACTTTCTAGTTCTAAGCGAGTAAACCTTGAACCTATTTTTAGTCTTCCTGAATCCTCTGTGGTGACAAGAATGCTCCACGATTGTGTAGTCCTCTCCAAGGCTCGTACACCCAAAACCATAAGTAAAAGTATAATGAGGCTGTGTTTTATAGCCGTGTACGACACTTCCTTCAAGTCCTTGTAACGGGGTTCCATACGATCAAGTTACGGGAACCAGCGATACATAAAAGGCCATCACATGAGCCAACAAACTGCAAACAATGAGGAGGTTGAATGGGTTCATAACCAACTTGAACATCACTCTCAAACTTTTCAAATAACTTATACACGTCACATAACTTCACAATCCTGCTTCCATCCATGTGGGTTCTGAAAATTAACTTGTCAGAGCGTGTATTGTTGTTTATAGATAACAGTAAATTTTGCTTCACAAAGCGAAGACTGGAAATGGAAGTCTGCCATTCGTTGCACATGTGCGTAAGCCTCATTAGACGATTAGCTGGAACCCGACTGAAAACTTCATGAAGAAGATCCAAGGGAAGTGTATCCGTAATAGATTGATCTTTGATTCCAGTCCCTAGATAAACCTTAGAAACAGTCAGGTCAACCACAACAACAGAAATCCACACTAACATCTTAAACTTAATGAAAAAATCTAACTTTCCAACAAACAAACAGGAAACAGACTGAAATCAAAGATTCAAACCCAAAAGAAATCCACTTCTATAAAACAAAAAACAAACAAAACCCAGAAAACATATTTATAGGTGTTCTTGAACCAAGAACAGTATTTGCAAGTAATACATATAAAGTTTGTTGACAAAGACCCATGTTTTGTTTATTTTAAAGAACTTCCACAAATTTAAAACTCATATGTGATTAACTACAAATACAATATTGACAAACCTTGGATACTGGATTTGAAACACTGATCTTCCATCTCCAACAGTTGCAGAAAACACTCAAGATCAGAGATTGAGTCCGCAACTTCTTCTTCTATATTTTTAATCCTTTCAAAGATATCCATAGCCGTTGTGTGAGGTTGAAATTTCAAAGAAGAAAAGGTGGGTTTTGGGGTTTAAACAATGGTAAAAATGATTTTGAAAAGGATTGAAATGAAAATACGAATTACAAATAATTGAAAAAGAATCAGAAAAATGTGGAATGTTACAGGAAGAATGTTGGAATTTTATCTTAGGAGAGGGGTCGGTCGACTCAAAGGTTTTCCTCATGGATCACCTTCTCTTCTTCTTGGCACTAAGGCACAAAAAGAACCAAAAAAGTGGCACACTTAAGCAGTAAAGCACTAAGGTCCATATAAACAAAACACTTCAAGAAATTAGGCAACTAGGCACCTATGGCACTCCTTCAAATGATTGCAAGGGGCTATTTATAGGCTACTAGTGGCTGTTATGCACTGCCATGCATCCGTACATGTACGGGCGTGTGTGTCCTTTTTGTTAGAGATTCTTCCAAAAGCTGGTAATTTTTGTTGGAGTCTGGTACAAGCACGACCATGCCTGGACAATGCATCAATGTTTTCAGTACCAGACCGGACATTGAACCAGACATCTTAGTGGTCCACTGGTCGAACCGGACGGACCAGATTTAAGAACCAGACGATATCATATATATTTTAAAAAATATATAGGTATAAGTGTATAACTACAAATATTCTCAGAATTTATGGAACTTGAAAATTAATTAAATAGTATAATTTATTAGTAATATAATTATTTAAGTAACTATAACGTACATAAACTACATATTACTATAATCACTTTTAATAATTGATAACTAAATAAAAAATAAGTGGATCACAACTCGATCTTGGAAAAATAAACCTGAAAGTATAATTACCTATTCTTTTTTAAAATTCTAGAAAAACTGACTTTTGGTAATTCTTTGTTTCTTCAAGCGATTTCATCTTCTCCACTTCAACTTTTCAATTTCTATCTCATCCTCCATTCCCTTCTATTTTTAACTAGTCCATGAACTTTTTACCCCATAAATTTCCATTTCCCACAGATCAAGACGCGACTCTTTATAGCTACATAGAAAACAAAGGCACCCTCTTAAAGACCGGAGCATATAATCACTATAATCTCTATGCACGACGAGTATGTCAATTGAATGATATGTCCTACTCTCTAAACCTATAGATTATATGATTCGCCCGAGATGAGTATTGGTAGCCCAATGCAGAGCCCCATCAGCAAACACGCCAAAATCATAAAACTAAAGTCCATTTGGAAGAGCACCAGCTTTGATCTACTTTCCAGTTCTAAGCGAGTAAACCTTGAACCTATTTTTAGTCTGCCGGATTTGAAACACTGATCTTCCATCTCCAACAGTTGCAGAAAACACTCAAGATCAGAGATTGAGTCTGCAACTTCTTCTTCTATATTTTTAATCCTTTCGAAGTTATCCATAGCCGTTATGTGAGGTTGAAATTTCAAAGAAGAAAAGGTGGGTTTTGGGGTTTAAACAACGGTGAAAATGATTTTGAAAATGATTGAAATGAAAATACGAATTACAAATAATTGAAAAAGAATCAGAAAAATGTGGAATGTTACAAGAAGAATGTTGGAATTTTATCTTTGGAGAGGGGTCGGTCGACTCAAAGGTTTTCCTCATGGATCACCTTCTCTTCTTCTTGGCACTAAGGCACAAAAAAAAAAAGTGGCACACTTAAGCATTAAAGCACTAAGGTCTATATAAACAAAACACTTCAAGAAATTAGGCAACTAGGCACTTATGGCACTCCTTCAAATGATTGCAAAATGATTGCAAGGGGCTATTTATAGGCTGCTAGTGGCAGCTATGCACTGCCATGCATCCATACATGTGCGGGCGTGTGTGTCCTTTTTGTTAGAGATTATTCCAAAAGCTGGTACTTTTTGTTAGAGTTTGGTACAAACACGACCATGCCTGTACAATGCATCAATATTTTCAGAACCAGACCGGACATTGAACCGGACATCTTAGTGGTCCACTGGTCAAACCGGATTTAAGAATGGACGATATCATATGTAGTTTTAAAAATATATAGGTATAATTACAAAAATTCTCATAATTTATGGAAAAATAATTTAATAGTATAATTTATTAGTAATATAATTATTTAAGTAACTATAACGTACATAAAATACATATTACTATAATCACTATTAATAATTAGTAACTAACTAAAAAATAAGTGGATCACAGCTGGATCTTGGAAAAATAAACCTGAAAGTATAATTACCTATTCTTTTTTTAAAATTCTAGAAAAAAGGACTTTTGGTAATTCTCTGTTTCTTCGAACGATTTCATCTTCTCCACTTCAACTTTTCAATTTCTATATCATCCTCCATTCCCTTCTATTTTTAACTAATCCATTATCTTCTATTTTTGGATCCAAATAATCGAATCTTGCTGCTTCCTTATACAAGTGGAGGGCAATTCATTGATCTTGTGTGTTGATTTTATGGGTTCGCGTTTGAAGGGTACGAATGTTGTTACGCTCGCTTGGATTTTGTGATTCGGTTCTGTTGATAAATGAGCAACGACATCTTCTATTTTTTTGTTTAACCTAGCTTGCCCGACTCACATATCACCGGATTTCCGGCCCAGTCGCAGGCCACCTGTCCGGCCGGCCTGATGTAAACGGGTTCAACATAGTGAACCAGCCCGGAATAGCCACCGAACACCGGTCCGACCAGCCGGTCCGGTCCGAGCCTGAAAACCATGCAGTGCATGGTCGTACATATGGATAGGTGTTTAGACATGACCCACAATTGTCTCTAGTTGTCGCAATTGTTATCTCTGTTTTTGTCTCTTCTGGTTTGGGTTGTGCACGGGCGTGCATCTTCCGTTCTTCTCCTTTTTCTGCTTTGTGGAAGGCAGACTTGAGGCGGCATGGGCATGCCTGTATGGTGAACAACCATTCATAAGCTGAAATTACAGCTTTTCTTCATTTTTCGCTTATTTTTATTTATGAAACCTTAAAACTTGCAATAAAAATGATCAATTTAGGTAGTGTTTCCTCATTCTAGAACCTCAAAAGTAGTGTATATAATAAAACCTTGTCAGTTAACTACCATTGAAAGTAGATTTTCTTATGGTACGCCGCCGACAAAAAAAACTTATACACAATATGACTAGAGTTAGCATGTAACAAATGTTTTAACTAGGTGAGATTTTAGTCTAAATTTAGAAAAAGAAAAAAAGATACCTAAATATGTGACATGTCCAATTATATGTTTACTCGCATAACTTTTACAAAGGAGTACAAAGTGGAGCTGGGATGTGTACCTCACATTAGCACCTAACTACGTTCCCATAAATTTCTTCACCACATCCCATTTTCCTTTAGTGTTTACTGCACTTTTAGTTGTTTCCCTTTTGGTAGTAAGCATGTTCCTCGTTTCCTATTTTATAGGACTTGTTGTAAACCTATTAACGGTCTAAGTATTTCCAATTGAATGGTATACATGAATATTAATTATAATTTCGTCTTCTTTCTGAGTTGCTTTTGTTTTTCTTATTCTCAGTCCTGGCTAAACCGCACACGCCATGATCAGCCTCTTTGGAGACCCGCCATAAGACGAATGCGAAATTCCGCCTTTAGGTCAAGATGTTTTAGCCCACCAAGTGTTGGAACACCATCATTCCTAGTTCTAAACTCCCTTTAACGAAGTCCAAGTTGTGCAAGTAACTTTGCAGCCCATTCAAGCCACTCTATAGAATCTCAACAAGGCGAACGGTGAACGTGGCGACCCACAAGTCTCCTACAACTCCCTCCACCAGCCCTATCTCAAGTTGCACTTTCTTCTGTTCAACAACGGGGACACCATGGGTTGGATATACCAAGCCGAAAAATACTTTCCAGTTTAGGAGGTGGCAGCCGAAAATCAAGTTAATTTGGATTAATGTTATCTCCAATGGATAACACTCTAGTGGCAATGTTGGTTAATCAAGTTCCAAGGGCCACTGTTTTGGTTGGAATTCCGTTGAGCCTTATAAGTTCAATTTGGCCCAACAATTTTAAAAACTAAGCAAAGCCCTCGCCTGTCTGACACAAACAACAACCTAGACGAGAGGTTGTCTCATCAAGTTATAGGCTGCCAAAATCCTTCTTGGTGAACTGCTACCCGCGGTCTAAAAGATGAGGTACAGTTGGACATCAAGATCAGGAATCCACGAACTCTTAAAGAAGCTATTGTCGCAAGGGTGATTGCCGAGCGTAACAAACTACAACTTACTTTCCAACACACAATGTTGAATTCCAAGTCACTCCTTAACTCTACAACTAAATTACATGGACCCTCTCATGATATGCACCACACCGTTACCTGCTACTTCTCACCATCGAATCTCCAATGTTGAAGCTCATGAACACAACGCGAAAGGCCTATGTTACTTCTATGATGAGAAGTTTTCACTGGGTTACGGGCTCGATATACCAAGCAGAACATTACTTATCATTGCAGGATGTGGCAACCGAATATCAAGTCATTTTGGCTTCGTTTCATCTTGAGTGTAGCAATCCAAAGGAACCGTTGACCTAACCCAAGTTCCAATGCTCGTTGTCTTGGGTGGAATTCACTCGAGCCTTAAAAGCTCGATTTTGACCCACCAATTTCGAAGACCCCCGAGCGAAGCCCTTGTCTGTCTAACACAAACCAACTGCCTAGATTCCTACCAAGACGAATCCGAGAGGTTGTCTTGTGATGTGCTGCCATAACCCTTCTTGGTGAGTTGCTACATTACATGTCTAGACGTCAAAATCAAGAACCCACGAACTCTCAACGTAGCTATCGATCTCGCAAGGGTGATCATTGAGCGTAAGAAACTGTAGCTTACTTCCCAAACACACAATGTTGGATTCCAAGCCACCCCTTAGCTCTACTCCCATAGTGCTTCTCTACTTATAAACAAACCACACCGCCATCTGCTATTTCCCATTGTAAGACATAAACTCATAACCTCTCTAACTTAGGTGTTTTTAAAAGCTTTGCTTCTCTTATTGAACCACCAACCCTAATAGTAGATAATCCCCAATCCCCTCACCAATTTGTTAAGGATAATTATTAATTATTTAAACCATTACATTATTATTTAAGTTATTGATAGTACCAAAAATTATCTTAAGAAAAAACCTATATCTAGAAAGAGGCAACACGCGCGGTTTTTCTAGTATATATCTCCGCTCTACCGCCACTCCTCTTTCCCGCCCAATTTCCCCAAACCCTCCATCAAATTAGCCTTAAATCCTCAGAAAACCCTAAATTAGCTCTTAATTTATATCACTTTTTTTGTTTATTCACGAAGAATCGAAGTATGGATGCAGATTTACAGGATCACAACAAGCTACCTGACCTCAAATTAGGTTAACATCTTATTTCATTTTATTTTTTTCACTCAAACGTGTTAAATGCCGTGAAAATTGAAAAGATAGAATATTTATCATATCCTATTGTGTTTTGATTTCTGTAGATGCTAAACAAGCTCAAGGGTTTCTCACGTTCTTCAAGAAATTACCCAATGTAAGTGTTTTTCACTAGTATGAAGTTGTTGAATATTGCTTGAGAAATTGTCTAATACCAAAATTTGTTGTGCAGGATGCGAAAGCCGTTCGCTTTTTCGATCGACGGGTGAGCCCCCTTATTGGGTTATTGTTTAGGTTTTTGTTAGGTCATCCCAGTTTGTGTGTGCATTTACGAGATACTTGCATTATTATAGGAGGATAATTATTGCATACCTTTTTAGTTTTATGGTTAAAGATTAGAAGATTGTTTAAGTAATGAGTTTGCATCAAGAAATAAATAGTAATGTGTAGAAAGTGACCATTGTCATGTGTTTGCTAAGTGATTACTAATTTACTATTGAGTTAACTGTCATTTGCGTCCCTGTGGTTTGGTGGAAAATGCCACTTCAGTCCAAAAAAAATCTGCGCCAGTTCCGTCCTCAACATTTTTGAAACTTGCCACTTCAGTCCAAAAAGACAACGCCTTGCGCCAGTTCCGTCCTCAATGTTTTTAACGAGCGTTATCTTTTTGGACTGAAGTGGCACGTTTCAAAAATGTTGAGGACGGAACTGGCGCAATTTTTTTCTTTTGACTGAAGTGGCATTTTCCACCAAACCACAGGGACGAAAATGGCAGTTAACTCTTTACTATTAAAGCTTCATGTGGCTTTCATTTCACATCTCTAATTGTTTATTACATGTTTCTTGTTTTTAAATGATATTCTAGCAAGTATTAACTATTATTGTGAATGTTCTAGAATTTGCTTATGAGTTTGCATTGGTGTACGGTGTACCCTTTTTTTATAACAGGCCTTTTTCTTACACCTAAATGGTTGTGGTCTTAGAATCTATGGTGTTTTGGACTCTAAATTAACCTCTTTTTGACAAAAACTGCCCGGGGTTGAAAGCTTAACTTTGTTACTAAAAACCAATTTTGTAAACCGTGAAAGATTTAAAATCAAGGTTTACATTTGTAAGTAATTGTTAATTAGTGCTAATGCAAAAACAGAACACAAAGCCGTTGCCAAACGAGGTCTTAAGTATCCTTTCTCATAGTTTTTTTTCTAATCCCTGAAATCAAATCACATTAATGGAGAAAATAAAATTATGCGCATACATTTAAGGGTACAGGTATCTTGATAGAAGATTGTTTATTAGAAGAAGATATTATGCACTATAATGCGATTGTATGTTCGTCAATGAAAAAGTCATGTTTCTTGTTTCATGTTTGTAACACATCATTCTATATTATGTAACATTATCTTATGCTTTTTAAATGATTCTCAATAGGATTACTTCGCTCATGGTGAGAATGCTTCATTTATTGCAAATACATATTATCACACCACAACAGTCTTGAAACAAATTGGTAATGGGCCCGATGCTTTATCTAGTGTGAGTGTAAGCAAAAACATGTTCGAAACTATCGTTCGCGATCTTTTACTAGAAAGAACCGATCATAGTCTTGAATTATACGAGGGCAGCGGGTCAAACTGGCGATTAACAAAGCGAGGAACCCCTGGTAATCTCAACAGCTTCGAAGACATTTTATTTGCAAAAAACGATATGCAAGATTCACCAGCAATTGTAGCCATTATTCCAAATTTTCGTGAAACCGGGTGCACCGTTGGATTAGGTTATGTCGATCTTTCTAAACGGGTACTTGGCATTACTGAGTTTCTCGATGATAACCACTTTACGAACGTTGAATCGGCTTTAGTTTCTCTCGGGTGCAAAGAGTGTGTTTTACCTACTGAAATCACGAAATTGAGTGAGTGTAAACCTTTGTATGATGTAATGTCGAAATGTGGTGTGATGGTAACAGAAAGAAAGAAAGCGGAGTTTAAAGGCCGAGATTTAACGCAAGATCTTGGTAGGTTAATCAAAGGTTCAAATGAACCGATTCGAGATCTCGTTTCTTCTTTCGAACATGCACCTATGGCTTTAGGGGCGTTATTGTCTTACGCTGAGTTACTTTCCGATGAAAACAATTACGGGAATTATACGATCGGTTGGTATAATCTTAACAGTTACATGAGATTAGACTCTGCTGCTATGAGGGCGTTGAATGTTATGGAGAGTAAAACAGATGCTAACAAGAATTTTAGTCTGTTTGGTCTCATGAATAGAACATGCACAGCTGGAATGGGTCGAAGGTTACTACACATGTGGCTAAAACAACCTTTGTTGGATGTCAACGAGATTAATACAAGACTAGATTTGGTGCAAGCGTTTGTTGACGATACCGCTTTTCGTCAGGATTTACGTCAGCATTTGAAAAGAATACACGACATTGAACGGTTGATGCGCTGTGTTGAGAAACGAAGAGCTAGTTTGTTACATATCGTCAAGCTTTATCAGGTGAATTTCTTTTTTAATTTTTGTTATTTATAGAGTAAAATGTCATTTTCGTCCCCGAGGTTTGGTCACTTTTGCGACTTTCGTCCAAAGGTTTGTTTTTTCGCATATGGATCCAAAATGTTTGAAATCTTGCCATTTTCATCCGACTTGTTAACGTCATCCATTTTTTAACGTTAAGTCAGGGGTATTTTCGTCATTTTAGACATTTTTTTAAATTTAAAATAGACCTTTATTCGGAAATACCTCTGACTTAGCATTAAAAAATGGATGAAGTTAACGAGTCCGATGAAAATGGCAAGATTATAAACCTTTTGGGTCTAGATGCGAAAAAATAAACCTTTGGACGAAAGTTGCAGAAGTGGCCAAACCTCAGGGAAGAAATTGGCAATTTTACTCTTATTTTTTATTGCATCTCTATTTTTTATAATTGTCGTGTATGTAACCGTTTTTTGTTTTTTTTCTTGACCAGTCGAGCATTAGAATTCCATACATTAAAAGTGCAATGGAACGATACGATGGTCAATTTGTATCACTAATCAAGGAAAGATTTATGGATCGTTTCGATTATCTGACTAACGATGATCACTTGAATAAGTTTATTGGTCTCGTTGAAGTTTCTGTTGACCTTGACCAACTCGAAAACGGAGAATACATGATTTCACCGGGTTACGATTCTCAGTTATCAGACCTGAAAAACGAGCAAGAATCAGTAGAACAACAAATACACGATTTGCATCAAAAAACTGCCAATGATCTCGAGCTAGGTATCGACAAGTTAAAGATGGATAAGGGTACTCAGTTCGGACACGTTTTTAGAATCACAAAGAAAGAAGAACCAAAAGTACGGAAGAAGCTTAACACCCATTTTATCATTCTCGAAACCCGAAAAGACGGTGTAAAATTTACAAATACTAAGCTGAAGAAATTAGGAGATCAGTACCAGAAGGTTCTAGAAGAATATAAAAGCTGTCAGAAGGAGCTTGTAGCTAGAGTTGTCAATACAGCATCAACTTTCTCTGAAGTAATTACATTTTGCTTCTGTAATATTTTTTTATGAATGTTTGTTGACTAGTTAACGATACAGGTGTTTGACGATTTGGCTAAGTTGCTCTCCGAGCTGGACGTCTTGCTTAGTTTTGCTGACCTGGCTGCTAGCAGCCCCACCCCGTATACGAGACCCGATATCACACCATCGGTAAGAATTCTCGGTTTACAAGCATTCGTAAGTTTAAAATATGTATTATTTACCGGAGGTTGTTATTTACAGGATACGGGAGATATTATATTGGAAGGAAGTAGACACCCTTGTGTGGAAGCTCAAGATTGGGTGAATTTTATACCAAACGACTGCAAACTTGTAAGATATTATATTATTATGCTATTTATGGCTTTTTTTTGTTTAAACATTCATTATTTATATTATGATTTTTTTCATAATTTACTAGGTGAGGGGAAAGAGTTGGTTTCAAATTATCACCGGGCCTAACATGGGTGGAAAATCCACATTTATACGCCAGGTATTAAGCTTGGTTATCATATTATTTGTTCCTGTTTAATCTTATTTGGCTGATACCGGAACAAATGACCTTTGCAATGGTACATTAAGAATATAATGACCTTCTGTTTTTCCACTTGAAAATTTGTTATGATATTTTTTTGTTTATTTATACAGATTGGTGTGAACATTCTTATGGCGCAAGTGGGTTCTTTTGTTCCTTGTGACAAAGCAACCATTTCTATCCGTGACTGTATTTTTGCACGTGTTGGTGCTGGTGACTGTCAGGTAAACCGTAACTTACTTTTTTTTGGTCTTAAAGTAGTCAACATATTCTTGTTATATATGTAGTTCTTTGTCAGTTGAAAAAACATAAAATTGTTATTACGTTTTGTGGTTTTTAGTTACGTGGAGTTTCCACCTTTATGCAAGAAATGCTTGAGACAGCATCAATTCTAAAAGGCGCCACTGATAAATCATTGATTATTATTGATGAATTGGGCCGTGGAACATCAACTTATGATGGATTTGGTTAGATTTTTATTATCATTGATTATTTTGACTTAAATAATTATTTTTATATTAATTTGTTATTTGGGGAGCAGGTTTAGCGTGGGCTATATGTGAGCACTTGGTTGAAGTAATTAAAGCGCCTACTTTATTCGCTACTCATTTCCATGAGTTGACAGCATTAGCTCATGAGAATTCTGGTCAACCGTCCGGTATAGCAAATTATCATGTCAGTGCACACATTGACTCCTCAAGCCGGAAGCTAACAATGCTTTACAAGGTTGTTTGGTGCTTTAAACAATTAGATATACGAAGAAACAATACTTATTGCTGGTTTTTTAATTTATTTTGATTATTCAGGTTGAAGCAGGGGCTTGTGATCAGAGTTTTGGAATTCATGTTGCAGAGTTTGCAAACTTTCCTGAAAGTGTCGTTTCTCTTGCTAGAGAAAAAGCTGCTGAGCTGGAGGACTTCACACCCGTTTCAATTGTATCAAACGAGGCTGAACAAGAGGTATGGCTTCTGATTTCTATGTATTTTATTATTTAAGCACTCTAAACTTTCCCATCGAGTAATCAGCTGCTGTATATTTCTTGGTTTTGCCTTTTTGCTCTCGGGTCACCGTTACTACCCACCTGGAAATGTACATGACAAATGCTGTTTCGTGAAATGTGGCTACCAATCCGTTAACATATAAGTTTGTTGATATGTGTTGTGTTTTATCTTGAATGGGCCGAACATGTGAAGCTAAAAGATTTAACTATAAACAATACGGGTCAAGTGGGCTGATAGTCATCCGCCGTGCACTCGTGCATTTAACCTTCAAAATTGTCTTAATCCTGTTAAAATATTTGTGATCAGATTTTACATGGAAGTTATTTATAAGATTCAAAAAAGTAGATAAATATGTTTTTGCGGCTCAGCCCAACCCAGCCTGTTTTAATTCACACAATATATTTATAAGATTCAAAAAAGTAGCTTTAAAAATCGTTATCATTTTCTGATTTACATAAACCTTTTAATCATGCAATTACAGGTTGGTTGTAAACGGAAGAAGCCATCCGAACCAGATGATATGGCCATAGGTGCTCCTCGGGCCCGCAAGTTCTTAAAGGACTTCTCGGAATTGCCACTTGACAAAATGGACTTGAAGCAGGCTTTGCAAGAAGTGAAACGGTTAAAGAACGAGCTGCAGGATGATGTTGGCAACTGTAAATGGCTCCAGCAGTTCATATAAATGTATGTACTTCACATGTTGGTAATCAACTCTTTTGCCCCCAATCTCCCATGGGCACCTTACATTTTTGGGGATGTTCTAACATTTTGGTCAAGTTGGTTATGTTTGGTGCAATGGTAGATGGTGGTTTTGAAATTCACTTGCCTATTATGATCCATTTTTTTTAAAGGGTTGATTCGGGTAAAAAAAAGTTTGCTTATGGTTCATCTAGGCCTACTAAAATTACACAATGGGTTAATTGGGGTCACTATTATAAAAATTGTTAACTTAGTACGTGTTCAAAGTGGTTCAAAGAGAGGATATCTTTTGATTGAATTCTCTTATATGTTAAAAAGGAACGAGTCTTAAGTCCTGCGCGTTACGGCTGGACCATTAAATCAGAAAAAAAGTAGACGTAAAAACATTAAACCACACACGTTCGTTGTGGCATGTTAACGTGCAAAAATTAGACTGAAATGTAAAACATAGAAGAAAATAGCTAAGTCAACCTAGGACCCGTACATTGCGATGGGGCAATTAAACGGCAAAAAGTATAGACGTAAATACATTGAATCACACGGGTGTGTTGCAACGTGTTAACTCATTAGACCAAGATGTAAAATGAAATATTTGTAAAAGAAATGGAAAGTATATGAGAATAAAGTTGAAAGTGAAAAAGTATTGAGGTTAGAAACAAAAAAATATTTATCACAAATTTGCAAAAGAAGAAAAGTAGAGGTGTCGCAAGTAAAAAAAAGTATAAACAAAGCATATTGTACAACCTTTAATGCATAGAGAAATTGATAATTAATATTAACTAGCATGAAGCCCCTCGCGTTATTGCAAGGGTGTAAACCGTACCAAATAGCACCAATACCACACCACCGCCAGCGAAAGGGGTTATTCTTTTCTACGTTCCGTTTCTAGGACACACTCATGTTACACCGTGTTAAACTCGCAAAATTAAAACGAAACATAAAAATGTTAAACCACGTACGCATATTGAGTTGTGTTAACTTGAAAATTTTAAAATGAAACGTAAAACAAAAATTTGCGAAATACAAAAAGTAAAGGAAACCAAAGTTGAAAGTAAAAAAAGATTGTGAGGTTAAATTGCAAAGATGAAATTTTTTTGGTTAAAAGTATAAAGCCGTTAAGAAAAAAACCTTAAGCATAAGATATAACACTATTATGCGTAGAAAACTTGAACATTTATACTATGCAAATATAAATATAAATATAATATAATGTAAAATCTGATTTCAAAACTATGCAATCTGATTTTAAATTTGGGTTATTGGATTTTAATAATCCGAAGTTTCACCCGTTGGCCATTAATAATCCCAACTTCAAAAATTCACTGTAACAATCCTAACTTGTAAGATTTTGGCCCCCAATGACCCTTTGCTAACTGAGTTAGTTTTTGATGACGTGGATGCTGACATGGACACTGACGTGTAAAAAAATAAGCTGGTTCATTATGTGGATATTGATATGAAAAAATATTTTTTTTAATTACATATATACATACACAGACACTCACCATCTTCACCACCACCACTCCACTACCTCACTACCACCACAACCACCCAACTCCCACCGCACAACCACCATCTTCAACCCCTTCCGACCACCCAGCTCCCACCGCACAACCACCATCTTCAACCCCCTCTGACCACCCAACTCCCACCACACAACCACCATCTTCAATCCCCTCCGACCACCACCTACCATCAATTCCCACAATCATTCATCTCCAATGAAATCAGAACCTCTGCAACAACAAGGGAATTAACCCTATTTCCGCTCCACCACATCGACATCCGCTCCACCATATCGACCTCTGCTCCAAGAATAACAATGGAATTAACCCTATTCCCACGGTTCTGGATCCTTCATCGGTGACGATTAGGTCAAGTTTGAGAACTGCCGATACAGGGCTGGTTTTCGGTCAGGTGACGAAAGTGGGGATGAATCTGAGATGGCGGTGGTAGGTGGTGGCGGAAATGGCAATGGTGGTGGGTGGAGATGACAGCGGTGTTGGTGGAGATGGCAGTGGTGGTGGTGATGGTGGTGGGTGGAGGTGGTCGGAGGTGATGGTGAGGGGTGATGGTGGTGGCTGGAGGAGATGGTGGTGGCAGTGGAGGAGGAGGAAGTGGAGGTGGTGATGGTGCCACATAAGCAGCCAAGTCAACAAAGAACAAAGTTGTGTCCACGTCAGCAAAAAACTAACTGGGTTATAACCCAGTTAGCAAATGATCATTAGGGGCCAAAATCTTACAAGTTGGGATTGTTACAGGGAATTTTTGAAGTTAGGATTATTAGTGGCCAACGGGAGAAACTTCGGATTATTATGCGTAAGAAAACTTGAACATTAATACTATGCAAATATAAATATATACATATAATAAAGTAAACCAATTTGAGACACATGGCAATCATTGAGACTATCTAAAATTCTATTTTCCCGCCTAGAATATAATCCCTTTGGTTTTATAGTTAATCCTAAATTAAATATATATATATATATATGTATATATATATAACAATAGTAATAATCCTAAAATCTAATCTCCCTTTATTTATCAGTTTAATATTTTTATTATTATTTATCTATAAAAGCAAATCAAATATTTGATTAAAGATTAAGTTATAACTTAATTGATTTATATATTATTAAAGTTGTTACGTATTGTTTAAGAACTATTTGGTGAGAATGATATAAACAAATAATAACGTAAAACAAATTAAAAGATTATGAACTTTACTTAATTTTCTAATGATGAGAAAGAAAATAACGTTACAAAATAGTTCCAATGAATAGCACGTGCTACACATTGGTTTATTTATCTCTTTAGTTTCATAGTTAAATCTAAATTAAAAAAAATAATCCTTAAATCTCGATAATAGTTAATCCTAAACTAAAAAAAATAAAACTAATCCCGAAATCTCGTAACAACTTTCCAAATCTTCAAATAATACATTTAATGAAAATATTCGTAAATTGTCATTATTCACGTTACACCTTTTTTTTGAAACATTAAGACCATGTGTAGTGGTTTGAGCAATAATGCCCCCACCCTTTGGCGTTTTCTGCCACGTGACAGTCCAGTCAGCATGGGGGCATTATTGAGCGTTATTGCAAAAGTGGCGTAGTGGGAATAATGCCCAATAACGCCCCTTCCAATAATTAAACAATTATTTTTTTTATAGAGAGGAGGTTAAAAAACAAAAAAAAAATAATAAATAAATGAAACTACCCGTTGGACCACTCCCATTGGCCAGTCAACATCATCCTCAGCGTTATTGAAAAAACGCTGCATGCAATTTTGACAAACAACACGCCGGAAAACGCCCGGGTGTAATGGGAAGGGGGCGTGTTCGGGCGTTTTTTTTTTTTTGAAATTTTTTTAAAACAAACGCCCCATTACGGGCGGTCTAAGTGTCTTTGTAATTTATATCCATTTTAACTTTTTTATTTATCATTAAATTTAAATGTAATGTAATACGTAAATACAATAATACGTATTATATAATATATTTATTTTTGTATTATTTTCAGCGACAGTTTGATTACATGTTTCTCTGATGAATTTTTTAATACTAGCATACATCATCTTTATGTTAACTTATTTATGTCAATTTGATATATAAATGTCTTCCTCTTTTGTTTTCATTTACAAGAAATATTTATTAAATAGTTTAAATTGTTCAACCCGTGTAACACACGGGGAACTAACCTAGTATAAATATAATATAATGTAAAATCTGATTTCAAAACTATGCAATCTGATTTTAAATTTTAATTCTAGTAATTTTCCGATCAGAAACTCAAAAGAGTATTTATTCTATTTTTTTTTTCGATTTTATTTTATTAAACATGTTTTTTTTTCATACAAATTCACATTCTAATTTAAACGTATTATGCAAAGCCAATCAGATAAAGAATGGAACCCATATGTCATATCAATTACAACCTAACGAATTTTAACAAATTAAACTTAACTTTAGAGTGGGGTCATTTTCTGTAAACAACATTGATATTTGTTGTACAAGTTGAATCAAAGCAATATTGTTACATGGACGGCCAAAAGTTGAAAATATCGAGTACCAACCAAGTCACAACCTTTTGAAGGGGCCATTTTGTCCGACAATAGATGGGTAATTATGTAATTTCACAAGGGACCTTTTTTCTATTTTTTTCTTGTTAATAATAATTGGTGGATTTTTATAATCCTCCACTTGTACGAATCTTTATCAACCTTAACAAGTGGACTTTTCTTTTTTTGTTTCTTCTATTTGTAAATTTGATAATTAAATTTAATAATTTTTTTGAAGAAGTTGAGAAAGTGCAACCACCAATCATGTTCAAAGTTTTAACCTGTTAAAATATTAGTCGATGATATATGACATACTTGCTATTGGTGTAAAAATTATGTTTTTTGAATTGTTATTCCAATTGTTAAAGCTGTTAAAATATTAGTTGATGATATATGATATACTTGGTACTGGCGGAAAAACCATATTTAATGAATCGTTATGCCAATTGTTAAATATTAGAGTTTTATATTTCCATAAATGTCAATTATGACATTATTATCATTATTATTATTATTATTATTATTATTATTATTATTATTATTATTTTACTATCTAAAAATTCAGAGGATACAAGACAGAAATAAAGGAGATTCATGGGTCAACTTATACTCATGTCCTTTATTCTCGGTGTACATGATTTAGTGATTTACCTCTCGAAAGCTCAAAGTTAGTAACGATAAAATTTAGTCAAAAAGTTTTTAAAACAGTCTAGAATACCAACGATTTAGACATCAATTTAAGAGTTGTAATGAGTAAAAGAGTGGAGCTACGATGCATAGCTAACGCTAACATGTTTATTGGTGAACCAATACATAACTAGTATTAAGATTCCTCACATTGAAGAAATGAAAATAACAATTAAAGACAAATATAGTGTGGAAAAAACACGTATCATAATGAAACTGACAATCAAGATCTTGCAATGCCTAATTTTCATAATTGTTTAGACAACACAAAAAGAAATCAACAAAGTAAATTTTTCATATTTTGATTACACGATTTTATAATAAAATTTGTATTTAAGTAATAATAATAATAATAATAATAATAATAAATATCGATATTTGTAAAAGGTTTAGCAAACCGGAAAAGCATACCGATCCACTATCTTTTGTTTGTAGGGACATTTTGTGATTGTCACACGACTATCTTTGGATATTTATGTAATTTTACTACCTTTTGTCCATTTATTTTAGTCCATCTTGTGAATAATTGGTGGAGTTTTATATCCTCCACTTGTACGTATAAATCAGATATGAACAATGAATCTTTATCAACCTCAGGGTAAACTTTGTTTCTTTTTATAAATATCATTCAAATCGAAAGGGCATATGAAATATGACATAAAGCGATAACAAGTATAAATATAGCACATGATAAATATTGACCGTCAAAAAGCTAATTGTTTGTCGATTTTCTTATGTGGATGCTCAAAGTGAAATATTGGTGTTATGCATTACCTCCCTTTCTCTCCCCTTCTAAGGGTGGTTGAGGTGGGCACATGATGGTGAGTGATGCGTGATACACCACCACAATAGGTGTATCACGAGTGATGGAGGGTGGGAGTGTGATACATATCACTGTGTGATGGAGGGTGTTGGTATGGGTGGTTTTGACTTTGATGTTGTGGTGCTAAGTTGTGATTAGTGTGATGGAATGTGATGACCATTACAACTGTAATAAAGTGAAATGTGATGGAATAATGTGTCAAATGGTTATTGGATGTGATGGTGTGATGAATGATGGGATGTAATGACCATCCCTTGTACCCTAACATCCTCCAGACGTGGAGGTTCATCCTCACAGATTTCATACATCCCTTTCTCCTCTTCTCTTCTCTACATCAACAACCGCGCTAGCCAACAACGATCCATTGTAAATGCTCTTACATAATTACCCTCTCAGGCTACATAAAAACAAGTACACATTACTAATTATCAAAATATCATAGAAACAAATTTAGAATAAAGCTTAAAAGTAAACCTCCCGAAGTTCATTTCATTGCAAATATCCAAGTTAAACAACAAAAATAATGCGCAAACAAATGGAACCTTGACTTTTTGGAGAGATGATGGAGATTGGAGAGTCAGAAGTGTTAGATAAAAGTTATAGAAAAGATTCTTGCATTGATCTAGTGTATTATGCAACTAATAGGAAATATTATTTGATGTTTTCATAATAATTATCTATTTTATAAACATGCGTTGATAATACAAATTAGGTTTAGGGTTTTAATCTATACATATAATAAAAGAAACCATTTAAGGGACACTTGTCATTATATTAGGCCATGTCTTATAGATAATTATTATTTTAGTTTTAATCTCTTCTTATTAATTACAGATAACTCTCATACTAAATATTATTTAGTTTAATATCTTATATGTAATTACTAGATTATAATCCCGTGTATTACACGGGTTGAGTAAATAAATTTATATACTAAATAATAAAACATTATATCTTTAAAAACTTCATTTATTGCACGTGTTAAATAAACATAATTTTATATATTAAACAATAAAAAAGTTATATATATAAGAACCATATTGTACGGGTTGAATTAATGTAATTTTATATACCAAATAAAAAAATTATATCTTTAAAACCACATGTATTACACGGGTTGAATAAATGTAATATTGTTTACCAAATAATAAAATAATACATCTCTAAAAAACCTCATTTATTACACGAGTTAAATCAATGTAATTTTATATACAAATAATAAAAAAGTTAGTAAATGTAATTTTGTATAGTGAAAATAAAAATATTTAATATATTAATACAAAGTTTGGTTTTCGTGATAAATAATTTGTTTTATTTAAAATGTTTTAAATTAACAATTTACAATTTTGGATAATATTTTATTAGAAAAATAGAAGAATTGTATTCGAAATTTAAAGTAGGATAAAATTTAATATTAGCTCATTATTCATTTAATTAATATAAGATAAGTTTGGAAGTGAGGCGAGAAAATCATAAAATAAATACCTACAATGAACGACATGTGTCACGTATTAATGTTTTATTATATAGTATAGTATAGTATAGATAAAAAATTAGATTGATATAAATAGATTATTTTGTTGTAGCAAAATTTGTTAATGAAGTCTCAATAAATTTAACCCATTATTTAAAACTCCGTAAATGTATAAATGATAAATAATATTAGTTAGAGTAAATTACGATTTTGGCTCCTGTGGTTATATCACTTTTACCCGTTTAGCCCAAATTTTTTTTAACATCTGAGCCCCAAACGTCTTTTTTTTCTAACCCTTTTGGCCCCTAACACTAACCACATCCATTAAATGTTAGGGGCCAAAAGGGTTAGAAAAAAGACGTTAGGGGCCAAAAAGATTAGAAAAAAAGACGTTGGAGGCTCGGATGTTAAAAATTCTTTTTGGGCTAAAAGAGTAAAATTGATATAACCACAGGGGCCAAAATCGTATTTACTCTATTAGTTAAATAAATAATATTGTAAATGAGAATGAGATTAAACTAAATAATAATTATCCATAGGAAATTAAACTAAATAATATTTAGTATGAGAATTATCTATAATTAATTAGAAAATATTAAACTAAAATAATACTTATCTATAAAACATGACCTAATATAATGACAAGTGTCCTCAAAATGGTTTCTTTTATTATATAGTATAGATTATTTAGTTTAATCTCCTCTTATCCTTAAATTTTCTCTTCTACCTATCTTAATTAAATAAATAATAAATTAATATTAAATTTCATCCTTAAATATTGAATAATAATTTTAAAATTAAAAGTTCTTAAATTTTAATCATAAATAAAGTTAGGTATCAACTAAAAAATTATTTGTTGAATCACAAGAAATAGAAGATAAATTTATACGTATATAATTAAAATAAGAAAAAAATTATAAATCTAAAAAAGGATAAATCTCTAAATATATATAAGAATAGAAGGATAGATCTTTAAATATATACTTAAATAGGCGAGGAATATATAATAACATAGAAAAATAGATTAATACATTTAAAAATGAATACTTAGATAAGCAAAACAAAATGTAAAAAACACAAACGATGTAAATATACATTTACAAATATATAAAACAATTTTTTTTGTCATAATGTTTTTGTTCTTTGGTATATAAAATTAGATCTATTCAACCCGAGTAATACATGAACTTTTTAAACATATAACTTTATTTATTATTTACCATATAAATTACATTTATTCAACCCGTACAATACACGGAGTTTTTTTTTAAGATATAACTTTTTTTATTATTTGATATATAAAGTTACATTTATTCAATCCGTGTAATACGGTTTTCAAAGATATAATTTTTTTTTATTATTTGGTACATAAAATTATCTTACCCGTACAATACATAGGGTTCTTAAAGATATAATTTTTTTATTATTTAATATATAAAATCATTTATTTAACTCGTGTAATAATACAGGATTTTTAGAGATAAATTGTTTTATTATTTATCATATAAAGTTACATTATTTAACCCGTGTAATACACGGGGTTCTAACCTAGTTATTCTATATAGTATTATAAACATGGGTTAATAATACAAAATAGGTATAGGGGTTTAATTGTTCTACATAGTATTAAAGTATTAAAGCGTTAAGTTAATGTCTTCTCTTTTCCTTTCCCCTTTTCTCTATGTCGCTACCGATGTCAAATCTTGGCTAGTTGCGAGTCTATCACCCCCTTGTGAGACGGCTTTCTTTATGTACATCTCCTTCTTTTTCCCAAGGGATGTCAAATAAATGTTGTTTTTTTTTTTCAAAAGTTTGTTAATGCTTGTGTTTGGATTTTCTTTTAACAATCGCTCGTGTTTAAGTTATTTTAACTTTATCAATGTAAGTGCATAAATTGGATGTTAACTTAAATTTATGTAGGGATCAGGTTTTATATTTTTTATACATGCCTCGAATAACATGTTAACAACAATCTCAAATTATACAAGTCTAGAATAACACAATACCAAACTATCAGTGTATCACCACACAAGATTCAGCTCAACCTCAGCCCTTTACAAAATTAAACCGAACAAAGAGCAAGTTTTACAAAATTAACTAGGAAGAGGAAGAGTTACTGGCCACAAGTTATTTGTTTATCCCCTACTTGAAAGCCTCGTTGTAATTAATCTCTCCCCCCCCCCCCCCCCCCCCCCCAACACACACACACACAAAAAAAAAAAAAAAAAGATTCACGGGCATCACATGGTAGAATGATACGTGCACAACTACCCCACATAACCATGCACCACTACTTGTTTATTTTCCATTGTTTCCAACTATTTATTTTATGCACGTAGCAATTAGATTAGGTCATGCACTAGTTAGTTGTTTTTTTATACCCATTTGTTAGAGTTAGTGGGTTAGTGGTACTTTTTACTTTGCAGTTATTTTCTTTCATTGTGTAGCCTTTTATAAAGGCCATTTATGTTATGAATGAATGAAGTGAAAAATGATGCAAAATTAGAGTCTTGTTCTTTATCTATTTCTTGGAGTTTAACCCACTCTACGGGTATATCTATCGGGAGATTAGCCATCTCGAATCGGCTCTATCAATTGGTGCTTTCATTCTCGATCATCATGCCTCCTCGTACAAGCTTCGAAGAAGGCGTCGCGACCTTAGTCAACATGGTCGACCGACTAGTGACCCAACAAGAAGCTATTGCCGCCCAACAAGCCTCACATTCCATGTCAATGCTTGACACCATGTGGAGTTTTCTCGCGGTACAGCAACAACAACTCGTGTTTTTTTGCGCCCGACTCGGCCTAGAACCTCCACTCCCCGCTCGACCACCGCCGCCACCGCCAAAACTCATACCCACACGGACCACATTCTCTACACCAAAAACAATACCGGTACCAAAATCGCCACCAAAACCTACGGCGTCACCGGAACTGTATGTACAACCACCTGCCCCTACCCCTACACTTCCACAAAAACCGTTACTAAAACCCATTCCACCGCCAAAAAGGTCACCCTCAAGTGTTCCGTTCCAGATACCAATTGCCTCACAAGCCACCCAAACTTACCCTTGCTGGCTAGCTGATGACTTGATCTCCCCTTACAATGACCACCCCCATGGTACTTCCCATGTTGAACCACCACCAAAACCACCACCATCATCAAACTTATCAGCAACATTGGTTGAAAAACTTTTATGGCTTGGATATTCTGAATACAAAATACTAATTGGTTCCTTCCATGCGTATGTTAGCCCACCGGAATGGCGACCGCCATGGGAACCACCTTGGCAGCCGGTTGTGACTACACCAAACTCTTTTGGGAGAGTCGAATGGCGACCCCCGTGGGAGTTCATACCGTCCTTGAGGACAAGGACGTTTTCGAGCGGTGGGCATTGATACGTGCACAACTACCCCACATAACCATGCACCACTACTTGTTTATTTTCCATTGTTTCCAACTATTTATTTTATGCACGTAGCAATTAGATTAGGTCATGCACTAGTTAGTTGTTTTTTTATACCCATTTGTTAGAGTTAGTGGGTTAGTGGTACTTTTTACTTTGCAGTTATTTTCTTTCATTGTGTAGCCTTTTATAAAGGCCATTTATGTTATGAATGAATGAAGTGAAAAATGATGCAAAATTAGAGTCTTGTTCTTTATCTATTTCTTGGAGTTTAACCCACTCTACGGGTATATCTATCGGGAGATTAGCCATCTCGAATCGGCTCTATCATAGAAGTGCGAAAATACCATATCTAAATCATGTTAATTTGCTCAGTATATTTAACATTGTTATTTTTTAGTTTTTTAAAATTATATGGGAAAACTAAAAATATCCGGTGACGCTTTGGTAAAGATTTAAATTATACAGATTTTCTATTATTTCAAAAAACTATTTTTCTCTTTCAATGGTTAATGGAATCTAAAGCATAAAAAAGCAATGGTGCGGGAAAAATGGATGAACCTTAGTGTCCACCTTGTATACCATGACAAAACAATACGAAAAAAAAAAATGGATGAATGTTAGTGGACACCTTGATCAAAAGCTATTCAAAATAAATGTAATTAAAATACACAAATTAAATCAGAATGAGCAATACAGAAGAACATTTTTGTTGCATTTATAGTATTTGACATGCTTCCCTTATGTCATATGTTAACGTCTATTTTTTTTTTTAACTTGAATACAACAATCGATACATCAATACTACTAAAGACGGATAGGCTGTCAATTTTCTATGTTTAACAAAACAATGTATCTTGAATACAATAATCAATACATCAAACTGCTAGAGATGGATAGACTGTCAACTTTCTATGTCGTTTAATAAAACGAAAGTTAAAGGTGTTTGAAATAGTTCACACCCTTTTACTAAGAGTTTGAAGTACAAAAAAATTGGAATGATATTTATGGAGTTTTGAAATGGTTATTTTTTTTTTAATAGTTGTGTAATGGTCATATGATCGTTGGAACCTTTTCGCATCGCGTGGGAGAAGACTGAGTGGAGGACATTGCATGCCTAACGCAGGATTCCCAACGTGATCACTGGCCACGTGGGATCTTCGGTGTGAGTCGTATGCCGCGCGGTATAGTGATTCTTGAAAATATGAATGCTATATCTATAGGTGATTTTGTTTAAAAAAAATTAGAGAAGAAAATAATTTTAAGATAATTATATGAAGAGTAAATTACAAAACTCGTCCTTTATGTTGACACTGGATTGCAAAATGTGTTATTTGTCTTTAAAAGTGATGAGATTAATACTTTATGCTTGCAAATTGTAACACGTTACGTCCTTTACTCCAAACTCAGTTAGTTTTCATGGTTAAACCTGACCTAATGGACCTCATATAAGGGTATTTTGATCATTTTACCCTAAATACTAAAATAAAAATCATAAAAAATAATAAATAATAAATAAAAATACTAATGTTTAATATATATATATAGGATTAGGTTCAAGAATGAACACTAGTGTAGCTTGCGAACTGAGTGAACTAATCCTGGCCATACACGTGTGTAGATCAATGGCCAGGATTTGATGTTGAAATACACTAGTGTATTTTACGATTTGATGATGAGATCCTGGCCATACACGAGTGTAGATCAATGGCCAGAATTTGTTCACTCAGTTCGCAAATACACTAATGTTCACTCTAGAAATATATATATAGGTACGGGATCAGGAGAAAACGCCCAAAAGTGTGAGAACGGTGAGAACGCATCCTGGGCCAACACGTGGCGCGCGATATAACTAGGGCGTATGGGCTTTTTTGTCATTTTATCTTCCGCTTTTCCAATTCCGCTTTTCACAATATTGATTTATTTTTGGCGTTTAAGTTTTTTTGGCGTTAACCAAATTCAATAATTACATGGCGTTTTAATGGTTTCATTGTATTAACATTTTGGCGTTTTTCAAATCGTAGGCCATTGGAACCCCAAGGGTCAGAATATCTCTCTGAATGGCTTCATCCATACTAAGTATGGTTAGGACTTTTTAGGATGACGCCCCATTGTTTGTTCTTAGATTCAAAGGCGTTTTAGATAAGATGGCCCATTGTTCTATTATGTTTTATATACATTTTGGCGTTTGTGGTATCTTGGCGTTTTACAATCGGAAAATTATATTACAATCACAGGGGAAAAAAATAGAAGCGAAAAAAATAAATTAAAAATCCTAATCGAATCTTTCTTCACAATCTTCGCTGTCATCAGTCTCTCTCTTCTTTAATTCCACAAGAACTGTCACCAAATATATGGCGTTTTATGTAAAACTTAACAAACCCATCGGTTTGATTATTTTGTCTGCTCGTCTGTTTAAGTGGCTTTTGTGGATGTTTGGGGACATAGATCTATGACGTGTGAGTGGGTTTTTCGCTGTGCTCTTCAACTTGATCTTTCATCTTTATAATCATCCCACTCTTCAGTGTCATTGATCTATTCTCCTCATCCAAGCCTTCTTCAAGAACAAAGAACACAAAATGACATATGACTGTCATCAGTATCTTTTTCTTGAAAGTTTGTCCATCTCATGCAGATTGCAGCAAAATCTTATTGATTTACTCCCCTCACCTAACAATCCATTCAGTGAAACTTCACGAATAACAATACTGAATATCCAAGAAAGCATGTTAGCCATCTTTGATTTTTTTTAAATTTTTGGCGTTTTACAGTGAGTGGTATTTAGGAATATTGGCGTTTGTTTTTTTGGTGTGATCAAATGGAAGTTGCTGAGAGGTATCATTTTATAGGATATCTTTGGCGCGTAGGTTAGGCGGTGCATTATTATAATGTCGTTTCAGTTACTGTTTGTAATTACTGTTTTTATAAGCTTTACATCTGAAGTATGTAACACGTCCCATCTTTCAAGTTTGGCGTTTTAGATTTTAATATAATAAAGTTTCCGTCGCTTCAGTTTTACTGTTTTGTAGTTATTGTTTCTAGTTACCTTTTCAAGTTTGGTTTATATATATATATATATTGGTTTTTATAATACTTGTCCAAAGTAATTTTATTATAGTTTGGGAGTTTTTTGGGGTGTTTTATGGCATGATGGCGTTTTGACAAGCATTTGGCTGTGTGGCGTTTTTATTATGTACGGCGTTGTTATTATATAACAATCACCTGAAAAAAGAAAATTAAAAAAATATATAAACAATTGATCTTTCAAATCTTCATTGTCACCAGTCTCTTTCTTCTTTTTTGAATCATCTTAACTGGTTGTTTCGACTTTCGTATGATTCATTTTGTTTTTGAAGTAGCTTTTATGTCGCATTTTGGAAGCACAAAGTGTGACACCAGCCTCTTTTTCTTGAAGATTTGTCCATCTCATGCAGCAAAATGTTATTGAGTTACACCCTTCAGCTAACAATCCATTCGGCGAAACTTCGCGTAGAACAATATTGAATTTCCAAGGAACGATGTTTGATTTTTTAACTTTTTGGCATTTTACCGAAAAAAAGAACGCCACTAAATATTAAACCTCTAAATTTGATCATGCTAAAATCAGTAATGTTTTGCTGTATGAGATGGACAACATTGTTAATCCTCAGTTAAGAAAGATGTCTAACAATATTGTCCACCCCATACAGCTAAACTTTATTGAGAACAAACCTCAATAATGTTTTTGTATGTTTTGGCGTTATAAATTGGATGGAAGTTGACAATAAAGTCAATAAGATTTTACTCAATGAAATGGATAATATCCTTAGTTAAGGATTTTGTCCATTACATTGAGCGAAACCTTACCGACAACCAAACTGAATTTCAAATAAACGTTTGTTTTAGAGGATATTTGATGTTTGAGTTTTTTGGCATTTGGGTTTTGTGTGTTTTAATGGAAGGTCTGAGATGTTGTATATATAGGATGTTTTTTGCAGTTGTTTTAGGCGGGATTTTATTATAATGAATGCTAGTAATTAAATCCCGTCGTTTCAGTCACTGTTTGTTCAGCTTTATCGTTTAAAACAAGTTTGGCGTTTTATATCTAATGGCGTTTTAGATTAGGATAGTGTGTGCTATGTAGGTTAAGGCGGTAATGGCGTTTTATTCATGAGATGGCGATTTGTGTAGAGAACTCAAAAGACTTTTTTATCCTTAATGAAGCGCGCCACACTAATAAAAGTGATGTTATTTACGAAAACGCCACCGCGTCATCTAGTCCAAAGATTGTTTTGATCTGACGATCCGTAACCGTTCTCTCTGTTCTCACACTTTTCACCGTTTTCTCTAAATCCTGACCATATACACACACACACACACATAGATCTTCTCTCTCTATCTCAACTCTCTTTCTCTCCCTCTCTAACTGCCTACCACTGGCCACCACCACTTTCCCCTACCACCACTGCCACCGCCATTGCACCACCGCCCACCACCTAAATTTCTATCTTCTTCTTCCTCTGTTTTTTCATATCCCCAGATTCACCAAAGAACTTGACCAAAACAGAACAATGAATACAATAACCCTATCCAAACTAAAGATTTGTTCTAATGCTCAGGTAACGTGTTTCATAGTAGTTTGTAGTTTTGAATCGTGGAGTTTTATGATAAATTTAGTGAGACTGAACCTAATTTTATTGAGGTGTTGAGATTAAACACATTTTTCATGAAGATATGTTCTAATGCTCAGTGTATCATGTTTCATCGTAGTTTTTTTGTTTCAAATCGTTGAGTTTTATGATAGATGGTGTGAAACTGAGCCTAATTTTATTGAGGTGTTAAAGGGAGGTGGTGGCGGCGGTGTTTATGGGAAGCGGTGGCGGATGTGTTTAAAGGATGCGGTGGTGGCGGTGTTATAGGGGGAAGTGGCGGCGGATGTGTTACAGATCTATGATTGGAGAGGATGGGTGGCGGTGAGCGGGTGGTGCTTGTGGCAGGTGGTGCTTGTGGTTGGGTGGCGGTGGCCGGATAGTGGTTGTGGTTGGGTGGCGGTGGCTAGAGTAGTGGTGGGTTAGAAGATAGATGGTTGTTTATGGTGGTGGTGCTAGAGTGGTGGTTAGAGAAAGAGAGAGAGGTAAGTGAGACTGAGAGAGAGGGGGAATGGGATTATGAGAGAAAGGTAATAGGAGTTATGAGAGAGAGATAGAGATCTGAATTTTTTATATTTTTTTTTTAAATTCTTTTTTTGTTTGTGAAATTGGCCTGTAATAATCCCACCTAGACATTATTGGCCATTAATAATCCCACCTTAGAATATTTCACCCACCAGTCCCACATTTCACCTATTTTTCCTACAATGGTCCCCCGTTAAAAAAACTTAACGGAGTTAAGCTTTTTTTCCAAATTACTAACAGATTTTTTAGGGCTTTTAATTAGAACGATGATACGAGTCCATTGATGTAAAACTTGCCTCGGAACGGTGCTCCAAACGATGAAAACGACGCTTCAATTCGGGTGTTTAAATTTCCAATTAACCAAAATCAAGTCACTTGGAGCACCATTTCGAAGTAAGTTTTACATCAATGGACTCGTATCACCGTTCTTATCAAAAGCCCTAAAAAATTGTTTGTAATTTGGAAAAAAGCTTAACTCCATTAAGTTTTTTTAACGGGGGACCATTGTAGGAAAAATAGGTGAAAGGTGGGACTCGTGGGGGGAATATTCTAAGGTGGGATTATTAATGGCCAATAAGGTCTAGGTGGGATTATTACAGGCCAATTCCCCTTTTTGTTTTAATTATTAGAGATATTGAAATTAGTAAAATTACTAATATACCCTGATTTAACAATGAAAACTAACTGAGTTTGGGATAAATGACGTAACGTGTTACAATTTGCAAACATAAGGTACAAATCTCATCACTTTTAAAGACAAATGACGCATTTTGAGATCTGGTGTCAACATAAAGGACGAGTTTTGTAATTTACTCATATATGAATTATATAAAAAAAACATGCTAATGAGTTGTAGCTTAATTGGCATCGGAGAGGAAGTAAAGAATCAAGGTTGAGAGCCACAAGTCTCAATAGAAACTGAAGATGATGGGCTTGACCTATCTAGCGCTGTCCGCGATCGTGGACGTATGGGATCGCCTTTTGGCTTTTGTCATTAGGTTACCCCAGATAGCCAGACTTTTATTCGTTAGCCGTTAAAAAAAATATCTAATCTAATCTTCTAAATTATAATAAATGATTCCAATTAATGTCACATGACATTTTCTCCTACAATTCATTAATATATATTATTTATTAATTAATATCTAATTATAATTTATAACTAAAAATGCATAAATGATTAATAATTTAAATGGCTGATGATCATTTCAGAACTCTAAATAATTACAGAACTTTCAGGACTCCTAATAAACAATTATTTTTTATATAATTTTTTGTATTTAAGGTACTTTTATCATTTAACTTATGTATTTTTATGATTACATGCATGTTAAGAGTAGTTTATATATGTATAATAATCAAATTGTATATATGTGTAACAACTAATTACACATATGTAAAAAAAACAGTTTACATATATGTAACCATAAAATTACATACCAAAATATGATAAACTACTTTTAACATGTATGTAATCATAAAAATATATGGAAAAAATGATAGAAGTGCTCTAAAAATTAAAAAAAAAAAAACTAAATAAAAATGTTGTTTATTATGAGTTCTGAAAGTTCTGCAATTATTTAAAGTTCTGAAATGAACCCAACCCTAATTTAAATATTCTTAAAATGGATAAGCATATGGTACAACTTACTTTATCATTCCTGCATAAATAAATAAATATAAACATTAATACACTATAATTATTGTATTTTTTGTACGGTTGTAGTTTGAAAAGGTTATAACACCTAGGGATGAGCGATTGGTATAAAATACCGTCTTGATCCCGATCCCGAAATCCCGATCCTGAATTTTTTCGGTACCGGAAACGGTATCCACTTTTTGGCATTTTCGATATCAGTACGGTATGGTATCGGTAAAAATTTTACCCTCAAAATACCGATACCGTACCATACCGACGTATTTCGGTATCGGTATTGGTACCAAGTTTACTTCGGGATCGGTATTTTTCGGGATCGGGACGGTATCGGTATTTGCTCATCCCTAATAACACCAACCTTAAAAAATAAATTCTCTCCAAACTATAGTTGGTAGCAAATAAATAACAAATTATATTATTGAGAGTTTTATTAACTCGGAAGTTAGCTCCAAATCAAACCTCAAATCATAATTACTAAGGTTAAAGGGTGTGGGGGTCATGGTTGAGACATAATTCGCCATGTAGAAACATAAATTGAAGGCTATACCACCCCCTTCTCTAATCCACCATGGTTTGCATAAATTAAACCATGACAACCATGGTCCACCTTTCCATTTTTCAAGTAATCATTTTCTTTTTCTTTAAACATAAAAAAATTAAAATAAATAAGGGGATAGTGGTTTGGGTCATTACCACACCCTTAGACCCTTAGAATAATGGTTTTAGATTGTAGATTAGAGGTGGGTGACATGCCATTGACGTGGAAGGTCATGGTGGTTGATGCGTGTATAATGTTATATATTTTTATGTATATTTTTAGCCCTTTTTAACACTTTGGTCAAGTTTTAAATTTATAAAACACGATATTCTACTAACACTAAACACACATATGGGCAAGTGCACCCATCGTGAGCGTAGTATAGTGTTGGTAAGATACCGAGGTCGTCCGAGGACACAAGAGCTTTTAATACCGGTTTATCCTCAATGTCTAATCAAAACAAAAGTTTAGGAAAAAGATTTTAAACTAGAAAAAAAATAAAAATGCTGAAAAATAAAAAATAAAAATAAAACAGATAGACAAGATGAATCACTTGGATCCGACTCGCCTTTAGTGTAACCTTTGATTATTTCCGCACTTTTGCACTTTTTAAGAGATTATCTTAGTTATTGTAGTAGGCCCCTCTTTTGATGGTGACGTTACCCTCAACCCAGTAGTTTGAGTCAGCAAGGATACAATCCTAAAGGGTTTGATTATTGAAAGATAATTAATTAAGTTATTAATGCATAATGTGGTAGGCCCCTCTTTTGAAGGTGACGTTACACTCAGCTAAGTAGTCTGAGTCAGCAGGGATACAGTCCTAAGTAGCCGGGTTAATATATTAATAGTAGTTTACATATGAGGGGATCAAGAAATTCGGACCCCCGCTGTTAGGGCTCATTTTCTTAACATACGTATCCTGACCAATATCCTACCTTTGTTTGTTTATTTGTGACCAGGATGCTGGAAGAGGATATTGCTAACATCTTGGGCGATATCCTGAGGCTTATTGAATTAACCACGTGCAGGTTAAGGGCTGAGACTTGCTAACGGTCAAGAGGACTTCTTCTCCTCAAGACTCGGACGAATTTGTTGAGGGAGAGACGTTGAGCCCGAAAGACCAGGTCTACAACGTTCGAAGAAGGAATATTCGGTGGATCCCGCAAGTTTAGGGTAGTTTGTTATTTTATCTTTACTATAAATAGATGGGGGCGGATCAGCTTAGAACACACAATTTTCACTAACACTCTCATACACTTTCACTCTCTAGCTCATTGCAAACACCACACTTGTATTCAAGTTTCGCTGTAACACTTAGTCGATCCGTACCACATCCTGCACTGTATCCTGATTTTTGAAGCAATAGAAGAACTAGGCAGCTGCGATTGTCAGCTCCCGAGGTTTTATGCCGGCGATCTAGGTTGATCAAGGGCTTTCCTCGTACATCTCGTGTCGTTTACTTTACTTTTGCTCATTGTTTGATCATAGATACAGCTCAATATCCTGAGCCGTATCCTGAATACTGATTTTCTAAACAACTTAACAAGCACATTTTTAATCTACTTTCTAGCACACTACCCCACTTTACTAATTTGATCACTTAATTGCTTCGGTAATTTTTGACCAAAACAATTTGGCGCCCACCGTGGGGCAAGTGGTGCTCTCTTTACTAAAAATTTTTGTCAAATCGCTAATCGGTTTTCTATTTTCAAAACTTTTTGCCACATTGTCCATAATGGCCTCAAGATCAAACATGAGTTCCTCTACTGTGTCTGCTATGACTTCTGCTACTACCGGTTCGGTGCTTCCACCACCTCCTCCAAGGATGCCAGCCTCTACACAATCTCAAGATGTTATCCCTACTCGGAGTGTCCAGGGATCTGCTCCCGTTTTAGCTTCTAATGATGAAATTTTAACCTTATTTGGAAGTGTGCAGGAACAAATGAGGCAGCAACAGGAAACAAACCAGATGCTTTTAAAGGAAATACAACTCCTGAAGTCTGGCTCGAGCAGATCTGCTGAGGATATTGTCACTCCATTACATCCCAGAACGTTGAACTTCAGTTCAGCTGTGTATACTGAGGATAACAGGGGGAATATTGTGCCCAATCTTCCTCAGAATCATACTCCTGAAATACCCTCCTCGGTCAGGATGTCAACCATGAGGAGCTCAGGATATGCTTCAGGATATGGGCAAAATCCTCCAACGGGTAACGTGTCGAATAATAATAATACTCATGCTACTAACAGTGGTGGATCTTTGCAGGATACAGGTGTAACATCAGCACTTACCAGGGAACTTCAGAAGTTGAAGGACATGATATCTAGTGTACCTGGGGTGGTCCAGCCGATCCCGGAAGTGTCTCAAGACAGCCACAAGATATCTCGTTTTGCATATCCTATCTGTGATGTTGAGATCCCAAAGAGATTCCAAACCCCCCAATATGAAGCTTTATGATGGGACTACGGATCCTGAGGAGCATATTGCTCAGTATAGGGAAAGAATGGAGATTAACCCTATCCCTCCGGAGCTCAAGGAAGCGTGCTTGTGCAAGGGATTTGGTTCTACTCTAACAGGATCAGCCTTAAAATGGCTGTTAAACATTCCTCCTCACTCAATTACTTCATTTGCTCATTTGGTTAATTTATTTAACAGTCAATTTTCTTGTAGTCGGAGTTTTGAGAAACTAACCAGTGATCTTTACAGGATAACTCAAGGGCCTCAGGAATCCTTGAGGGATTATGTGAACAAATTCAGTCGAGAATCCTTGGATATCCCACATCTTGATGTTGCAACAGCTGTGCAAGCTTTTAAGATGGGATTACAAAAGGATTCTCAGTTTTATCAGGATCTTGTAATGAATCCCTGCAGGAATCTCGACGAAGCTCGTAACAGGGCTTTGAGATATATCCGTCTGGAAGATGACAGGAAGATGCAAGAAAGGATGAACTCATCCAACACTTATGAGTTAACTAATAGGAAGTCAGAATCCTCGTTCAAGTCATATCGGCCTAAGCCGTATAGTAGAAATGAAAACAAAAGAGTGAATGCTGTCGAAGATGAGGATCCTGAAGAGTATCCTGAGTTGTCCGAATATTGCTTTTCTGTTAATATTCCTGAATTGATGTATGCTATGCAGGGTCTAGGAGACAAGGCTAGGTGGCCTCGAAAGAATCAACAAAAGGCTGACTGGAAAGATAAGTCAAAATGGTGTGCTTTCCACGAAGATTTCGGACATGTAACTGAGGATTGCATTGCTCTAAGGAAAGAAATAAGCTATCTTCTAAGCAAGGGATATCTGAAAGATCTCTTAGGAAGAAAGAAGAATAAGGGTCAGGATACTGAGAAGGATCCTGAGCGAGCAGCATCACCTCCCGCGGATGCCGAGATAATCAACTTCATTTCGGGAGGATCCGACATTTGTGGAACTTCGTATTCGGCAGCAAAGAGACATGCAAAGGAAGCCAAGGCCGAAAGGGGAAACAAACCTGTCAGGATGACTACCCTCACAACTGACAAAGTGATCACTTTTGATGCTGATGACAGGGATACTGTCCAAGATCCTCACCATGATGCTCTGGTAATAACGTTATATGTGGCTAACCATTTTGTACGCAGGATACTGGTTGATAATGGCAGCTCCGTCAACATAATCCAACTAGAAACTCTGAAGAGAATGAATGTATCTCTAATGGATATCACTTCAAAGTCTACCGTGCTTGTTGGATTCAGTGGAGAGGCTAGAAACACAGTGGGAGAGATAAAGTTGCCAGTATACGTTGAAGGAGTCAACTCGATACAACGTTTCTGTGTGATGGATTCTCTATCCTGCTATAACATCATACTGGGAAGACCATGGATTCACGATATGAAGGCCGTGCCATCAACATATCACCAATGCATCAAGATACCTACCCCTTGGGGAGTGGTCAAAGTTGATAGTGATCAGCAGGAGGCGAAAGAATGCTACTCATCCTCGATGAAATCCTCAACCAAACCTAGTGCAGCATAGCAATTAAAGACGCGGGCCCAGGATATCGTGGACGATCCGGAGCAGGATGTGAAGAAAATTATCCTGGACCAGGATAATCCCGATATTTCGGTGCTCGTAGGGACCAATATCCCTCAGGATATTGAAGAACAATTAATTAACTTTTTGAAATGCAGGATGTCTACGTTTGCATGGAAGCATGAGGATATGACAGGCATATCCAAAGATATTATCACTCACAAGCTTGGAATTGATAAATCATTCAAGCCTGTGCAGCAAAAAAGAAGGAGGTTTGCTCCTGAGCGGAACACAATTATCCAGGAGGAAGTTGAGAGATTATTAAAATCCAGAATGATCAGGGAGGTTAAGTTCCCAAGGTGGCTAGCAAACGTGGTTGTAGTACAGAAGAAAAATGGGAAATGGAGAGTTTGTGTGGACTACACAGACTTGAACAAAGCTTGTCCTAAAGACCCATTTCCTCTTCCCCACATTGATGCAACGGTAGATGCCACTGCCGGGCATGAAATGCTGACCTTCATGGACGCATCTTCAGGATTTCAACAGATCCAAATGGAACCTTCTGACCAGGAGGATACTGCCTTCATGACACCAACAGGTATTTATTGTTATACAGCTATGCCTTTTGGTTTGAAAAATGCAGGTGCAACATACCAAAGATTGGTAAACATGATGTTCAAAGACAAACTGGGGGATACCATGGAGGTATATATCGATGATATGGTGGTGAAATCTAAAAAGGCTGAGGATCACCTCCAGGATATCAAGGGAGCATTTGATATCCTGGATTAATACAACATGAAGCTGAATCCTGCTAAATGCCATTTCGGAGTGGGGGCAGGAAAGTTTCTGGGATATATGGTGACAAAGAGGGGGATAGAAGCGAGCCCAGAGCAGATCAAATCTATCCTGGATATAAAATCACCCTCAAACATGAAGGACGTACAAAGATTAACAGGACGAGTAGCAGCTTTAAACAGGTTTATCTCGAGATCCTCAGAGAAATGCAAAGATTTTTATGATATCCTGAAGAAGAACAAAAAATTCGAATGGGGTGAGAAGCATGAAGCGGCCCTACAGGATTTGAAGCGATATCTCTCAACCGCACCTCTATTAATGAAGCCTGAAAATGGTGAACCACTATCCCTGTACCTTGCTGTATCAGGGAATGCTGTAAGTGTCGTTCTTATAAAAGACCATGAAGGTCAGCAATATCCTGTTTATTATGTTAGTAAAAGTTTGCTAGATGCTGAAACTAGGTATTCTCATTTAGAAAAATTGATACTAGCATTAGTCATGGCATCAACGAAACTTAGGCATTATTTCGAGACACATAGGATACATGTTAAAACAAATTATCCTGTCAAAAATGTGCTTAGGAAACCAGAGATGTCAGGCAGGATGGTCAAGTGGTCAGTAAAGTTAAGTGCTTATGATTTAGTATATGAACCTAGAAATGCTATAAAATCTCAGGCTTTAGCTGACTTTGTGGCTGACTTTAGTAGTGACATTCAGGACGAGGTAGACCTAGAAGTTCAACAGTTAGGAGAATCCTCAGGATCCTGGACATTATATACTGACGGTGCATCTAATGTAAGAGGAGTAGGATTAGGAATACTACTAAAATCGCCACAGGGGGACATATTACCCCAGGCTATTAGGTGTGAATTTCCTGCTACTAATAATGAAGCAGAGTATGAGGCTTTAATTGCAGGATTAGAGTTGGCTAAGAGCATGAGTATCAAAAATTTGCAAGTATATGTTGACTCTTTGTTAATTACTAACCATTTTAATGGATCCTATGCAGTTAAGGGTGAGAAATTAATCGAATATCTCGATATTCTCAAAAAATTAGCAGGATATTTCAAAGTTTTTATACTTGAACAGGTACCAAGGGAGGATAATGCTGAAGCGGATGCCTTAGCAAATTTGGGATCATCGATCAAGATACCTGAAGGGACGTAAATACCAATATTACATGTCCTATATCCTGCAACGAATCCTCAGGATAAAGAAGTAGCTGGTATTCAGGATCCTGGAGTAGAACATCCTGAAGAGGATCCTAAATCCTGGACGGCTCCAATCATGAGATATCTCAAAGAAGGACACATCCCTAGAAATGAAAATCCTAAGGCATTTAGGATGAAGGTATCACGATTCACTATTATAAATAATATTTTATACAAGAAATCTCTTGCAGGACCGTATTTGAGGTGCTTGGAGGATCCTGAAGCCAAGGAAGTACTTCAGGATATACATGAAGGGGATTGTGGTAACCATGCTGGGGGCAGGTCGTTATTCTCAAAAGTATTAAGGACAGGATATTATTGGCCAACGATGAGAAAAGATGCCGCAGAATATGTTCGAAGATGTGACGCATGTCAAAGACATAGTAACATACTGCATCAGCCGGCTGAACCATTATATCCTATTGTTTCCCCTTGGCCATTTATGAAGTGGGGTATGGACATAGTGGGAAAGCTACCAAAAGCTCTGGGAGGAAAAGTCTTTATGCTAGCAATGACGGATTATTTCTCTAAGTGGGTTGAAGCAGAAGCATTTGTTCAAGTTAGAGACCAAGAAGTAGTATCCTTCATCAAGAGGAATATCCTGACCAGATTCGGAGTACCAGCCGAGATAATCTGTGACAATGGTTCTCAGTTTATAACTAAGAGGACTACTGACTTTTGCAAGAGTTGGGGAATCAAAATGATTACATCTACTCCGGTACATCCTCAAGCAAATGGACAAGTAGAATCCTCAAACAAGATAATTGTCAATAACTTAAAGAAAAGGCTTGGAGCCAAAAAAGGAAGATGGGCAGAAGAATTACCCTTTGTTTTATGGGCTGATAGGATAACGGTAAAGAATGCAACAGGCCAAACCCCATTTTCGTTGGTATTTGGAGCAGAAGCAATGATTCCAATGGAAATGACAATACCTACTGCAAGATCTACCTTAAGTGATCCTGAGCAGAATCCTGAAGCCTTAAGTCAGGATTTAGACACTATAGATGAAAAGAGAAATGCAGCAAGATTAAGGATGGCAGCATATCAACAGAGAATATCCAGTGCATATAACAAGAATATTAGAACCAGAAGATTTAAGGTTGGAGATTGGGTGTTAAGAAAGGCTTTTCAGAATACTACTAATCCTGCCGATGGCAAGTTAGCTCCAAAATGGGAAGGACCATATGAAGTTGAATCAGAAGCAGGGAAAGGAGCATACAGACTCAAGAATATGGAGGGGGATATGCTACCGAGATCTTGGAATGCTATACACCTTAAGCTCTATTTCAAGTGAGTTTAGAATTCAATTTCTAACTCAGAATGGTATGAATTCTATCTTTTTTAAATATATTTTGGTTTAATTTATTCTTTGAAACTCAATACTGACTTAAGCATCGGAGGGGTGTTAGCCAAGCTAACACCCACCTTAGTTTACAATTGTTTTGCAAGATATGTTTCAGGATATAGCTCCAGGATATGTACTCAGGATAACTCGGAAGATTAGAGGATTGGCCCCCTCTCTCACGTTTAAGGGATACTGATTGTTAGGGGAGGATTTTCTAACAATTAGTGATCCTTATTCGTTATCCTAATTAGTGATCCTTACTTCTGTGACAGGTGGTGATCCTCAGAAGAGCTTCAGGATCAGGATCATGGATCACTTTAAGGATCCTCGTACTGACGATTGTTTACTTATGTTTTGTAGCATCTCGCAGGTATAACAAGCTTGACCAAGTCTTGGCGACATTCCTGGAGAATATTCCCAAACTATTCTGCACGTGCTTGACCAAAAATAGACGTTGTGGAGAACGTGGAGGCATGGCACGAAAGTCGGATAGTTAGTTTGGTAGTTAGATTTCTATTTTAAAAGGGGTAACGAGCTAGTAGAAAAACATTTAGCCATTATTGCAGCTACACACACACGTATACTCGCACACTTGAAGCTCTCGACGAACATACATTCATTTTCACTCACTTGTACACATTTCACGATAGTGATCCTTGTACCTAGCTCGTTACTATCCGAAGTTGTAAACATTTAATCATTTATTTGAGCTTGGTGATCGGTAGTTTCCATCACCCGGGGTTTTTTGTGCCGGAGATCAACACTTGATCAAGGGCTTTTTCCCCGTATAAATCCTTGTGTTGTTAGTGCAATTTACCTTGAAGTGATCCTCATCACTATTACATATTTTAAGCATCATTCCCCGAAACAAAGAGTTTGGTTGCATATCATAAACAGAATTTTTGACCAAAACAGTTTGGCGCCCACCGTGGGGCAATTGGTGCTTCGTCCTTAGAAAAATTCGCATTTCTGTGCTCATTTCGGTTCACTACAACCAAGCAAATGGCTTCCTCAGCGAAGAATGCTTCAAATTTGATGCCCTCGTTCACTTCTTCTCAAGGCGTTCCTCCTTTGCCTCCACCACCTTCTGGACCCCAGAAGAACACTGAGAATGCCGCGAAGAAACCAACTCCCATTTTCTCAAAACCACCTACTTCTTCTGTTTCAACTAATCCTACTACTAATGATCTCTATGCCTTGATTTTGCAGATGAGGAATCATGCACAAGAGCAGGATAAGACCAACGAAAGGATCCTCCGGGAGATTGACGAAATCAAGAAACAGAAGAAAACGGCAGAGGATCGTTCCCCACTGATGCCCAGATCTTTGAATTTTGATACTCCGGTGATTACTTCTCAGCCATCAGTGGTTCCAGACATTCAATATGTGGGTGGACCAAAAGGAGTGCACTATGGAACAACAACAATGACCCAGGCGTCAGGTTCATATTTCCAGCCAGCGGGATCCTATCCTCAGCATATGGGATCCCTCACGAGTTCAGGAGGATGTTCAGGAATGCAGCAGTTTCAAGGATCCTCCTTCGTTCCAGGATCGTCCCAGTTTCAAGGATCCTCCTTCGTTCCAGGATCATCCCAGGTTCAAGGATCCTCCTTCGTTCCAGGATCATCCTAGGTTCAAGGATCCTCCTTCATTCCAGGATCATCCCAAGTTCAAGGATCCTCCTTCGTTCCAGGATCATCCCAGGTTCAAGGATCCTCCTTCGTTCCAGGATCATCCCAAGTTCAAGGATCCTCCTTTGTTCCAGGATCGTCCCAGTTTCAGGGATCCTTCCAGATGCCAGGATCCTTGAGGAATTTGCAAACAGGAAGTTCAGATGTCCATCAGGGAGATTTTATTCCGATGCAGACCAATGCCTCTACTGGTCCCTCGATCACCAGAGCCTCAACAATATGGATTAACATCCATTCTTCCTAATTTGAATCCAATGGGAGGTAACACTTTTAATAATTCTCATACTACTAACCATGGTCTTATGCAGGATCCAGGTATCAATCATGCCATGGCTAGAGAATTGCAAAAGCTAAAGGATATGATATCAAGTGTTCCGGGAGTAGTTAAACCTATCCCAGAGATTGCAGATGGGAGCCACAAGATATCTCGTTTTGCACCACCAATCTGTGATGCTGAGATACCCAAGAGATTCCATGTGCCAACAATGAAGTTGTATGATGGTTCAACGGATCCTGAAGAACACATAGCACAATACAGGGAGAGGATGGAAATCAATCCAATTCCAGAAAGGTTAAAAGAAGCATGCCTGTGCAAGGGATTCAGATCCACTCTTACTGGATCAGCTCTCAAATGGCTGCTAAGTCTTCCTCCCTATTCTATTACCTCATTTGCTAACCTAGTTAACTTGTTTAATAATCAGTTTTCTTGTAGTAGAAAATTTGAACGATTAACTAGTGATTTATATAGGATAACCCAGGGTCATAATGAATCATTAAAGGATTACATTACCAAATTCAGTAAAGAATCCTTAGACATTCCCAACTTAGATATAGCTACGGCTGTTGAGGCCTTCAAAATGGGATTGCTTAGGGATTCGTCTTTCTATGATGATCTTGTTATGACAACATGCAGGAACTTAGATGAGGTAAGAACCCGAGCACTTAGGTTCATTCGGCTAGAGGATGACAAGAGGATCCAGGAGAGGTTAGCAGGATCCTCAAAGCAGGATAAGCAAGGATCCTCATTCATGAACAACAAATTCAGATCCTACAACAGATCTGATAATCAGAACGTGCACTCTGTTGATCAAGAATAGGATGATGAGGATTATCCTCCAATTTCTGAATATTGTTTTAGTGTTGATAACAATGAACTAATCGTTGCTATGCAGAACCTAGGTGATAAAGCTAGATGGCCGAGAAAGAATGATAGGCCAGCTGCAACTAAGGATAAATCAAAGTGGTGTGCATATCATGAAGACTTTGGGCACCTCACAGAAGAATGCATTGCATTAAGAAAGGAAATTGGATACTTGTTGAGCAAGGGGCATCTAAAAGAGTTGTTGGGAAGAAAAAAGTCAAGGACTCAGGATCCTGAAAGGATCCCTGAGAAGGCTCCAGCTCCCCCAGCAGATGCACAAGTGATAAACTTTATTTCTGGAGGATCCGACATTTGCGGCACATCCTTCTCAGCAGCTAAAAGGCATGCAAAGGAAACTAAAATGGATAATGGAGAAAGACCAGTTCGAACATCAAGTGTCTCCGAAGGAAAAGTCATAACCTTTGATGAAGAGGATCGTGTTGATATCCAGGATCCTCATCACGATGGTTTAGTTATTACTCTTTTCATATCTAATCATTTTGTCCGCAGGATCCTTATAGACGGAGGAAGTTCAGTGAACATTATCCAGCTTGATGTTCTAAAGAAGATGGGTATCCCTGAATCAGAGATCATACCAAGATCCTCCGTGCTCGTGGGATTTAGTGGCGAAACTAAGAACACCCTGGGGGACATTAAACTCCCAATATATATTGAAGGCTTACACTCTTATCAAAAATTTTGTGTTATTGACTGTTTATCCTGTTGTAATGTTATCCTTGGCAGGCCCTGGATACACGATATGAAAGCAGTCCCATCTACTTATCATCAATGTGTGAAGCTCCCTAGTCCTTGGGGAATAGTAAAGATTGATAGTGATCAGCAGGAGGCTAAGAATTGCTACACTTCATCGATGAAACCAGCCTCGAAGTCAAGGGAGCAATAGCAATCAAGGTATCCTCCAAGGAATGTCTTGGAGGCCAGAGAGCAGGATGTGGTAGAAATCCTCATGGATCCTGATGATCCTGAATCCAAAATCTATATCGGATCAGGGATCCTTGGCGAAATGAAAGAAGACCTCGTATCCTTCCTCAAAAGGAGAAAGACTACCTTTGCATGGAAACACGAAGACATGACTGGTATATCCAAAGATGTTATCACTCATAAACTCAGCATTGACAGATCCTTCAAACCAATCCATCAAAGGAGAAGAAAGTTTGCACCGGAAAGGAATGTCATTATCCAAGAAGAGGTAGAGAAATTGCTCCGGGCAGGTATGATTAGAGAGGTCAAGTATCCAAGATGGTTGGCCAATGTGGTTGTTGTTCAAAAGAAAAACGGAAAGTGGAGGGTATGTGTCGATTTTACCGATTTAAATAAGGCATGTCCCAAGGATCCTTTCCCTTTACCCCACATTGACTCCATGGTGGATGCAACTGCGGGTCATGAACAGTTAACTTTTATGGATGCTTCATCTGGATTCCAATAAATACAAATGGAACCATCCGACCAAGAGGATACAGCCTTCATGACTCCAACTGGTATATACTGCTATATTGCTATGCCGTTCGGATTAAGAAATGCAGGTGCAACATATCAAAGGCTGGTGAATATGATGTTCAAGGATCAGATTGGACAAACTATGGAGGTTTACATAGATGATATGGTGGTAAAATCTTTAAAAGCTGAGGATCACCTAAGAGACTTGGAGGAAGCATTCGATATCCTTGACAAATATAACATGAAACTTAATCCTTCAAAATGTCACTTTGGTGTTAAAGCAGGTAAATTCTTAGGATATATGGTGACAAAGAGAGGCATTGAAGCTAGCCCGGAACAAATCAAAGCAATAGTGAACATCAAATCTCCGGCCAATGCTAAGGATGTTCAAAGGCTAACAGGAAGGATAGCAGCCTTGAACAGATTTATATCCAAGTCCTCCGAGAAGTGTAAAGAATTCTATGATATCCTAAGGAAGAACAAGAAATTTGAGTGGACGGAGAAGCATGAAAATGCTTTAAAAGCCCTCAAAGATTACCTATCCTCGGCCCCGGCTTTGATGAAACCAGAAAAAGGTGATGTGTTATCCTTGTATCTTGCAGTATCATCAAAAGCAGTAAGTGCGGTCCTTGTTAAGGATCATCAAGGTACACAACATCCTGTCTATTATGTAAGTAAAAGTTTACTTGATGCCGAATCAAGGTACTCACACCTTGAAAAGCTTATTCTTGCATTAATTATGGCATCTACCAAGTTAAGACATTATTTTGAAACTCATGTTATCATTGTTAAAACTAATTTTCCAATTAAGAATGTCCTCAGGAAACCAGAGATGTCAGGAAGGATGGCTAAGTGGGCAGTGAAGCTGAGTGCATATGATATAAGATATGAGCCTAGGACAGCCATCAAATCACAAGCATTAGCTGACTTTGTGGCTGATTTCAGTAGTGATTTACAAGAAGAAGCTGAGCTAGAAGTCCAGCAGCTAGAAGAGACCAAGGATCCTTGGACACTTTATACTGATGGATCCTCAAATGTCAAAGGCACTGGGCTTGGAATACTACTAAAATCGCCACAGGGGGACATAATACCCCATTCTATAGCTTGTGAGTTCCAAACCACTAACAATGAGGCTGAATATGAAGCCTTAATTGCTGGTTTGCAAATTGCAAAGCATATGGGGATCAGGTATCTTGAGGTACACGTAGATTCTTTGTTGATTACAAACCACTTTAATGGATCATATGCTGTTAAAGGTGAAAAGCTAACCAAGTATTTGGAGATAGTCAAAAGTTTGGCACTCTCTTTTGTTTCCTTTAGTTTGTCACAGGTACCAAGGGAAGAAAATACAGAAGCTGATGCATTGGCTAACTTAGGATCATCCTTGAAGATCCCGGAGGATATCAAGATTTCTATTATCCATATCCTGACCCCGGCTATCGAGGATCACGAGGCTATGGAGATAGGAAATGATTCTGCAATTATCCCTTGTGAGGATACTCAATCCCATTCAGGATCAGGATCATGGATCTCACCAATTATGAGATACTTACAACATGGAGAGATTCCTACAGGAGAAAACCCTAGGGCTTTCAAATCTAAGGTATCTCAATTCACAATTATGAATAATATGTTGTATAGACGATCTCTTGCAGGACCATACTTGAGATGCATTGAGGATCCTGAAGTTCAAGAAGTTTTAAAAGACTTCCATGAAGGAGATTGTGGAAACCACACTGGGGGCAGGGCATTATTCTCAAGGATCCTGAGGACAGGATACTACTAGCCAACCATGAAGAAAGATGCTGTGGAGTATGCCAGAAGATGTGATCCTTGCCAGAGGCACAGCAATATCCTTCATCAACCAGCTGAATTATTGCATCCCATATCCTCCTCTTGGCCATTTATGAGATGGGGTATGGATATAGTTGGTAAGCTCCCTAAGGCACCTGGTGGAAAAGTATTCATGCTAGCTATGACTGATTACTTCTCCAAGTGGATAGAGGCTGAAGCTTTTGCCCAAGTCAGAGAAAAGGAAGTTATATCCTTCATTAAAAGAAATATTATAACTAGATTTGGAATTCCTTCTGAGATTATATGTGATAATGGTTCCCAATTTATTGGGGGCAGAACCACTAACTTTTGTGACAGCTGGGGGATTAAGATGATAACATCAACACCAGTCCACCCACAAGCTAATGGCCAAGCAGAATCATCTAACAAGATCATCATCAACAATTTGAAGAAGAAGCTTGGATCCAAGAAAGGGAAATGGGCAGAAGAACTACCCTATGTGCTCTGGGCTGATAGGACAACCCCTAAAAATGCTACTGGTCAAACACCATTCTCTTTGGTATTTGGGGCAGAATCAGTGATCCCAACAGAAATGGTGGTTCCAACTGCTAGAACAAGTACTCGTGATCCTGAGGAAAATAATGAAAACTTGGCTCAAGACCTGGATACTATTGAAGAAATCAGGGATATGGCTAGGATAAGGATGGCCAGTTATCAGCAAAGAATGGCTGGTGCTTACAACAAAAATGTCAGGATCAGGAGGTTTCAAATTGGAGACATGGTATTAAGGAAAGCATTTCAGAATACCACCAATCCTGCTGATGGAAAGTTAGCTCCAAAATGGGAAGGCCCTTATTTGATTGAAGCTGAAGCAGGAAAGGGGGCATATAGATTGCTAACCATGGAAGGTGATTTGCTACCAAGAGCTTGGAATGCTGTCCACTTGAAGAAATATTTCATGTGAGCAGGATCCTCATGGCAGAGATGATCCTCACGATAGGGATATCCTTAAAGGATCCTCGAAGTATTGGTGATCCTTACTTAGGTAATATCCTAAACTTGAACTATTTCGTTTCTTTATTTTCTCATATAAGGATAAGGATTATGTATCCTTCATCCATCTCTCACGTGAGTTCAAGTTTTGAAAGTTCAGGTATCCTTAGCATAACATTGGTTATCTGCTGAAGCAATCCGTTCCTTGGGTTTAACCCCAGTTATTTGGGCTTGACCCCAGTTCCGCCTGTAGCGCACGATGATCCTGGTATAGTTCAAGGCATTGGGACCAGTACTCGTTTTAGGGGCTGATAATTCCATTGTTCTGGCTATGCTTAGGATCCTACGTATAATGGTAGACGTACCATACATCCGTTCCTAAGGTTTCTAACGTTTTCACGTTAGCTAAGGTTTCTAACGTTTTCACGTTAGCTAAGGTTTTGGCATTTTCATGCCACTAAGTTTGGATAGTCGCCAGTTAGGGCCATACTCTAGTTTACATACGATCCTTGGGCTTGTCCCCAGTTATCCTTGGGCTTGTCCCCAGTTACTAACTCTTATCTTATATTGGCTTAGTCCCAAATTATGCTCTATTTCAGGTTCTTGAAGATAGGCAACTAGGGATCCTCGATCCTTACTTTATTCTAAGGTTTATCTTGTAGTTATCCTTATAATGGTTAGGATCCTAACTTGGATCCTCAGGTATGATCCTTAACTATATTTAATTCTATTCATTATTTATTTGAATAACCCTTAAAGTTTGACAACTAGACTTGTGATCCTTGAAACATATTGCTTTCTGAGATTCTTTAACTAAAGGATATTTGATCATGGATCATATCCTAAGTATTTTCAATTTGACTTATTCAAAATTATTTGTTTAATAAATATGCATCGAAATAAAGGAAAATCAAAGAAACACAAGGATAACAACACAAGATAGGCGACAAAAGGTTAAGATTTTATTTATTAACAAAAGACTAACCCTTTAAAGGTTGTCAAAATTACCTACCCGAGCATCTACCAGCAAAACGTGGCCCGTCCACTGGGGTAGGTAAAGGGTGTCCATGATAACAAGTTCGAAAGTAGTGCAGGAATATAAAGGCGGCAGGATCACAATGGCTTCATCCCCCAAACAGAGGATCCCTCCACCATATGCAATCCTGCCTATTGTCCAAAGGATCATACATGATCCTTAATCCTAAAACCTATTGTTCAAGTACAACCCATCATTGTTTAGCAAAAAACACCACAACCAAAACAAACTATCAAACTTAAAAAATGGGCTCCGGCTACGTCTAGGAATGTCCTTCATCGCCCATTCATGCAACCTATGCCTTTGTTGCATCCTCTTCCCCTCCAGCTGCAGTATCCTTCATCAGATCCTTTCCGCTGCCACTTGCCTCAATTGCCAAGACCTCAGTTGCCTCCTCCTCATCATCCTCAAGATCAGCCAGCCTTGCCTTCCAGCCCTCAACATCCCAGCTGCTTTTGTCAAAACTAGGATCTTGAGCTTCCTGGGCCATCTTCAATTTTGTCTGATACATCGTGATGGCGGCAGAAACCTTAGCATTTTCTATGAGATCATGCTTCTCATAGTCAAGGTCAATCAGAAGTTTGGCCGTCTTGGTCTTCTCATCTTGGAGTTCCTTCCGAAGATCAGCAAGTGCAAGGTCTTTGAGCACGGCAACCTGTTGGAGATCAGCAATTTTCTTGTCCTGCTCCTCAACATTCCCCACGTAATCCTCGATCTCGGCAAATTTCTGCAATGAAGAGGATAAAGCAGTTCAAGATCAAGTGATCCTCATACGAGTAGGATACCTAGGCAGAATTAAGGATCCTTACATCATTGAAGTATTCAAGGAACTGGTGGCGGATCAGTGGTAGGCCTTGAAGATCCTCAGCATCAGAAGTTTTCCTCTTCTTGACACCCTTTCCTTTAGTGGGTGCCTTTGGAATGGAAATGCTAGGACTGGTAGTGGACCTCTTCTTCCTGGATCGTACGACATCAAGGTCAGCCGTGTTGAATTGGGATACAGGCTTGGCAGATTTTCCAGCGCCTACACATTTAAAGCAAGATGAGTATCCTTATCCTATTTCAATTTATTTATTTATTTTAATATTTAAACTATGTAAAAGGCAGGATACTTACTTGACATGGTAATGGAACCTGAGGATACTTCTTGTGAGTCTTGGGTGTCTATCTTGAATGTCCTTGTTTCAGGATCAAGCTTCCAAAAAGCAGCGAGTCTATCCTTGGTTTCAGGTGATGTGATGATGTGTGAGACAGAAATAGCTGCATAACACAAGACAAAAAAGGGGTTAGTGATCCTACTGCGAAAACAAGACTACCTGCTGATCCTTCTTAGGATCCTCCGGCCTACCATGGGTGGACCATGTTCTTGGTAAATGCTCTCCATCTGAAATGGTATCCCTTCTTACAAAGAAGAAGCGACGTTTCCAATCTTTGTCATTTTTGGTGACTTTAAGAAGGGGGTGTTCTGCACTGGGTTTTCGTTTGAACAAATAACGGTGGGATCCAAAGGTGGTAACATCATACAATTGTGTCAGTTCTGACATGCCCAAATCAATGCCCTCCTGCTCGATGATCCTCTCCAGGGTATACAAAACCCTCCAAATCATCGGCATGGCTTGGATGTAAGAGATGCCGGTAAGGGAAAAGAAGGATTGTGTAAATTCTGGGAAAGGATAGGTGTATCCTATGGCAAATGGAGTAACTGGAAAGGCAACCCATGTTTCTGAAACATAGTCACTCAGGGCAGTTGGATCGAAAGGTTTGAAAAAGGCATTCGCCGGAAAACGGTGACGGATGTTATCTACTTGTGCATCGTTAAAGCAACACCTCTCGTTCACTGAGTCTTTGATGATCTTTTGACTCTTCAAAGGGCTATCCTTTTTGTGATCCTTGGCCGGAGAACTTCGGAGCAACATTTTCGAAGTGACGGAGATAAAGAAAGAAAAACAGAGTAAGAGAGGAAGAAAGAGGAGAAAGAAATACCTGGTTGATCGTCGACTGAGAATTTAAAGGGAGTTTCTTTCGAATTTGAATGCATAATGATCCTATCTATATCTCTATTTATAATTATGATTCTGCAGGATTGTCACTTCCGTGACGTCATGATCATAACGGCTAGTTCTATTTTAACGGCTATATATCCGTTAGTTAGCTGTGGATAAGATCAAGAAAATATAACTCGCTAATTTTACAAATTACTCCTTATATTTTGGGGGCAATTGTTAGGGGAGGATTTTCTAACAATTAGTGATCCTTATTCGTTATCCTAATTAGTGATCCTTACTTCTGTGACAGGTGGTGATCCTCAGAAGAGCTTCAGGATCAGGATCATGGATCACTTTAAGGATCCTCGTACTGACGATTGTTTACTTATGTTTTGTAGCATCTCGCAGGTATAACAAGCTTGACCAAGTCTTGGCGACATTCCTGGAGAATATTCCCAAACTATTCTACACGTGCTTGACCAAAAATAGACGTTGTGGAGAACGTGGAGGCATGGCACGAAAGTCGGATAGTTAGTTTGGTAGTTAGATTTCTATTTTAAAAGGGGTAACGAGCTAGTAGAAAAACATTTAGCCATTATTGCAGCTACACACACACGTATACTCGCACACTTGAAGCTCTCGACGAACATACATTCATTTTCACTCACTTGTACACATTTCACGATAGTGATCCTTGTACCTAGCTCGTTACTATCCGAAGTTGTAAACATTTAATCATTTATTTGAGCTTGGTGATCGGTAGTTTCCATCACCCGGGGTTTTTTGTGCCGGAGATCAACACTTGATCAAGGGCTTTTTCCCCGTATAAATCCTTGTGTTGTTAGTGCAATTTACCTTGAAGTGATCCTCATCGCTATTACATATTTTAAGCATCATTCCCCGAAACAAAGAGTTTGGTTGCATATCATAAACATAATTTTTGACCAAAACACTGATCCCTTCACAGGTTTAAAGGTATTCACCTTTCTTCGGAATTGGGTTTAAACACCCCGCCTGGAGCGCAAGTTATTCAGGGATAGTTCAAGGTGGCGGGACCAGTCCATGTAAAAGTGGCTGACAATTTCGTTACTGTTGGCTATATCCTGAATCCTAAAGGTATATGAGGATTGGTCACCCTCTCTCACGAAAGGGTATTTTCATACTCTCTAAGGTTTAAAGGTTTTCACCTTTCTAAGTCTTGGAGTTTATACACTCCCGCCTGTAGCGCATGAAAATTTGGGATTTTCCCCAGGATACAAGGGATTTATCTCCAGTACATCCTTGGGTTTTGCCCTTGGGACGTAAAAAATTGCCTATGGAAACTGACATTCAGAAGATTTCTAAAGTATTTGAAGACATTGTACACAGGGGACATTCCCACCAAGGTGGTGGTGTAAAGCTAAAAGGATGAGGTTTGCAACTAATGCACTAAGTACCTTGTACAGGGGACATCTTCATTGGAAGAGTTGCAAAGGGATTGAAGTTTGGTAATAGGTTTATACCCTATTTCTGGTATGATCTTTCCTTTGTAAGCCTCATTTAAGTTTTTAGTGACATTATGTTAAGTATCCTGATATATATCCTCAAAGTCCTTTTAAGGATATTTGATTAGGGTGTTTGAAACTAGTATTAGTTTGGAACTTTGATCATTTAATATTATCAAAACTTGGTTTTGAAAAAGATAGAGTGTTTTTCACTTTCTAAAGAAATTTCTACAAAGTTGAAGGAACGTTTGGAAAGTCTATCTAATAAAAGGCTTTTGCAGTATATCGCTGAGCATACTGATCAGGATATTTTATAAGATAACAATACAAAATCTTTACAAAGCTAAGATTTACACTTAGAAAAATAAAAAGATGAAATTATTCTTAAGCAATCAATACTGGTTGATAACCAAAGGTTTCATCCTGAAACCCAGGACCCATCCACCTTCGGCTATCAAATTGTTTCAACACAGAAATAAATTGTTCATAAAAACATAAAATTGTTTGAATGATAAGCTCTAGGGGGTAGTGCCTTCTTGGTCCATAGTGGTTTCAGCAACATCCGTCTTGGGATCCGCCTCCTTCTCAGCATCGGTTGCTTTTTCAACTACTTTGGAAGGTTCTTCGACAGTTGATTTGGAAGAGGTGCCGCCAAGGTTCTTCAGCTTGGTCTCCCAAGCAGCAACATCCCAGGAAGGGCATTCGAAACCTAAAGTTTTGGCTTCGTGAGCCATCTTCAGCCTGGCTTGAAGGAGAGAAATGACGACGGAACTTTTGAGGCTTTCCCGGTAGCTGACCATATCCCGTTCGTATTGCACATGGGCTGCTTCCAGATCGGCCTGGGCTTGAACAGTAGCTTTGTTGAGAGCAACTTGATGTTCTTGGGTCATAGCTTTGTATTTCTCCTCATAATGACGAGATTTGGCGGCCGCAATCATACCTTGGTCGGAGATTGTAATTTCTGCTTCCTTTAGCTTAGATTCAAGTGTTTTGTTAAGCTTGCAGGATTCTTGATATAAATGAACCAAACGCTCAAGACCCAACAAAGGTAAGAGGACAGGGATTAATATTGTTAAATCTTTGAAAATAATCTAAATTGCTGGATATGATTTGAGGATACTAACCTGGTTAAGAAAAGAAGTCATAAACCCACTGGCTTCAATGAACCCGTGCTTCTCATAAGGAAAGGTGTCAGAAATGACAGGGGAATCAGGTTCTTTACTTTTGCGGGAACTTGAACTCCGGGGCTTGGTAGCCGGTGAAGGTTTAGGAATGATGATGGCTTTGGAGCTGCTGGGTTTGGATGTAGCTGTGGTCTTGGGGCTAGGTTCTTTCTTGACCTGGATCTGGTTAGAATAGCTGTCCAATTCGTCAAGATCAAAGACTTCAGGGATCTTAGCTGGTGCTGCATAAAGGAAAAAGTTTTATTCTTTATCTTATCATTATGCTGTTGTGACTAATTATTTTGAAAGAAATTATTACCAGACATCTCGGATGATGAGTATTGACTGGAACTCGGGACGTGTGTGGTGAAAGTCCTGTCTATTGCAGGTAACCGGTAAACGGTATTGATTCTCTCTTCTGACTCAGCGGTAGGGGGAGCAACTTCCTTGAAGTTCACTGCATAAAGATCAAAAAGAAGAGTATTAATAGAAGATAACAATCAAATCGTCTATGAGGATATTTATGATCCTACCGGTGGTTAACCACTCCACCGGAAGGTTGGCACCCTCAGCAATGGAATCTCGTTTGACAAAGAAGAATTTGCATTGCCATCCGTCTTCGTTTTTGGTGGCTTTGAGAATCAGGGGTTTGCTGGAGGTCGAGAAGAGCAAGAATCGGCTAGAGCCATGGGATCGGAGGCGATAAGCAATAGGTAAATCCTCGATGCTGAGGTCGGAGCAATGGAGGTTTTTGATTTGGTTGAGTACAATTAGTACTCTCCAAACCATGGGCATGGTTTAAGCAAAAGAGATGCAAGTGAGTAGTCTTCAAGAAATTGCTGTTATGTTCATGGTTGATCTGGGTGAGAGGGATGAGAAGCAGTTGAAAGAGTTGGCGGATGCAATAATTATCTTAAGATGCTCGATGAAGCTGAAAACGGAGTTTCTTTCATCTTTTGAATGAACTTGTTTATTTTAGTGCTTTATTTTAATAAAACATTCAAGTTTTACATGTTCCATTAAATTCGCATGTTGTGTTATGGAATGGATTTTTGATTTTGCATGTTTATATTCCCCATTTTGCATATTTTAAGCAATTCAATGTCAAACATGCGATTTTATACATAAAACATGCGAAATTAAAAACATTAATGTTATCTAACAAGTCTAAATATGCAACAGAAATCCAACATCAAACATGTTTACTAGTCCTTTCCAATAAATGCTCTCAACCTGTCTGGGATTATTTTCTCCAAATCTTTCATATACTTTTCTTTGTCTGGCCTTTTATCGAAAGCATTTGCCAGTTTAATTATTTTTTCACGATGCACATTGTGTTCGGATAGAATGATTTTACTTAGATATATGTGCCTCAGGAGATGAAGTTGTGAATTATGTCTGTTGTTTACTTCATTTTCTTTCACAAACCCAGTCACCCATGGTGTTTTCTCTCCTTTGTATATTTCCATGTGACGCATTGATATTCGTTAATTTACACATATTTTAGTTCCCCGTTTTACCCCTATTTTATGCGTTTTTGGCCGTAAAACCGTCATTCGGATACTTATTTATCTACATTTATGTTTACAGGCCTAAAACAGCATACCAGACAAGATGATAGCAAAAACGAGGACTTTCCAGACAAAACGACGAAGCTGCGGACATTCTGTTAAGGATTCTGAACTGGGCCAGTGGCACGGTCGTGCCACCTGTGGCACGGTCATGCATCTCCGACAAAGTTGATCATCTCGGCAATGAACGAGAGGTGCGAGTGGCCGTTCTAGGTAAACAAGGCAGCTCGGTGAAGAACGGGCGTTCCATCTGAGGAACGACCGTGCGTATCCGGTGAACCAACAGAGTCTCGGTGATGAACGACCGGTGCGACTCGGCGTGCAACATGTAACCCGGAACTGAACGACCGTTCCACACGAAGAACGGTCGTGCCATTTCGAATCTGGTCAACGATCTGATGACGTATGCAGTATGGTGACCCATCCCCAATAATTACTTAAAGTGCATGGTCGTGCCATATGGAGAACGACCGTGCGACAGCAAAAAGTATAAAAACAGAACAGAAACCTTCTGTTCGATATTCTGGATTTTTGGAGAGCTTCTCAGGCGATTTTCAGGCTCCGGAGGCATTAGCTTTCACCCGGAATCAAGCCACATTGTCCCGTTTAGCTCGATTACTACCCGGATCCTTAGTCTAGTACTTGTTTATGGTTTGATTTTCTAATCTTTCCATGTTTTTGTTAATCTTTCAAGTACTTAGATTATTGTTTATGTATTATTGTAGCCTTTGGGCAAAAACACAAACAATCCCTTGCTAGATTATTGCCATTAGTATGTTAAGCTTTGTTTGTAATGACACTTGAAGTATTTTCTATGTTAATCTTTGATGATTAGTTTGCAACCTTGTTATTGATATTGAATTCTTGTTTATAAGTAATTATGTTGGATGATTGGTGCTTGGTTAGTTAAGATAGTTGAAAAATGAAGCTTAATTAATCTTGTATTAGTAAACTTTGAATTTGGTTAACTAGTTTAACTTGGTTTAAATGTATGCATCATGATACTAGAAATGGTTAGTGATTTAATAAAATGTAATTATTGTTAATCAAGAGAGCTTGCCATCACGTAAGGGCCTTAACGGGTTAGATGGTGTCGTTATAAATTCTTGCCATAATTTATTAGCTTAGTTAGTAGTTTAGGCCAAAATTGCTATCTTGGTGAATTATTGTGCAAGATTTGTAAAATGAACTTGGTTGTGATTTAATCTAGTTTATGCTTGTCTCGGTGGTTGCATTGTGTTTATCGGTGTCTCTTTCCTTGATTAAGTGCGGTTAGAAAACTCCTAACGGATGACTAGCTTATTTTTAAGAGATTTTCATAGACATTTATCAATTGCACGTTAAAGAACAATTTTAGGTGGTTAAAGTGTGTTTATCGTTTTAGCTTTCCGAATGATTGTCATGTTAGGATTCCCGAAAGGGATACTAATTGTCTTAAATTGGAAAATTGATCGAATGCTTCTAGTGCCAAAACTGACTTAGTTGACATGCTGTGGTTGTGTATTTAGCAAGGCTTTTTATTTATTATCTATTATGTTTTTATTATGTATTCGGTTATGTTTACTTTAGTTTAGTTTAACTCAACAAAACTTATGTTTTTACCGGTAGTTTAGTGACAAAGGTCTAGTATTATTTCTCCACCCATTTCCTTGGATCGATACTTGGTTCTTACCGATACTTTATTACATATGTGACGGGGTACACTTGCCTCTTTCGTGTGTGTTTTGATGTAAAAGTAATAATCACTTTTATAAATTTAAAACCCAATCGTGTGTAAATTCATTGTAAAATTATGTATATATACGCACACGCCACGCATCGTAAACACTCCACAGTCTACGCCGTTATTCTCCGTCCTCCATTCCATCACTTTTCTTTCTATCACTGATGTTTCAAGTTCTTTTATAGCTGGTGTTGGTTTTAAAGCCTTTTGTAGGTATAAAACCAATACCCTTCTATGTAACATAGCAACATTGTGTCAGTAGCTTTTACATACAATATAACATGTATATGAAGAAGTTTTTGTATTACCAGTGTGTCTGGAAGCCCCTTGTATCTATCCTTAAACTCTTGTTCAGCTGCTGAATTGTCAATCAGCTCAATTTTGCCGGTTTTCAAGTGGAAGCGCAAGACATAGAAGTGGTCACCTTGAAGTACCGGAATCGGTGGTACCTGCTGAAGCCGAGGCGTCTTCGCGCGAAAGGGCGTGCGGTTGGGCTACTGCTCGCCAGTGGTGGGCCGGAGTCGGTGGTACCTGCTAAAGCCGAGGGCTCAGGAGGAAACATAATCATGGCAGACGACGAGCGACCTTTGAATGAGTCTAATCAGCCTGGAGCGACAGGCCTGGAGCCGAGTATCCTTAGACCTACTATAGATGCACCTAATTTTGAAATTAAATCTAGTATAATTAATATGGTGCAGAATTCGGTGCAGTTCGACGGACGCGAACACGAGGATCCCGGACGACATATTGCGGCTTTTCTCGAAGTGTGTTCCACGTTTAAGATGAGGGATGTTTCGGAGGATGCCGTTCGGTTGAGGTTGTTTCCTTTTTCACTGCGTGACAAAGCCAGAGCGTGGCTTATGTCACTGCCAGCTGGGTCCATCAGGACCTGGAATGGGTTGGCGGAGCTATTTATGAAAAAGTACTTTCCACCCGAGAAGACAACCAAGTTAAGGAACCGAGTGGTGACCTTTCGTCAGGATGAGGGGGAGTCGTTGCATGCAGCTTGGGAGAGATTCAAGGATCTGTTACTTGATGTTCCACATCATGGCTTCACCAAGAGACAGCTAGTCTTGACATTCTATCAGGGGCTTAGCTACAATACGCAGGAGCGATTAGATATGAATTCAGGAGGCGATTTGGGGACGAAGACGCCCAATGAGGCTTACGATATCATTGAAAAGGCTGCGTTGAAGTCTAGCTCTCGTCGCGAAGGAGATAGAAGTCGGGCTACATCATCTTCATCAGGATCCCGCGCAGGAGTGCATGCTGTAGACGACTATACGGCCATTACTGCACAAATCTCGGCTCTCGCATCGAGATTCGACAGGTCCCAGATGATTGCGCATGCGGGCTCGGGTTGTGACCAGTGTGGTGTGTCACACGAGCCTGGGGCATGTTTTCAGGGAGTCGAATACGAGGGCCAAGAAGAGGTAGATTTCGTGAGTAACCAAGTGAGGCCGCAGAACAACCCTTACAGTAACACCTATAATCCCGGTTGGAGAAATCACCCAAATTTTGGGTGACGTGCGAACACAGGCAATCAAAATCCTTTGGGATTCACTCCGCGCGCTCCAGCGCAACAGGGTCAGGGTCAGCAGTTCCAGCAGTACAACCAATCCTATCAGCAGCGTTCATACCCGCATCAGAATCAGGGCTCTGGGAGTAGTTCCCAGCAGCAGGCCCCTCAGTCTAGTTCTAAGCTGGAGGATATGATGGCCCAGCTTCTTACTAGCTCCTCGAGCGCGAATCAGTTAGCTGAAAAACGTTACCAGCAGAGCGAGGATCGTTTTCTCTCTCATGAGGGAGAAATGAGGAGCCACAAGGCCTCGATTCAGAACATAGAGAATCAGGTTGGTCAGCTGGCACAGATGATGTCAAAGAGACCCCAGGGTGGTCTCCCGGGCAATACTGAGACAAACCCGGGCCCGCACAGAGATGTGAATGCGGTGATGACCAGGAGTGGAAAACCTATCGGACTCGTCATATCGGACTCACCACCGATCACTGAAGCGGTCCCGACCGACACACCGGATGAGGTGCATGCCAGGCTACGTCCAGCAAGTACAGCACAAGTCCTGGAGCCGGTCACAGGTTACACGCCTCCAGTGCCTTATCCAGGAAGGTTGAAGAAGCAGAAGATGGATGAACAAAACGGTAAGTTTCTCGAAATGTTTAAACAATTGCATATAAACATACTGTTTGTTGAAGCTTTGGCACAGATGCCAAAGTATGCGAAGTTTCTGAAAGACATCCTCTCAAACAAGCAAAAACTCGAGGACATGTCTTGTGTGGTTATGAATGAAAGCTGCTCTGCTATTCTCCAGAATCGCCTGCCTACAAAAATGGGCGATCCAGGAAGTTTCACGCTTCCCTGCCTCATTGGCAATCTGTCTGTCAGTAATGCGTTAGCAGATCTAGGAGCGAGTATAAACCTTATGCCCTATAAGGTTTTTACAAAGTTGGATCTAGGTGAGCCGTCACCTACGAGGATGAGTATTCGACTTGCGGATCGTTCTGTCAAGTATCCACGCGGGTTTGTAGAGAATATGCTTGTTAAGATTGACAAGTTTGTATTTCCCGTGGATTTTGTTATCCTGGACATGGATGAGGACTCGAGAGTGCCTCTGATACTCGGACGCCCGTTTTTGAATACCGCCCGGATGATTGTGGACGTGGCGGCGGGCCAGATCACACTCCGAGTAGATGATGAGCATGTGACGTTTGACATTAAACGTTCTATGCAGCATCCTCAGAGTCAGGACGATGCGCTCTATTATGTCGACATCGTCGACACTTATGTGAGCACGCATTTCCAGGGTACGATCGAGGAGATAGATTCGGACACACATCTGTTGTGTGGGGACTTAGATGGCATTGCACAGGAGGGCCACTATTTAGAGCAGCCAGTCTATCAGATTGGTGATGATGGTCCCCAGAGTCCGGATCGTTTCACAGAAATTGATCGAGAGAGTGAAGTGAAGTCGAAGCCTTCAGTGGAAGATCCTCCTACCTTGGAGCTTAAAGAGCTCCCACCGCACCTAGAGTACGCATTTCTGGATGAGGAGCGTCATTTGCCTGTCGTTATTTCATCTGGTTTGGCGGGAGAGGAAAAGAGCAGACTGCTTAATGTGTTGAAACTTCATAAGAAAGCAATCGCTTGGAAAATCATGGACATAAAAGGTATAAATCCCTCCTTCTGTACACATAAAATTCTTATGGAGGATCAGTTCAAGCCGTGTGCGCAGCACCAGAGGCGACTGAACCCAAACATGCAAGAGGTCGTTAAAAAGGAAGTGATTAAGTTGTTAGATGCTGGTATGATCTATCCCATTTCCGACTCTGTTTGGGTCAGTCCTGTGCAGGTAGTGCCCAAAAAAGGGGGCATGACTGTGGTCACAAACGATAGGAATGAGCTCATTCCAACCAGGACGGTCACTGGATGGCGGGTTTGCATTGATTATCGCAAACTCAATGACGCCACCCGCAAGGACCACTTCCCGCTTCCATTCATCGATCAAATGTTGGAGCGTCTGTCAGGGAAGTTATATTATTGTTTTCTGGATGGGTTCTCGGGTTACTTTCAAATTCCTATCGCTCCTGAGGACCAGGAGAAGACCACATTTACCTGTCCCTTCGGTACATTCGCCTACCGGCGTATGCCGTTTGGGCTGTGTAATGCGCCGGCTACTTTCCAGCGATGTATGGTCGCAATTTTCCACGACATGATTGAGGATTCCATGGAGGTGTTCATGGACGATTTTTCGGTATCTGGGGATTCCTTTGATCAATGTCTGGAAAATTTGAAAAGAATGTTGAAGAGGTGTGAGGAGACCAATCTGGTCCTGAACTGGGAGAAATGCCACTTCATGGTGAAGGAGGGCATAGTTCTGGGACACAAAATTTCTCACGCGGGCATAGAAGTCGATCCAGCTAAAGTCGACGTTATTTCACGACTTCCGCCCCCCACCTCTGTTCGAGCTATACGGAGCTTTCTCGGTCATACCGGGTTCTATCGGCGATTCATCAAAGATTTTTCAAAAATCGCCAGACCCATGACCCGTTTGTTGGAGAAAGATGCTCCGTTCGTGTTTGGAGATGATTGATTGAGGGTTTTTGACCTCCTCAAGCAGAAGTTGATTGAGGCCCCTATTTTAGTCGCACCGGACTGGAGTCTGCCATTTGAAATCATGTGCGACGCGAGTGATTACACTATAGGGGCCGTTCTGGGTCAAAAGAAGGAAAAGCACTTCCATCCGATCTATTATGCGAGCAAAACTCTTCACGACGCTCAAGAGCATTACACCACGACTGAAAAAGAGCTCTTGGCGGTCGTTTTCGCATTCGATAAATTTAGATCGTATTTAGTGCTTTTGAAAACCGTTGTATACACTGATCATGCAGCCATTAGATACCTCTTTAGCAAACAGGACGCTAAACCGCGTCTAATCAGATGGATCCTGTTGCTGCAAGAGTTTGATATTGAGATACAAGATAAAAAGGGTGCTTTGAATGTAGCGGCCGACCATCTGTCTCGGTTAGAGCACGGAGACATCGAGGATTCGCGTTGGGATTCAATCAATGACAAGTTCCCACACGAATCTTTGATGGGTGTTGAGATATGTGATGAGTCGCCATGGTTCGCTGACTTTGCGAACTATCTTGCTTGTAGAATTCTGATAAAAGGGTTGACTTACCAGCAAAAGAGGAAATTCTTTTCAGATCTCAAGCACTACATATGGGACGACCCTTTCTTGTTCAAGGTGGGTGCTGATCAGGTGATTAGGAGATGTGTATCAGGGGCTGAGGCGACCGACATTCTGCGCCAGTGTCATGAGGGACCTACCGGAGGCCACCACGGAGCCAACTTCACCGCGAAGAAGGTGTTGGATTCCGGGTTTTACTGGCCGACCATTTTCCGTGACGCGCAGAGTTGGGTGAGAGCGTGCGATGCTTGTCAGAGGGCGACGAACATATCTGTACGCGACGAAATGCCTCAGAACTGGATGCAGGTTTGTGAAGTCTTTGATGTTTGGGGGATAGACTTCATGGGACCATTCCCCCCCCCCCTCACGTGGAAACAAGTACATACTCGTGGCTGTTGACTATGTATGAAAGTGGGCTGAGGCGCAAGCCTTACCCACTAACGACGCCAGAGTAGTTGTGAGGTTTCTTAAGAGTTTGTTCGCCCGATTTGGCGCTCCGAAAGCGCTCATTAGTGACCGAGGGACTCATTTTTGTAATACACAGCTTGAAAAGGCTTTGTCCCGATACGGTGTGCATCACCGTTTGTCCACGCCCTATCATCCGCAGACAAGCGGGCAGGTGGAGGTCACGAACCGTGGGCTTAAGCGCATCCTTGAGCGGTCTGTTGGAGCGAACCGCAAGGAGTGGTCGGACAAGCTTGATGAGGCATTATGGGCATTCCGTGACCCCTATAGGGACCACCCCCTTTAGGTTGGTATACGGAAAGGCATGCCATTTACCGGTTGAGTTGGAGCACAAGGCTATGTGGGCATTGAAAACCGCGAATTTGGACCTTAAAACCGGAGGTGAAGCCCGGTTTCTCCAAATTCATGAATTGGAAGAATTGCGGCACCATGCCTATGAGAGCTCCGTACTCTACAAAGAGCGCACGAAGAAACTTCACGACAAACGCTTGAAGGACCATAAAGAATTCCAAGCGGGTGATCTTGTTCTTCTGTACAATTCACGGCTGCGCTTATTCCCTGGGAAGCTTCATTCACGCTGGACAGGACCATACACGGTTAAGGAAGTATTTCCATATGGTACTGTTGCAGTAGAGAACGCGGATGGCGTTACATTTAAGGTAAATGGTCACCGGTTGAAGTCGTTGCCGGGCCGATCCAGGCCGATGGAATCGGCGGTGGAGGTGATTGAACTCCAAACCCCGCACACATCATAAGTGTGGGGAGGAGAGAGTCTACGCTACTGACTCGCGGATCAAAAATGTAGCAAGAGCGTATTTTGCGCTTTAGGGGTAGTTTCGTCCTTTTTAGTTGTTTTTCTAGTTTTAGCTTTGAGTCTTGCTATCGACTCGTCGACAAAAATTTAGCATGAGTCTACGCTGCTGACTCGCCGACAAAAATGCAGCAGGAACGTGTTTGGCGCTCTAAGGGTAAAATAGTCCTTTTTTGTATTTTTGTAGTTTTAGCGTAATTTAGGTTAGTTAGGTAGTTTACGTTAGTTTTTTTAGTTTCCATACGTACCGAGCGAAGGTTCTGTATTGCAATATTGTTAGAACAGTTGGTGTGTCGAAAAAACGGCGAAAAACGGCCGAAACGGTTGCTGGAAATAGCTTCTGCAGAAAATTCTGTATCTGCAGCTGATGCACGCCCGTTCCTCAGGTCGCACGAGCGTGCGATTCCGAGCAAGCCGGCACGATGGATCGCACCCTCGGTTCATTTCCGAGAAGAAGCTGCTGGGTTTGAACGATGTCGGTAACGCAAGACCGTTCCATACCAGGAACGACCGTGCCACAGGCTGAGGGCAATTTTGTCATTTTGCACATTATATATACCATCATCTGCTGCAAAAACCCTCATTCGCGAACCCTAGCCGCTGCAGACCGTTCCAGGGCGATTCTTCACCATATCGCACGGTTTTTCGCACGATCTCACACCCTTCTTCGCACGGTACGTTCCTAGTTGTAGATTTCTTGTTTTCTTGCATTCTAGGTTAGATTTTGTCCGATTCTTCAAGGAATTTTTAGGGTTCTCTTCATAAACAAATCGAAACCCTAACCCTTGTTGAATCGAAGTATCGTGAACACCCGGTTGACTCTCAGACCCCTGTTGGCCCAATACTTGTTGAAATTTTGCAAAGATCAGATTGTTCTAAGTACAGGGGTCGAAAATCTGCAGACACGGAGTCGCACGGTCGTTCCTCGTGTGGAACGGTCGTGCCTCGCCGGCTTGTTCACGATATCTTCTGGGTTGGTCTGTTAGTTCTCGGTGACGCACGACCGTGCGTCTCGAAGAACGACCGTGCCATTCGCCCAGTACAGTTAGACAGTTTCTTCATAATTTGCTGCTCGCTTGTTTTCAATTCATTTCTCTCCTTTTTCTGTCTTTCTAACAATGTTCCCCATTACAGATGAACCATCCCTTCCTACAGTTTGACCCCAACATTGAGAAAGAAGCTTTGTGCATACCGAAGCGCGATGCATTGTGGGCGAGACGGGGGCAGTTTGGAGTCCCCCGATGGTTAGATTGGGAAGTCATGCGTGAACTCAATCAGTATGATCGACTGGACGACATGATGACTCGCACGCTTGCAAATTGGGTCGGTTGCAACCGACCCGTTTACCGGGAGTTGACGATTGAATTCTTCGCTTCGTATGCCTACGAAAGACCGGTTGCACATACACAGCCCGATTTTCGCTATAGGGATCGGGTGACCTTCAGGTTATGTAGACGATGGCATACATGGTCGGTTGGTCGATTGGGAAGAAGGCTTGGGATTTATACGCGGGAGGACATGGATGATCCCGACGTCTTCAACGATCAGTTCAACTTCCCTAATGATGCAGCGCGGGATGCATTCTGGGCAGAAAATGCCGTTGGGGACCCCTACAACCCGAGGATATCAAAGGCCTCGCGACTCCGAGACCCTCTGGTGCGAGTGATGCACCATGTTTTCAGCCATTCGATATGTGGACACATGGACAGTCTCGGTAACTGTCCCACACCTGATTTGCTCTTTTTATATGCGTTGGTTGACAAAGCACCAATCAACCTAGCCGCTCGAATGGCTGAGTACTTCGTCAAGTGCTCAGGGCGACATGCGAACAGTGAGATACATGGTGGTTCGTATGTAACCGAAATAGCGTACAATGAGCGCTATATGACGCCGGGGGTGCTTCGGGGTCTCACGTTGATTACCGAGGGGGTTCATGTCGATATCCGGTCGCTGAAGTTCATGGGGGTGATTGCTGAGCTTGATAGGGGAGATAGGTTGAGGGGATTGAATAACGAGGTCTGGGACCCGTTGCCTCCACCTGAGGAGGAACATGAGGAGGAAGAGGAGGATGTTGAGATGGGAGAGCAGCACCAGCCACCGACACCACCACACTCGCCGCAGCACCATGCATTTCATCAGCATGAGGATTGGCCCACTTTCTACCAGCAGTTCCAGGATATGCGTGTGACGCAGGAGCAGCATGGTACCTACTTTGACCAGATCAGATCTAACCAGGACGAGATTCGAGCCAGTCAGGCAGAGCTTCGGGCCACACATGACCAGCTTCAGCATCGCCAGGATACTTTATACCAGGGGGTCTCTGCGGGGTTTTCTTATCTTTTCGGGGAGATGCATCACGCATACCCCGACTATTTTCAGCACCCGCCGGAGTTCCCACCGTGGAACCCCCCTGGCTATGGCGATCAGGGCCCATCTGGCACGAGACATGATGATGATGATGATGATGATGAGTAGTTGGCAGTGGTGATAGCATTTGGTGGTGTTTTATCTTTCAGTACTTTGCTTTTATTTGGGTGTTTATTTTGACTATTATTTAAAACACCCCGGATATGTATTTTCAGACAATTTCCTTTGTCTTTTGTTTGGATTTTAGTACTTATGTATATTATGGTTGTTTTGTGATTTTTCTGTTTCTGTTATATTTTGGGTGCACATGACATACTCGCAGGTTTTATCTATCGGATCTTGGACCGGAGCACGTACCACATACAGCTTCGGAAGTCTCGTGGCACCAACATCATCTTGAGGGGAGTATTTTTTATCCCTTTCTCTATATTTCGGGTCTCGCATTGGGGACAATGCGAAGTTCAAGTGTGGGGAGGGGGTTAACTTTGTTAACTTAACTTTGTTTGTCCTCTTATATATAAAAAAAAAAACAGAAAATCAGAAAAATCATTTAAAAATACTTGTGTTTTGTATATATGTTGGTAAATAAACCGGTTGGTTGTGTTTTAGAAAACTTCGGACTTGATAAAAACTCGACAAGCAAAATATTTTTGAAAAAGGAAACCGGAAAGCGTGACAAACAAAGAAAGACTTACATGATAGTTTTCACACTTTTACCCATTCCTTCCGTTACGTGAGCATATTTGAGCCTAGATTGTTATATATTTGTTCATTACGGATATAGGAGTGAGCCGGATGTTATGTGCAATTTAGAACTTGTCACTAGTATGCTTGTTAAGACCATGAACGTGCGGATTTGTGTAAACGTGATAGAGGCACTTAGATTACCCCTTTGTTGTGTACCTTGTTCTTTGTGTTGTGCTTCCCGTTCACCTTATATTACCCTTTAGGATTAACCTTGTCGAGCCTTCCCGTTCACCTTTGTTTACCCACATTATCGCCCACTTAACGAAATTTAGCCTTTTTATGTTTTTAAACCTTTTTAGTGTTGAAACTCGGTTAAAATAATAGTTTAACTAGCTTGTTATTGTTTATATTTCATTGTATAGTTTGTTAAAAAAAACAAAAAACAAAAAAAAAAAACAGAAAATAAAACACCCTAAAATAGGGTGAAGTTGATAGAAATCGAGCAATTTTGAATGCTTAAATGTTAAAATTTAGTTGATTAGCTCGATTGCGCTTTAGTCGCCTTTTTAAGGCGTTTGTATGTATAGTTGGAACTTGTATTATTTTCTTGCTAGTTAAACGCAAAAACCGAGTTTTAACCATTTTCGCCACTTTAAATATCCACTTCCATACCCTTCGCCCAAGCCTAACGTTATAACCCGTAAAGACCTCTTGATTTACACTTATTTGCATGTTAGTTGGTGGAGACGAGATCTTATGACAAGCTTATGATATTACACATTTCATTGACTAGGCGTTGAGTGTTTACGCATGCACATTTTATGTATGTTTCATAAATAAAACAGAGTGTGTGTTAACATTGTGAGTTGTGTGAAGATTAACATGTGAGTCAATTAAATGTTTAGTCACGGCTTTTTGGTTGTCGCTTTTTAAATTGCATATGCTTGTTGGGTTTGAATCTTTTGATGTTGTCTTTCGACAAACCGGCTAACCGTTTATATTAGTTTTCAATAAAATAGTGTGTAAATTATCGTTCTTGTTTGTTTATGTCTTTTATTGCTTTTTAGTTTAGCTTGCTTGAGGACAAGCAAGGTTCAAGTGTGGGGAGATTTGATATTCGTTAATTTACACATATTTTAGTTCCCCGTTTTACCCCTATTTTATGCGTTTTTGGCCGTAAAACCGTCATTCGGATACTTATTTATCTACATTTATGTTTACAGGCCTAAAACAGCATACCAGACAAGATGATAGCAAAAACGAGGACTTTCCGGACAAAACGACGAAGCTGCGGACATTCTGTTAAGGATTCTGAACTGGGCCTGTGGCACGGTCGTGCCACCTGTGGCACGGTCGTGCCACCTGTGGCACGGTCGTGCATCTCCGACAAAGTTGATCATCTCGGCAATGAACGAGAGGTGCGACTGGCCGTTCTAGGTAAACAAGGCAGCTCGGTGAAGAACGGGCGTTCCATCTGAGGAACGACCGTGCGTATCCGGAGAACCAACAGAGTCTCGGTGATGAACGACCGGTGCGACTCGGCGTGCAACATGTAACCCGGAACTGAACGACCGTTCCACACGAAGAACGGTCGTGCCATTTCGAATCTGGTCAACGATCTGATGACGTATGCAGTATGGTGACCCATCCCCAATAATTACTTAAAGTGCACGGTCGTGCCATATGGAGAACGACCGTGCGACAGCAAAAAGTATAAAAACAGAACAGAAACCTTCTGTTCGATATTCTGGATTTTTGGAGAGCTTCTCAGGCGATTTTCAGCCTCCGGAGGCATTAGCTTTCACCCGGAATCAAGCCACATTGTCCCGTTTAGCTCGATTACTACCCGGATCCTTAGTCTAGTACTTGTTTATGGTTTGATTTTCTAATCTTTCCATGTTTTTGTTAATCTTTCAAGTACTTAGAATATTGTTTATGTATTATTGTAGCCTTTGGGCAAAAACACAAACAATCCCTTGCTAGATTATTGCCATTAGTATGTTAAGCTTTGTTTGTAATGACACTTGAAGTATTTTCTATGTTAATCTTTGATGATTAGTTTGCAACCTTGTTATTGATATTGAATTCTTGTTTATAAGTAATTATGTTGGATGATTGGTGCTTGGTTAGTTAAGATAGTTGAAAAATGAAGCTTAATTAATCTTGTATTAGTAAACTTTGAATTTGGTTAACTAGTTTAACTTGGTTTAAATGTATGCATCATGATACTAGAAATGGTTAGTGATTTAATAAAATGTAATTATTGTTAATCAAGAGAGCTTGCCGTCACGTAAGGGCCTTAACGGGTTAGATGGTGTCGTTATAAATTCTTGCCATAATTTATTAGCTTAGTTAGTAGTTTAGGCCAAAATTGCTATCTTGGTGAATTATTGTGCAAGATTTGTAAAATGAACTTGGTTGTGATTTAATCTAGTTTATGCTTGTCTCGGTGGTTGCATTGTGTTTATCGGTGTCTCTTTCCTTGATTAAGTGCGGTTAGAAAACTCCTAACGGATGACTAGCTTATTTTTAAGAGATTTTCATAGACATTTATCAATTGCACGTTAAAGAACAATTTTAGGTGGTTAAAGTGTGTTTATCGTTTTAGCTTTCCGAATGATTGTCATGTTAGGATTCCCGAAAGGGATACTAATTGTCTTAAATTGGAAAATTGATCGAATGCTTCTAGTGCCAAAACTGACTTAGTTGACATGCTGTGGTTGTGTATTTAGCAAGGCTTTTTATTTATTATCTATTATGTTTTTATTATGTATTCGGTTATGTTTACTTTAGTTTAGTTTAAATCAACAAAACTTATGTTTTTACCGGTAGTTTAGTGACAAAGGTCTAGTATTATTTCTCCGCCCATTTCCTTGGATCGATACTTGGTTCTTACCGATACTTTATTACATATGTGACGGGGTACACTTGCCTCTTTCGTGTGTGTTTTGATGTAAAAGTAATAATCACTTTTATAAATTTAAAACCCAATCGTGTGTAAATTCATTGTAAAATTATGTATATATACGCACACGCCACACATCGTAAACACTCCACAGTCTACGCCGTTATTCTCCGTCCTCCATTCCATCACTTTTCTTTCTATCACTGATGTTTCAAGTTCTTTTATAGCTGGTGTTGGTTTTAAAGCCTTTTGTAGGTATAAAACCAATACCCTTCTATGTAACATAGCAACATTGTGTCAGTAGCTTTTACATACAATATAACATGTATATGAAGAAGTTTTTGTATTACCAGTGTGTCTGGAAGCCCCTTGTATCTATCCTTAAACTCTTGTTCAGCTGCTGAATTGTCAATCAGCTCAATTTTGCCGGTTTTCAAGTGGAAGCGCAAGACATAGAAGTGGTCACCTTGAAGTACCGGAATAAACACCAAGTCAATCGAATCAAGTTTTTTTACCTCATATTTTAGTATGATGTCTTCAAAATTTGAGGCAAATACGTTTAGACGTTTGTTGTCTGTGTATTTCTCCTCGTTGTACATGATATCCAGTTGTATGTTATGTAATTAGAATCAAGGTTAAGTAATGTATTAAAAGGTATTTAAACATGCGAAATTAGTACATGCAAAATAATGTGTGAAAATTTTCACATGCGAATTGTATGTATACCGTATGCGAAATTACAATAGTATGCGAAATGTTGTTTTTGTTTTTATAGTAAAACTATCTACTATTCTATATGCGATTTAAATATAATTAATATGCGAAATCATTGATTATTCATTTTCTGTTTTAATTTCAAATGCCAATATGTTTAGAAAATCATACCATCATTGTGCTAAACAAGTAGAGTCTGTATGGTGATGATTTTCTATCCCTCTTCTTCTCTTCAAGGTTTATAACATCCACAAATGCATCTATTCCGTTTGATGCTACGTACTGACCCCTGTAGAAGCTTTCAAAGATACCTTTGACCGTGTGAACCCCAGTTTTTTATCGGTAAAGTTCATCCCTGCCAGGCAAAAATTAAATAACTAAATATTTTAAGTGTATATATTTAGATGTTTGTTAGTTGATATAACTATTTTACTTACTCTATGTTTGCAAATGTATATCGGATCACACTCAATTCTTGATTCAAGAGTGCTTCGTGCATGTTTACCACTCTGTTGCAGAAAGGGGAACAAAATCCGTCTCCAAGCTCTGCACATCTTTTCTCACCTCGAATTTTGGCTGCTTCTATTGTCTTATAAAGGAGTTCATTTAACCCCTTTGGTATAACTTGTTTTGGTTTTGAGTTTTTTCTCCCCTTAGCTGTTTTTTTCCCTTATTTTCTACCAGGCTGGGTCCCCGGCTCAAAAGCGACTCAACTGATTGCAATTCCTCAGCCGTCACCTGAGGGTATTCAACTTCCGGTTCCTTCTCAACTTCGATACCTGAATCGGTTTGTTGAGGGTCATTTTGTGTTAGGGGTGTTCACGAGCCGATCCGATCGAGGGTCTGCTCATTCTCGGATTGAATTACAACCGATCCGATCCGATCGGATCAAATTTGCAAAACCGAGCACAAAAGTGATGCTCATGCTCGGATTGAATTTGAATCGATCGGATAGTTTTCGCTCGGTTTCTCTCGGTTTTTATCAAATCCTAAAAAAAATCGAGCGGATCGTTTTCGCTCGATTGAATTATAAGGCTGCGTTCAAGAAAAACAAATCCTAACTTAATTAAAACATGTCCCAACACTTTACTAACGATATGCAGATCTTCGAACAATATGCAGATCTTCGCACAAGTACAACTGACGACGAGAACAATATGCAGATCTTCGAACAATATGTAGGCTTGTTTTAGGAATTAGAAATTTAGGAATTTAGGGTTAGATTTTGGTGTGTGTGTGGAGCGGCGATATGCATATCTTCGCACAATCAGATTATGACTGTGAATATTGTTTTAGGAATAGGATTTAGGTTAGATTTTGATAATAACTATTAAGGGCTGAATATTTTTTGGGCTTTTAATTTTTTTAGGATAGTATATTTTTTGGGTTTTTAATCTTTAAGATCTATAATACACATATATATATATATATATATTAGTAAAAATAATTCGAGCGAAACCGAGCGATTTACGAGCGAGCGGACCTTTGCTCATGCTTGGATTGAATTTGAATCGAACCGATCCGAGCGGCTCATTTACAAACTGAGCGGGAATCGAACGAGCATTTTTCGAGCATTTTTCGAGCGATCGTCGAGCGATCCTCGATCGTCGAGCAGTTTGGACAGCCCTATTTTGTGTAGTTTCTCCTAAAGAAACTGCTTCCTCTTCTGTCTTCTTTTCTTGAACTTTTTCTTGAATGTTTTGTGTAGATTCGGCTAAGTTCACTATTTCTTCCATTCCAGTTTCGTTTTCACCACTTTCTGCAGGCCAGAGTTAGTTAAAAAATATAATATTTTGTTCTTTTTATTTTTTTTTTCTAATATAAAGTGTTTTTTACCTTTGACAGGTGGTTTGTAAGCGTATACACCCGTTTCGACAGTTTGAATGTTTGCAATAAGGGTGTCTGTCACTCCTCCATCATCTTTATTTGTCAATCCTTCATCATCTGGCTGCAGTACTCCTACAGATACAAATTATTGTATTTTAATACATCAGATTGAAAATCGCATGTTATACATGATATGGCATATGAAATCAAATGTCAAGTGTATGCATGAAATAAGATGTGTATTTTAAGATATCGCATGTGTATAGGAAATTCAATTTTTACATAAAATCCCATGTGTTAATTTGAAATCGCATGTTTTACCTTCTTATGCCATTTGTTCCAAAACATTGGATATTACTTGTGAAGCTTATTCATTCTGTCTACTTTCTTCGTTTGTAGTATCTTCATGATGAATTTCTGAAGCTGCATTTTCAAGCTGTTGATGAACATCAGAGGGTGCAGTTCCAGGCTCTTGAACTTCAGAAGCTGCATTTTCATGTTGTTGATGAACATCGGAGGGTGCAGTTTCAGGCTCTTCAACGGAATCAGGTGGCACACAAATGGGATTATTCCTAAGTGTCTCATCCCACTACTTATAGGCCTCCATAATCTCCGAATCCCAAAAAACACTTGGTTTTTGCTTCTGAAACTAAGTTGTTCATCCCTTGAATATCTTGAACCATTTTAATGTGTTTTTTGACATTGGCTTTCATTTTTTTCAACAGGTTCTGTAATATTTTCCGTGTTAAGATACTATCAATCCAGATGTTAAAAATAAATGGATTAAGTGAAATTAATATTTTTTGGGCTTACCATTTTGTTGATTTTCGAAGCCTCTCGTTCTGTGTTTGTGTCCCAACTCCCATCACAAGGTTCAACTGAGACATTTCATGGAGTTCAAAACTGAAATCCATCATATCATCAATGTTCTCGTTATCGTTAGGGTCTTCCTCGGTTTCTACGTTTTTTACTGCACGTGCAGTCCTTCTTCTGTAGCTTATTGTGTTGTCAACGGGTGGTGGTAGTGTATACTCCTCTTCTTTTTCATTTGAACGACCCTCTTCTTTTTCATTTTCACTCTCATTTGCTGTCCACACAGGTCCGTTATCCGAAATATGCTCCTCGACTTTATCAATCTCCGTAGATGTGATATAACGAATAACCGGTATCTCCACGACTTTCTCAAACAGTTTAAGCCTCTTGTTGTATTCATGCGTGTATAGAAGCTGTATAAATATACAAAGGAGTTGATATTTTTCTTAAAATGTGTATTTATTTTATATTCAAAGTCATTATCATACTCTTTTCTACAAAATCACATGCTATGAAGACAAAAAAGTATGAAATCGCATGTATTTTATACCATTTTACCAAAGCCACTAATCTGATAAAATCGCATGAATTAGTTATTATTTCGCATATATCAGTTAACCATCACTAAAACTATATAATGTCATAAATCGCAAGCTCAAACAAAATTATTTTTAAAACCGCATGTATCATTTAATTATATAACAAAACAAACTAGTCTTGTAAATATGTTATCAAATGTAGTAATGCATACCGTAAGAAAGGCAACAGGTCCCACGAACTGTATTTTATAGTTCTTCCAGCCCGCTCGTGTACGACGCAAAATGTCAAGTAGATATGAGCACCAATCTAGATGCGGTATGTCCTCAACTGTCTCTACACCAAGCAAACATCTATCATTTGCAGTTGTTGCCTTTGTAATCTCCGCAAAAAACGTCATCCAGTACACCAGGAAATTTAATCTAAACAGGCTCCCCCCATCTCTTTGATTATCTATTGCAGTTGCAATCAATCCATGGGTAATTCTCGCATTTTCCCCCCATTGACTGGTGAATGTATCCATAACAGTATTTCTTGGTTCCTTACTCTTTTCAATTTTCTCCACCTTTTTTTACTTTTATTTTATCGACTATTATTTCAACTGGCTTTGGCCCTTTTGGTATTCCAAATACCTCAAAAACTGTGTCCGAGGTAATTTTTATTTGGTGTCTACCTACGTTTAGCGTATCGAACATCTCGTCAAAGTTTCTTGCTAGCCAATATGCCAAACCTGTCAAAATATGGTTGATATTCATATCTAGAATAGCTCCAAATCCCATATTCTTCACCTCATCAACCTGTTTTTTTGAAAAAAAAATTCACAGTATCCATTTAGGAGTTAGGTTGACATCTCAGCAGTATTGCTTCGTTGCTGTATTCGAAGAAATCCCTAGGTTCTATTCTAGGTGGTTCCACCTTTTTTGAAGGATTTTTTGTTTGTATCTTAGATTTCTTATCATCTTTCTTCTTTTTCGGCAGTGGCTTAACAAAGTCATCCTCCTCAGAACTTTCTTCCACAATCCTTCTTTTTCTATTTTTGTTAACTTTTTTCAATGTTGATATTGGGTCTTCAAGTCATCATCAGTATCTATTTCTACAAAATCGCATGCTATCAGTAAAAAACATTACAAAATCGCATGTATCAGTTAATCAAGTACCAAAACTCATTAAGTTGATAAAATCGCATGAATGAGTTATCAATTCGCATGTATTAGTTAAGCATTACCAAAACTAGCTAATCTTATAAATCGCATACCTTAGACAAAAAAAAAACATTTATAAAATCGCATGTATCACTTAATCATATACCAAAAAATAGAAAATCGCATGGAGTTATTATAAATTCGCATGCACAAGCTAACCTAATACAACAACATTCAACAAACAAAACTTAACATATAAAATCGCATTTGTCATACAAAACCCTCTATAATACGCACATATATCAGCTAACCATTAATAAACCTACATAATCATACAAAACCTAATAAAAAACCATACCAGACATAAACCCTAACCAAATCGTAGTTATGAACAATACATAATCTTATAAAACTATAGGTTTCAGACAAAAACCTTACTAAACAAACAAAATCGCATATGTTATTAAAAGTCCATTTAAATCCCATTATAAAATCGCAAATGTCAATCGATACCTGGATTCATCTTCTTTGCCTGTGGTCTGTCGTTGTTGGCCTTGCTCCGTTTCTCAAAACTCATTAGTCTTCGTTGAATTGCAAAGGTAAGTAGTAGGGAACTTGGGGGAAGAACAATGCAATGTTGAATTTAGGTTTACGGTATGATTGTGAGTTTTTGTTTGCTGATTATCAGGGGTTTTGATTTCGCAATAGACGATTTTAACCTTGGCGGTTTCATTTATTTATTTTAATTTGATTAATTTAATAGTTAAACACTATTTAAATGAGATGATTTGATGGTTGTGGTTACAACGTACACAATGTACGATTAGGGGATTTGTATGATAACCAGCCTCTCTCTATATATATATATATAGGGAGCCGCTAAAATAGAAACAATCCCCAGTTGTAAGAACCGCGAGAACCACTCTCAACCAATCAAACTAAAGGGTATTTTAGTCATTTACTACAAAAGTCTAATCTATGTCTTTTTCTGTCTCTTTAAACCTTCAGACCCATCATATCTAATTAAAATTCAAAACCATCTCTTATTTTCACCTCTCTCTCTTGAAAATCAAATCTGCAACTACTCATCTCTCATCTTCAAGAAACCACTCATCCCTCTCTCTCTTTGAAAATCAAACCTGCAACTACTTATTTTCATCTCTCTCTATTGAAACCACTCATCTCTCATCTTCAAGAAACCATATTCAAGACCGTGGTGGGGAGGGTTTGACGGTGGTGGTGGGTTTTGACGGTGGTGGTGGGTTACCGGAAACTCCCAAACACCACATCCACACCGGCGCCCCCTCATATGCACTCTCTAATCAAACCTCTGATCTGCTTCTTCATGTTGTTAAAAACCCTACAATCTCTAGTCTGTCTCTCTCCGTTGTTTTAGGTTGTTTGAAGGGGGTTGTGGTGGTGTTGAAGTTCGGTGAAGGTGGGGTTGCGGTGGTATGATGTTCGATGAAGGTGGGGTTGCGGTGGGTGTGAAGTCCGATGAAGGTGAGTTTTGTGGTGGTGTTTCATGGTGAAGGTAGGGGGTTTTGGTGGTGTGAAGTCTAGTGAAGATGGAGTTGTGGTGGGTGTGAAGTCCGATGAAGGTGGGGGTTTGTGCTGGTGTTTAACGTTGAAGGTGAAGGTGAAGGTGGGGTTGTGGTGGTGTGAAGTCCAACGAAGATGGGTTTTGTGGTGGGTGTGAAGTCCGGTGAAATCGAATTTGTTTCGGTTAATTTTCGATCAGTTTTGGTATGTCGATTATATATTTCAAATTGTTTCAGTTGAAATTTTGTTGAATCTCAGAATGATTTGATGATGTTCGGTTAAACTTCTGAGGATTTTGAACATTATAAATCAATTTCAACTTGTTTAACAGAAATATTGAAACTGAAAATCTGAAAACATTGTTCAAAGTTTCACACAATTGATATTTCGGTTATATTTACAATTGATTTCAATTTAAGCTTTGATTCGAGAATACACGAACTGATTCGATCGAGATTTGATTTGTTTTGTTTTGTTTTGATGACTTTCAGTTGAAATAATATCATATCTCATATGTATATCAGTTGATATTCACTAGTTCTTTGAATTTTTGTTTGTTGGGTTTTTTTTTAGGCGTCGATGATGATAGCAATCTATCTGAGACACCTACCGAGTAACGATTTTCCGGGTGTGTTTGTTTTGTGTAAAAAACTTTTAGATAAAACGTAAAATGTAAAAAAGTTTTACGTAAAACGTAAAAAGTAAAAAGTTTTACGTAAAACGTAAAATAGTTTTACGTAAAACGTAAAAATTTTAACGTAAAATGTAAAAAGTTTTACGTAAAACGTAAAAGGTAAAAAAGTTTTACGTAAAACGTAAATTTTTTAACGTAAAACGTAAAAAGTAAAAAGTGTAAAAAACGGCGCGTTAAAAAACGTGTAAAAAACGGCGCCTTAAAATAACGACGTTTGAAAAAACGGCGCGTTAAAAAAACGACGCTTGAAAAATCCCGGTCGCAAAAACGGAGTGAAAAAAACGGGTCGTAAAAAACGCGCGTAAAAAACGGGGGCGTAAAAAAACGGCGTGTTACGTGTACAACGGGTCGTAAAAATGGCACGTAAAAACGGGGCAAAAAACGGCGCGTAAAAATGGGACGTAAAACACGGCACGCTAAAAAACGGTGCGTAAAACCGGGAATAAAAAACCGCATGTAATCCCGGTAGCAAAAACGGCGTGAAAAAATCGGGGCGTAAAAAACGGGCCTTATAAACGGCGCGTAAAAACGAGACGCTAAAACGGCGCGTAATAACGGGACGTAAAAAATGTGGCGTAAAAACGCCTTGTAAAAACGTGACCTAAAAAACGGCGCGGCAAAAAACAGTGCGTAAAACCAGGCATAAAAAACGGCACTTAAAAGCCCGGTCACAAAAACGGCGTTAAAAAATGTAACACCCTTGTTATTATTTTATAGGTTTTCGTACAAATAACGAAAATAAACATGTAATTACGATTAAGTATGCTTAGAAATACGAGTAATCTTAAACTTTTACAACTTAAAAGTTTTCAACATAATATAAACAATTTCGTCGTTTAAAAGTTATGACGTAACGCCGTGCGGAAGCTTTAATCTCGAGTGTTTAATTTTATCGTGTTCGGTTCCTCATCGAGCTTGATCTTCATCCGGGCACTCTTGGCGATCACCTATGATCAAAACCAACTTAAAAGTTAGTTTTGATAGTCAAATATTAAGTTCAAACAAGTACAGGGGTTAAAATGACAAAATTTAAAAATTTTCCGGAGTTAGGGGCGTCGCGTGACGCCAAGGGCCTAGGCGTCACGCCTAGCCCTTGTTTTCACAGACTGTTGCCTTCAGCTGTTGCTATACATTCCCAGCTCAACCCGATTTCACGGAAACGGCCATAACTTCTTCGTTATTGATCCGTTTTACCCGATTCTTTTTCCTACGCGTCCGTAATTTAATTCTCCATCTTATGAAGTTAAAATCCAACATCCAACATAAATAAATTTTGAGACTTTCAAGCCTTCGACTCGTTACCTTTTTATCAAATTTTACCCGTTTATGCATTTTATCAAACAAACATATTTGTTTGATTCCTACATCACCTACACTTCTTCAAATAAATGTTATATACCATATTAGGGATGAGCATATGAATACCAATACCGATCCCGTACCGATCGGTATCGGTATCGGTATCCCGATCGGTATCCACATTTTGGCGATTTCGGTATCGGTACGGTACGGTATCGGTATTATACCGATACCGACCCTCAAAATACGGTATAATACCGATACCATACCGTACCGATACCTAACCGACATGTTTCGGTATCGGTATCGGTACCTAGTTTGGGTGAAAATCGGTATCGGTATTAGTCGGTATCGGTATCGGTACGGGACGGAATACCAACATGCTCATCCCTATACCATATTAGGTTCTAATCACAGGTTTATTACACAATTTAAACCCATTTTCGCTCGTATGCTTATTTTGACCCGTTAAGGGTATTTAAGCACTTTCGATCCTAAAATAGCTTTCGATTGCTTCTAGCATTCCATTACCACATTTCTTATCCTATAATCTCCCACGCCAACTGTATTTAAGGTAGGTTTAATGTGGTGATCAATATAAACCAAATTTTACCTCTCGAATCATTATTTTACGGCAAAAACTCAAATAGTGCCGTTTAGCTAATACAATACCTCTTTCAGCTTCTATACTTATTCTAAGTATTTACCTAGTCATAAAACTCGTTTCCAAACAACCTTTAAGGGTCGTTTGTTCCATTTAGCCTACAAGGGCGTTTTGGTCGATTTTAGTCCTTTTATAACGAACGACTCTCTCTCAAATTATTCGACCAAAATAACACTTTTAACTACAACGTAATTATGCGTACCTGGCCCGGATCAATAAGTAGACCCGATTTATACCTCGTTTTCATTATCACACCATCAATGGTGACGCAATTATCCGATTGGCAAATCGGTCCTGTTAACATAAGACTTGACAACCACATTAGTCGATATTGTCAAATGGTGTTATCATCACCATTATACCCGTTTGGACTATATGCCCAACATTATCTTTTTAATCAAAAACATCGTTTTTTATTTCCAATTCATACATCCATCCCATCCCGGATTTTATAACCATACCCCTTTTTCTTTTACACTTTTTTCTTACAATTTCAACCCATTTCGGCTTACGCCATGGGTATCCTTTTAACCTTGATTTACATTAGTCGACACTTGACAAATTTCCATATTTCCAATATTATCGTTATCACGTTTACAACGTATCGAATAAACGGGTATTCTACATAAGTGTGTACCTTACACTTACCTCGCATCCACGCCACGCTTTTCTTTCCGTACTTGCTCCGTTTGACCCGCTCCTTCCTCCAAGCTTTCATCTAGCTTGTTACGCGTCAAACTATTGTCAATCATTTACAAGGCGGTTAAATTAGTCATAAAAATCATGACTATTCCACCTCACTTATTTCCTATGCCGAAGCTACTATTTGACTTCATGATTAGTTAACTTAACTTATCTAAAGTTAACTACTTTCAATCGCATGGTTTACGATATTAAGTCTAAATCAACATAGTATTTAGAACTCTTATCACTTCATATCACGCGTAATTGACATATCATTCGAATACGCGTTTTCACTCTAAATTTCAACACTTTAGTTCTCATTTAGGCATTTTAACAAACACCTAATGTGCATAATTTTACATATTTACTAACTAGTTATTTTCACCAAGATTTACATCAAAATCAAACCTCTATGTCTAGTGTTCATGAACTACATCAAGAACTTATATCATAACAATCAATATTCCTGAATTTAACATCCTAATTCAAGTGTCCATCACAATGACATAAAAACCCACTTAGCACATAATAGGGTAATTACCAAATCCCTAGTTTGACAACAATTCATCAAATTTTCTCCTAGGGTTTGTATCTAAATCAAGATATAATCACAATAACACTCAAAGATTCCACATTCATTCCAGAATTTTTGATTATGATTGTTCATCATAATCTCAAAGTATCATCAAATCATAAAATTCAACATACCTTGTAATCCCCACGACTTGGTGATCACGAATTTGTAATCATGCAGACGTTTTGGGTTTGATTTGAGCTTCAATTTGAGAGATTTGTTGGATTTAGGGCTAGAGCTCCATGAGAGCTTTCTCCTGGCCATCCTCACGCACGCACACACACTTTTTTTTTTATGTGTGTTATATTATTTTTTTTATATAAATGTTTTAATAAAACACTTTTCTAGTTGCCCATGTTTAGTCCCTCAAGTTTAAAGATTCATAAAAGAAACTATAACTCATAGTTTATTATTTAATTACCCATTGCTAACTAGGTTAATTTTACCTAGTTAACTTAGTGGGTTCCAGGAGTTAAAACCCGTTTTATTTTAAGTCCCGTTGACTCGGGCTCTTATAAACTCAATTCCTTAATTCTTTGATTCGCTTGTATTTAATTATTAGGATTTCTTATTTAAATCCAATTATTTACCGGGTTATTTTTACTGCTAACGGTACTTTACCCGTCTTTTAGTATTAACGGAGTTTGATTACCAAACCCGTTTTCGGGGTGTTACAAGTCTACCCCCCTTAAAGAGGTTTCGTCCTCGAAACCTTTCTTACACAGTTCATCGAGTTCTAAACTCAATGCGTTTGACCTGAGTAATCTTTTAAGCATTACTCATACTTTAACCAATTGTTAGTATTACCAGAAAAATTATGGTAATATCTTTTGGTTACTGAACGTCTACGTACCTCATATGACATAATGTAACTTGAACTTGAAATAACGTAATTCCGTTATTTCTGCTTGTTTAGTTAACTTAGCGATATCCATCGCTTTTATATATTATCGAACTCTTTGTGAATCCGTTACCTTAACCCGTTTAAAGGTCTTTAGTGAAATCTTTCACTTTTAGCAACTATTTCTTTTGTTTTCAAATTCATTTATTCGGTTCAGTTACTCTGAATCCTCCGCTTACGAGCAAACCAAATTTCTCGATTTGAATTGCTGGCCTTCATCGGTCTCACTAACTAGACTTATTAGTCCAGTTACTTTTTACCGCTCGCTTGGTTATAATGCGATTCTATTTCACATTACATTTCTTAACCGTGATCGTGTCGCATCATGTTTAATTTATATATCTACCTTTCATTTTCAAAAAGATCACTTTTCGAATATATCATCTTGCGCCTATCCGCGTCAAGACTTGAATCTTTCCTGCTTACTATTCAATTTCCTATCAGAATTTATATTTGTAAAAATGTTATTTCTTACTAAAACTGAATTTTAGTCCAACGTTTTTCTCTTTAACTATGTCAATTACTCGTATCAAGGAAATTGACAACCCATAATTTATTGTTTTCCGTTCTCGTTTTACGCGGGGAATCGTAACAAGTTCCCTCACCTTACACTATTGACCTGTAGGTTACTTCACTTAACCTCGTAGGCTATTTCCTTAAGCTTTCATCTCTTTAAGACGAGGCCCTTATGATCCCTTTGCTTCAATTCATGACCCGTGGGTCATTTTGGCCCCGTAGACCTTTACACTAATTAATATCCCGTAGGTTATGATGATCCCGTAGATCATCTTTTATTCTAGTCTTTATTCAATTGTCTATTTATACATATATAGCTTTAAAGCATCCTTTGTTATGTTTGGAATCATTTAATTTTGCTTTTGAACTTTAGTTGACCTTGACCGTAGTCTAAGGTTTCATTTGTTTACTTTCGGACTATCCTTCCGACTTTACGACTTCTAACGTCATTTACACGTCGGTTTGTCCTACGCTTACCATTATCTAGTTCATACTTATACTCCTTTACAACCCATTACCCGGGTCCTTCTATCTTATTGTTTTTAGCTTTCCGGTTTCACCGGTTTGCGTTTTCCTATTATATTAAGCGTTATTCCTTAATTGACTCGTTTGACTCATTTTGGGTGAATTTTCATCACTTATGAATGTCAAACTTCATTCTTTATTTGACTCGTCCAACTTTGAAACGGTTGAACGTAATTACCAAAAATCTCTGTTTGCAAAATCTTATCATCTTTTAGTCATGACCCATAATCCGAGTCTTTTGACTTTCTAATCCGCGTTCCCGTCTATTGGGTTACGCATATTCTTAAAATCATACCCATCTATCGGGTATCCTTACCGAAGTCATTTTCAAAATAATCATTCCGATATGATTTTAGACTTCGTTTTAACTTATTTGGTCGTCTTAGCGAAATCCATCGCTTTTATTCAATCATGTCCTTTATTCTTTATTTAATTTGTTTGACTTGTCCGTGTGAAGTTCATCACTTGTGGCAGTCAACTTTTATCCCTATGCCTTAGCATTCCCATTGGTCGGTCTGTATTTTCTTTTTACTTGATCCTTGTCCCTTCTCTCGGGCCCGTTATTCTCACGTAATACGTTTCCGTCATCCGACTTACGTTTACGTTTACTATCAAACATCTTACTTCTTTGATTCATTTGGGTACTATTTAAGTTAGTCCCATTCACCCCACCCTTACTACATCGGATGTAAATGTGTCCGCTATAAGAAGTTCATGGTATCATATGCCACTACTTACTTGGCCAGAGTAAGCGATTAACACATGACACGCATGACCTTTTTATAGTTTTCTCATCACGCCCTATGTAAGTAATGCCTATATTTATTTCTCTTGGAAACAATATCCCGAATACATTTTCTATTCGGGTTTTTCCAAGTTTTTAATCTACATATGCAACTTTCAATTTCTACTTATTCGTTGCATATTACTATTTGTGCAACTAAATTTAAGATGTGCACCTGGTAATGCTTGCCCTGACGGGCTTTCCTTGCCTTTACTTTTATTCGCGATTGTTACGCAACTTGGTCCTTGGTGAGCATGGTCCTCTTTTCATACTTTGGACCATTCTTCTATTATATCAGTAATTCGTTCAACTCTCGTCATCTTCAGACGCGAGTGTCCTTCAATTAAAACATTCACAAGAGTTAGTAATGTCAACTTCAATAATCGCCCGTATTATAATACAAGGCTTTTTTTCTACTATACGCGTCAACGCACGTATTTTCATCAACTATATCAATCATTTTAATTGGGGTAACGTGTATCACACGATAGCCCTATGTGTTGTTTACAATACTTTAGCATACTAAACTATTAACATACATGTACTTACCGGATTTGCGATCAAGCCTCGAACCGAACACATTTTGTCAACAACCTTGAGCTCTGATTACCAACTTGTAACACCCTTGTTATTATTTTATAGGTTTTCGTACAAATAACGAAAATAAACATGTAATTACGATTAAGTATGCTTAGAAAATACGAGTAATCTTAAACTTTTACAACTTAAAAGTTTTCAACATAATATAAACAATTTCGTCGTTTAAAAGTTATGACGTAACGCCGTGCGGAAGCTTTAATCTCGAGTGTTTAATTTTATCGTGTTCGGTTCCTCATCGAGCTTGATCTTCATCCGGGCACTCTTGGCGATCACCTATGATCAAAACCAACTTAAAAGTTAGTTTTGATAGTCAAATATTAAGTTCAAACAAGTACAGGGGTTAAAATGACAAAATTTAAAAATTTTCCGGAGTTAGGGGCGTCGCGTGACGCCAAGGGCCTAGGCGTCACGCCTAGCCCATGTTTTCACAGACTGTTGCCTTCAGCTGTTGCTGTACATTCCCAGCTCAACCCGATTTCACGGAAACGACCATAACTTCTTCGTTATTGATCCGTTTTACCCGATTCTTTTTCCTACGCGTCCGTAATTTAATTCTCCATCTTATGAAGTTAAAATCCAACATCCAACATAAATAAATTTTGAGACTTTCAAGCCTTCGACTCGTTACCTTTTTATCAAATTTTACCCGTTTATGCATTTTATCAAACAAACATATTTGTTTGATTCCTACATCACCTACACTTCTTCAAATAAATGTTATATACCATATTAGGTTCTAATCACAGGTTTATTACACAATTTAAACCCATTTTCGCTCGCATGCTTATTTTGACCCGTTAAGGGTATTTAAGCACTTTCGATCCTAAAATAGCTTTCGATTGCTTCTAGCATTCCATTACCACATTTCTTATCCTATAATCTCCCACCCCAACTGTATTTAAGGTAGGTTTAATGTGGTGATCAATATAAACCAAATTTTACCTCTCGAATCATTATTTTACGGCAAAAACTCAAATAGTGCCGTTTAGCTTATACAATACCTCTTTCAGCTTCTATACTTATTCTAAGTATTTACCTAGTCATAAAACTCGTTTCCAAACAACCTTTAAGGGTCGTTTGTTCCATTTAGCCTACAAGGGCGTTTTGGTCGATTTTAGTCCTTTTATGACGAAGGACTCTCTCTCAAATTATTCGACCAAAATAACACTTTTAACTACAACGTAATTATGCGTACCTGGCCCGGATCAACAAGTAGACCCGATTTATACCTCATTTTCATTATCACACCATCAATGGTGACGCAATTATCCGATTGGCAAATCGGTCCTGTTAACATAAGACTTGACAACCACATTAGTCGATATTGTCAAATGGTGTTATCATCACCATTCGACCCGTTTGGACTATATGCCCAACATTATCTATTTAATCAAAAACATCGTTTTTTATTTCCAATTCATACATCCATCCCATCCCGGATTTTATAACCATACCCCTTTTTCTTTTACACTATTTTCTTACAAATTCAACCCATTTCGGCTTACGCCATGGGTGTCCTTTTAACCTTGATTTACATTAGTCGACACTTGACAGATTTCCATATTTCCAATATTATCGTTATCACGTTTACAACATATCGAATAAACGGGTATTCTACATAAGTGTGTAACTTACACTTACCTCGCATCCACGCCACGCTTTTCTTTCCGTACTTGCTCCGTTTGACCCGCTCCTTCCTCCAAGCTTTCATCTAGCTTGTTACGCGTCAAACTATTGTCAATCATTTACAAGGCGGTTAAATTAGTCATAAAAATCACGACTATTCCACCTCACTTATTTCCTATGCCGAAGCTACTATTTGACTTCATGATTAGTTAACTTAACTTATCTAAAGTTAACTACTTTCAATCGCATGATTTACGATATTAAGTCTAAATCAACATAGTATTTAGAACTCTTATCATTCATATCACGCGTAATTGCCATATCATTCGAATACGCGTTTTCACTCTAAATTTCAACACTTTAGTTCTCATTTAGGCATTTTAACAAACACCTAATGTGCATAATTTTACATATTTACTAACTAGTTCATAACTAGTTATTTTCACCAAGATTTACATCAAAATCAAACCTCTATGTCTAGTGTTCATGAACTACATCAAGAACTTATATCATAACAATCAATATTCCTGAATTTAACATCCTAATTCAAGTGTTCATCACAATGACATAAAAACCCACTTAGCACATAATAGGGTAATTACCAAATCCCTAGTTTGAGAACAATTCATCAAATTTTCTACTAGGGTTTGTATCTAAATCAAGATATAATCACAATAACACTCAAAGATTCCACATTCATTCCAGAATTTTTGATTATGATTGTTCATCATAATCTCAAAGTATCACCAAATCATAAAATTCAACATACCTTGTAATCCCCACGACTTGGTGATCACGAATTTGTAATCATGCAGACGTTTTGGGTTTGATTTGAGCTTCAATTTGAGAGATTTGTTGGATTTAGGGCTAGAGCTCCATGAGAGCTTTCTCCTGGCCATCCTCACGCACGCACACACACTTTTTTTTTGTGTGTGTTATATTTTTTTTTATATAAATGTTTTAATAAAACACTTTTCTAGTTGCCCGTGTTTAGTCCCTCATGTTTAAAGATTCATAAAAGAAACTATAACTCATAGTTTATTATTTAATTACCCATTACTAACTAGGTTAATTTTACCTAGTTAACTTAGTGGGTTCCGGGAGTTAAAACCCGTTTTATTTTAAGTCCCGTTGACTCGGGCTCTTATAAACTCAATTTCTTAATTCTTTGATTCGCTTGTATTTAATTATTAGGATTTCTTATTTAAATCCAATTATTTACCGGGTTATTTTTACTGCTAACGGTACTTTACCCGTCTTTTAGTATTAACGGAGTTTGATTACCAAACCCGTTTTCGGGGTGTTACAAAAAACGTAGCGTAAAACGGGTCGTAAAAAAACGCGCGTAAAAAACGGGTCGTAAAAAAACACGCGTAAATTTTTTTTATCAAAAAATCTGATTTCAAAATGTTGTTTAATAAAAAAAAATCTGATTTAGAAAAAAAAAAATTAAAGCAAATAGGACAAAAATGTAATAAAAAACAATAAAATTAATAAGACAAAAAAAAAACAAAATTACTTAAATACCCTTTTAGATTAAAATATTAAAGACATAATAAGACAAAAAGAATTTAATATTACTTTTAACTACTTTTAATCTCATACATTCATTTTGAATATCTAATGGCCAGAAAGTGGTTCCCGCGATTCTTACAACTGGAGGTGGTTTTTATTTTAGCGGTCCCTTATATATATATATATATATATGAGACTCAACTCGAGTTGTAAGAACCATGAGAACTACACCGTAGGGGGTGCGGTGGACCAAATTTTTTTCATAAACGTAGATGCATGTATTATAACAACATTTGTAAAAAAAAAAATTCAAAAAAAAAATGTCGTGTGTGTAGTTTTGAGCATCACAAGTTTGTGTTTACGGGTACCGTAAATTTAACCGGAAAATTTACGGTACCGGTAAACACAAACTTGTGGTGCTCAAAACTACACACACGACATTTTTTTTTTAATTTTTTTTTACAAATGTTGTTATAATACATGCATCTACGTTTATGAAAAAAAAATTTGGTCCACCTTGCCCCGGATCAAGTAGTTCTCACGGTTCTTACAACTCGAGGTGGTTCTCATTTTAGCGGACACTTATATATATATATATATAAACATGATTCTTAATAAATAGATCATTTTCTAAGTCTTGTAGATTGGAAACTTTAGAAAAACCAATTCGTATGCCTAAAAAAGATTAAGACAAGACAACATAAAAGAAAAACATGATAAAATATAAAACGTCTTAGTCATATTCATGTGTTAACATTGACCAAATTATACATACTTCTAGACTATTTAGTAGGAATAATGTATCCTTACGTAAACTTTTAACAACCGAGAAAACAATATGTAGCTTTACTTCTTTTTTAAAGTCACTTCATACAAAAAAAGTGTTCCCATTGGCCATTTATATGAAAGAAGAATAATAACAATTTTGTCAAATTTGTTTTTATCATTATCCTAATATATAAGACAACAATATATCTTTCTTATATAATAAAGACATAATTAATTATATACTGCCGTTGATAAAATAATAGTCATAAAAATACTGTGTGCTCTGCTGTTTCTAGAACTCTGGTCAACATATTACGTTTACAATTTAAATAATGTAGAAATTTCCACTTTGCTTTTTATTCCAACAATTGAGAATCAAACATAAAGTGGGTTGGTTTCAGAACAGCAAGTATTTTTAGAAAGGTATCTTTTAATTCTTAAATCATGAGGCAGTGGTAAAATGATAATTAATATGTTAACTAGTTTTGTTTTAATATAGTTTATCGGTTATTATAAGTCAACTAATTTTTATATACATCATTTTATTTTAAAACATAAATTCAATATTTTTATTATTATGTTGTATTAAAAAACGAAAGTCTCTTAGATGTTAACACATTGTGTAAACTAGGGCTAAGGTGTTTGATCACAACGGTTTGATTAAATCAATTACAACAATGTGTCTAACGTAGTATGTATGAGTTACTCAGATCTGACGCATAAACGTAATGTCTGATCCTAATTATGTGTCCAAACCACTACAGCGATGCGTCTAAAACCACATGTCCACACTAATTTTATAGACACATATAACTCGTCTCAAATTATACATGCCAAATCATGTAACTCATAGGTAATAATAGGGGTGTTCAATAGTTGATTTCAAACTGATTAGCTCAAAAACTGAACTGAAATCATTTAAAGCTGAACCAAATTACATATTCAATTTTGGTGTGGTTTTAAACCGAACCCCAATTGGGTTTCTAGTTTAAAAAATCTAAATTTGATTCAAACCGTATAGCAGATGATTGTTTTTAAAGTTTTGTCACATGGAAAAATCTAGCTCAACCAAATCTAATAACATATAATGGTTATACGGTTTTTTCAATTGAAACTATAACCAAACCAAAATCGAATTTGTTTTTCTGCCCGGTTTTCAATTTTAACAGAGTATACCTTAAACCGAAAAATCCGATCAAATGAATTTTGTACACTATCTTTAACATGTTGGAAATTTTGTGAAATAACAATTTTTACAAATATAAGAAATTGATGTGTGTAAAATGCAACATATAAATTACATCAAATTAGGCATAAAACTAACCCTTTTTAGTACTAATGTTGGAAAAAGTGTGTTTTTGTCTTCCTTTTGTATTTTCAGGGTTAAATGAGTTTAAATGAACAAAAGAAGCAAAAATGCAGTCAAATCTAACAATAATACAAGAAAATGAATAAACGTGGCATGCCCGATCCCTCGACAGCATCTTCCCAAACAAAAACAAGTCATCAGAAGGCTGAACACGCCCCGTGCTCATTGAACACGGGGGCGTGCCCAAGTGTCTGCAGAAAAGACAAAGCTATAGAAACTTCTATTTCTCAACACGGGGGCGTGGCCAGCGGACACGGGGCCGTGGTCAACGCTAAGATTCGCAGAATCCAGGCAAATCTTGATAGTACAGATACGCTTCTGCACACGGGGCCGTGCCCAGTGGACACGGCGGCGTGGTCAACTAATGCAGACAAACTGCATTTAATGAAGAAAGAGAAGATGGGTGGACATGGGGCCGTGCCCAGCGGGCACGGGGCCGTGTCCGGGCTTCTGTGCAGGCTATAAATAGGGGTACTTGGTTCATTGCAAAGGCATCCCTTGACAAACCACCTCTCTCCCACTTCACTCACACTCCACCACCATCACAACACACACATCCACCACCATCATCCATCATCCATCATAGAGTGTGTGTAGTAGTCTCGGGATCCAAGATTGATAGTAAGAGTTCTTGATAATCAAAGGCCATGTTTGTCTAAGTCTCTTACATCACTTGGTGAAGACAAGCATTTGGTGTAATACTTTTGTTTTTTTATCTTTTCGCGCTTTTTATTTGGTTTTGTATTAATGACTTTAATAACTATTTTCTTATGTTGAAGGTGAAACTTCCTTATCATTTGTCTGTGGTGTCTTGGCGTTATTTTACCGTCTATATAAAATAAAAGATTTACACCATTCATATCTCCACGGTCTATATGGAGATATGTTGGCTACCTGGTCGGGGGTTAAGGGAATGGTTTGGTAAGCGTCTTGCCTTGTTCAGTGTATAGATCCTGCAAGGACCTGGGTCAAGTTTAGTAGGACCTCCTTTAATACCCACTGGTATTGGATGGCGGGGGTCCAAACTCCTTGATCCCCTCATATGTAAACTACTATTAATACATTAACCCAACTACTTAGGATTCTATCCCTGCTGACTCAAACTACTTAGCCGAGGGTAACGTCACCTTCAAAAGAGGGGCCTACCACATTACGCATTAATAACTTAATTAATTATCTTCCAATAATCTAACCCTTTAGGATTGTATCCTTGCTGACTCAAACTACTGGGTTGGGGGTAACGTCACCTTCAAAAGAGGGGCCAAGTGCGGAAAACATCAAAGGTTACACTAAAGGCGAGTCGGATCCAAGTGATTCATCTTGTCTATCTGTTTTTATTTTTATTTTCAGCATTTTTAGTTAGTTTTATTTTCTTGTTTAAAAACCTTTTTTCTAAATTTTTGCTTTGATTAGACGTTGAGGATAACCCGGTACTAAAAGCTCTTGTGTCCTTGGACGACCTCGGTATCTTACCAACGCTATACTACGCTCACGATGGGTGCACTTGCCCATATGTGTGTTTAGTGTTAGTAAAATATCGTGTTTTATAAATTTAAAACTTGACTAAAGTGTTAAAAATGGCTTAAAATATACTTAAATATATATCACACCTAACGCACATCAAGTTTTTGGCGCCGTTGCCGGGGACACAAGAATTTTAAGAAAGTTAGGAATCAACGGCCTAATCGTTTTTCTTATTTTTCTATTTTTTTAGGAATTTTTTAGATTTTTCAGCTTCTGCAGAGCTCAGCAGGGCCGTGCCTGGTCGGACACGGGCCGTGCCCAACATTGTTACTGGCAGTTTTTATTTTCCGAGTTACAGAGAGCTGAGCATGGGGCCGTGTCGGTGCAACACGGGGCCGTGTCGAGCTCCCCAGTAACAGGGATCCGGGAAACAATTACTGTATCTCCGACCACGGGCCGTGTTCATCTGAGCACGGGGCCGTGGTGAAGCTTTTGACCAACGTTCTTTTTGTTTTTTGTTGCAGGACTTGGAACCCAGGCACCACATCCGAACTTTCTACGCAGTGCATGAGCTCCAGTTCCAGTAGAGACATAAAAGAACCACTATACGAACCCGAACGCTTTCTAAGAAAAAGACGTAAAGCTAAAAACCAAGAGAAAGTTTCGGGGGACCTACTTCCAATGGCGGATCAACGTACCCTCATTGATTACCTACGGCCCACTGTAGGTAATCTTGGCGCCGCTATCAATGCACCAAACGTCGAAGCCAACAACTTCGAACTTCGGCCGCATTTGATACAAATGCTCCAAAACTCCGCAACCTTCCATGGGCTTGCGAACGAAGATCCCCATTTACATATTACTAACTTCTTAGAAATATGTGATACTTTTCAGATCAATGGAGCATCAAACGACGCCATCCGCCTCCGAATGTTTTCATTTTCGCTAAAAGACCGAGCTAAGGCTTGGCTTAATACCCTCCCAGTTGGTTCGGTAAACACTTGGGATGAACTAGCCCAAAAGTTTCTATATAAGTATTTCCCTCCCGCTAAAACGACAAAATTAATGACTGAAATTAATACATATTCACAAGAGGACGGAGAATCCTTATATGAAACTTGGGGAAGGTTCAAGGAGCTACTAAGAAAGTGTACTCATCATGGTCTTGCGGTGTGGCAACAAGTATCCACTTTCTACAACGGGTTGCTGCCACACACAAGACAAACACTAGATTCTAGCTCCGGGGGACTTTTAGGTAATCGTCGCCTAAATGAAATTGAGGAAATTGCTCAAACCAATTTTTCGTGGCACACTCCCCGAGGCACAAAATCTATTGCCCCGGGCGCCCATAAGGTTGACGAAAGCACCTCTTTGCAAGCCCAAATCGAGGCCCTTTCTTAAAAAATCAAAAAGTTAGAAATGGCAAAAACGGCCTCGGTTATGGCTTGGGAAGGGTGTGGTGGACCGCATGAAAATTGGAGTTGTATGAAAGAAATAGATAATCAAACAGAAACGGTTAACTACGTTGATAATAGACCTAGGCCCTCAGGTCCTCCAACGGGTACCTACAGCCAAGGATGGCGTAACCACCCTAACCTTGGTTGGAGAGACCCTGACAATAGTAGTAACCAACAAAATATAAACCAACGAACAAACTTTCAACAACCAAGAAACGAGTCACAAAATTTCTCTCAACAACAACAAGGGGGACGAGAGAGGCTTGAGGACACCGTCTCTTGCCTCATTTCCAACACCGAAAAGAAAAACTTGGATCGATTTCAACAATTGGAATTGAACTTTAGAAATCAACAAGCTAGTATTCAAAACATTGAAAAACAAATAAATCAACTAGCTCAAAATTTCTCTGAGAGACCTCAAGGCGCGTTACCAAGCAATACCGAAACCAACCCAAAAGGCACAAGTGCATCTCATCACATTGAGAAACCGTACCATAGGTCCCGAGGAGGCTCCGATTCCTCCAACTGAAAAGAGCCGATCTAGCCAAACCACAACTTCACCGACACCTCAACAAGAGACGGCTCCTCCACCAAATCAGGAGCCCACCAAGAATCCTCCGGTACTATACCCTGGTCAGTTACTTCGCCAAAAGACCGATGAGCAATTCACAAAATTCGTAAATTTATTAAAACAATTGCATGTTAATATTCCATTTGTCGAAGTCCTAACTCAAATGCCTAAATACTCAAAATTTATGAGGGACTTCCTCACTCACAAAAGGAAGATTAAATCATTGCAATTAGTTAATCTAAGCTAAGAATGCTCCGCCTTGCTACTCAACAAACTCCCGCAAAAGAAAATCGATCCCGGAAGCTTTACCATCCCTTTTTCAATTGGAGAATCACCCATGCGCAATGCACTAGCTGATCTTGGGGCTAGCATTAACCTCATGCCCGCATCAATGTTCGACCGACTCGGCCTAGGGAAAAGAAGCCCTACAAAAATGAGCATACAACTTGCCGATAGGTCCATTAAATATCCGCAAGGTGTCGCCGAAAATCTATTGGTTAGAGTCGGGGAATTTGTCTTCCCAGCCGACTTTGTCATATTAGATATTGAGGAAGATACCGAAGTACCACTCATATTAGGAAGACCATTCCTAGCCACGGCTCACGCAATGGTAGATATGAATGGTGGAACGCTAACATTGAGAGTTGGGGATAAGGAGATGACGCTTGGGGTTGGGAAAAGAGTAGAAGATGACGACCCGGTCAACTACATGAAAGTCATAGACTCAAGCTTGGATGCTGCTCTCCGACGGTGCAACATGGGATTCAAACCATCCCACTTAGGTAACATGTGACTGGCTTTGGGTCTAGCCAAAGACCCTTATAAACGTGGCGCACCACGGAGGCATTCCGCGGAACTATCCGTAGTTTAGTTTAGCTTAACCTTTATGTTTTCTAGCTTAGATTTTAGTTTTCAGGAATAAAACACGCTTTGATGGTGAAGGATACTAAGTGAGACTGGAACCAACGCCCCATGCAAAAACAGAGCCTCCTGAACATTTTTCATCATTACAGCAAGTTCAGCACGGGCCGTGTCCCGCCAGCACGGCCCCGTGCTCAAGAATCTGCAGAAAAACTCCCAGTTCAGGTATCTGGACACGGGGCGTGTTCGCCGAACACGCCCCCCTGCCCAGCCTTCTGTTACTTCTTGTTGAATTCTGTTACTGGCAATCTGAACACGGGGCCGTGCCCGGACACCACGACCCGTGTCCAGGTGCCCATTAACAGAAAAATTTTGTTTAAGACACCTTTTTACACATTCAATCAACCTAAAAATTTATTTTTTGGACACATTGAGGACAATGTGTAATTTAAGTGTGGGGGGATGCTAAAACCTTGAATTTTGCAAGTCCTAATTACAAGCCTTACACAAAACTCTATTGGAACCGGTAAACACCCCAATTTTTTTCAAAAACTTTTCATTTTTTTTACTTGTCTTGGTTTAAATTGGGAATAACAAGTTCTAGGAAGGTTATATTTTTATAAATTTACAACCGATAGCGTCGTGATAAAAAAACCAACATAAGAAAATTATGAAACGACATGATAAATCTATTTAAAATTTGATTATATATACTTGATCACATTAAGAACCCATTCCCACAAAAAGGGAGTTTTGAGCCTTTATTGAGCATACAAATACGCATCTTTAAATTAAATGCTCATTTTTCGTTTCTTGTGTGAATAGCCGCTTGGTTTCTTACGACTCTAGAACTTGCCATGACGATACATTCCCGGTCCTTACCAACTTAAACCCAAGTAAGTAAATGACGGAGGCATTAGGACTAACCCTTTTTATTTCAACACCATTATTTTTCTTTTTCTTTACCACCTACCCAAAATCCCCCTAGTTAACCCCTTTGAGCCTAAACCTTTTCATTTCTAAACCCAAAACAAACACCCTTTACCCCCCAAAACCCTTTTTTTTATTTTAAACCCCTTTATTTTAGTACAAAGCTCGGTTTTCTTGTGACATCTTTATCATGAATTTTTTTTGATGAAGTTTAGCAATAAAACAAACAAGTTCATAAAAAGAAACCTTGTTTGAAAAATGCTTCATTAGAATAAAAAGTCACAAAAACAAAATGTTTTACGAAAACCGACGCTTTCTACGTCTTTTCACCCTTTTCTACTAACCACTAACCCAAAACCACCTACCTTTAACCCAAGCCTTACCCTTTCCCAAAGTCCTCTTGATATTTACAAAGGTTTATAGTTAAAAAGGAGGAGGATTGATCGCTTGGCAAGCATATGGTAGAAGTAAGTTCCATGCCTGTCTCGAGTGTTTCACAAAAATACATCTTCGGCCGAGTGTTGAGTGATCCCCCGTGAGGTATGTGAACTTGTATATAAATGGAATTTTAAAGAGGTATGTTATGCCCAAATAAGTAATTTCTCTTATGTAATGTTCTAAATAAATCATAAAGAATAGGATTGTAAATAACATAAAAATACAACCTAATAAAGATCTTGGAATCCCGACACTCAAAACAAGCCCAAAACCTTCTCTTCTACTCATTCCATTTGGGTGTGTAAGCCACAAAATAAAGAGTTTTGCTTGAGGACAAGTAAAGATTCAAGTGTGGGGATATTTGATGTGTGTAAAATGCAACATATAAATTACATCAAATGAGGCATAAAACTAACCCTTTTTTAGTACTAATGTTGGAAAAAGTGTGCTTTTGTCTTTCTTTTGTATTTTCAGGGTTAAATGAGTTTAAATGAACAAAAGAAGCAAAAATGCAGCCAAATCTAACAATAATACAAGAAAAGGAATAAACGTGGCATGCCCGATCCCTCGACAGCACCTTCCCAAGCAAAAACAAGTCATCAGAAGGCTGAACACGCCCCGTGCTCATTGAACACGGGGGCGTGCCCAAGTGTCTGCAGAAAAGACAAAGCTATAGAAGCTTCTATTTACCAACACGGGGACATGGCCAGCGAACACGGGGCCGCGGTCAACGCTAAGATTCGTAGAATCCAATCAAATCTTGATAGTACAGATACTCTTCTGCACACGGGGCAGTGCCCAGTGGACACGGCGGCGTGGTCAACTAATGCAGACAAACTGCATTTAATGAAGAAAGAGAAGATGGGTGGACATGGGGCCGTGCCCAGCGGGCATGGGGCCGTGTCCGGGCTTCTGTGCAGGCTATAAATAGGGGTACTTGGTTCATTGTAAAGGCATCCCTTGACAAACCACCTCTCTCCCACTTCACCCACACTCCACCACCATCACAACACACACATCCACCACCATCATCCATCATAGAGTGTGTGTAGTAGTCTCGGGATCCAAGATTGATAGTAAGAGTTCTTGATAATCAAAGGCCATGTTTGCCTAAGTCTCTTACATCACTTGGTGAAGACAAGCATTTGGTGTAATACTTTTGTTTTTTTATCTTTTCGCACTTTTTATTTGGTTTTGTATTAATGACTTTAATAACTAGTTTCTTATGTTGAAGGTGAAACTTCCTTATCATTTGTCTGTGGTGTCTTGGCGTTATTTTACTGTCTATATAAAATAAAAGATTTACACCATTCATATCTCCACGGTCTATATGGAGATATGTTGGCTACCTGGTCGGGGGGGTTAAGGGAATGGTTTGGTAAGCGTCTTGCCTTGTTCAATGTATAGATCCTGCAAGGACCTGGGCCAAGTTTAGTAGGACCTCCTTCAATACCCACTGGTATTGGATGGCAGGGGTCCAAATTCCTTGATCACCTCATATGTAAACTACTATTAATACATTAACCCGGCTACTTAGGATTGTATCCCTGCTGACTCAAACTACTTAGCCGAGGGTAACGTCACCTTCAAAAGAGGGGCCTACCACATTACGTATTAATAACTTAATTAATTATCTTCCAATAATCCAACCCTTTAGGATTGTATCCTCGCTGACTCAAACTACTGGGTTGAGGGTAACGTCACCTTCAAAAGAGGGGCCTACTACTATAACTAAGATAATCTCTTAAAAAGTGCAAAAGTGCGGAAAAAATCAAAGGTTACACTAAAGGCGAGTCGGATCCAAGTGATTCATCTTGTCTATCTGTTTCTATTTTTATTTTTATTTTCAGCATTTTTAGTTAGTTTTATTTTATTTTTTAAAAACCTTTTTCTAAATTTTTGCTTTGATTAGACGTTGAGGATAAACCGGTACTAAAAGCTCTTGTGTCCTTGGACGACCTCGGTATCTTACCAACGCTATACTACGCTCACGATAGGTGCACTTGCCCATATGTGTGTGTAGTGTTAGTAAAATATCGTGTTTTATAAATTTAAAACTTGACTAAAGTGTTAAAAAGGGCTTAAAATATACTTAAATATATATCACACCTAACGCACATCAGAAATGCACTTTTCCTAATTTTGGACTAGAAATAAATATAAGAAGCGGAGGGGATTTCATATATTTATTTGTGGGTTTGTGTTCTATGTTGGAGCTAAGATGAATGAGATATCGATGCTCAAAGTTTGATGTTTGAAACATTGAATGCTGAAATAATTGGAAAGTGGCACCTTGTCCCACATAGGAGGAGAGATGAAACCTAAAGTGGTATTTCAGTGGGAACTCTCTTTTTTTATTGTTTTATGGAAGCACACACTAGTGTACTCATGAAGGGTGCACCCTAACTCGCACTCGCGCGTGTCGTGGGCAATGAGCGCAATGTGGCGCTTTGATGGCGCACTTTGCATGCTCGCACTTCGCACGCTCACAACGCCGCTAGCCGCTTCAGAGCTGCCTTTATATTTCTTGATGTGACGCGCGCGACTGTGTGACGTGATCGTATAGGTTCACTGGTGACGTGGCATGCAGACGCATGAGTGGTGTAGACCTGCGTGCACCAGAGTGTGTGTCCTGCGCGCGCATGAAATTGAATCAAAATGGCGCACGCGTATCAGAGTGGCTGTCCTGCGCGCGCGACAAAAGCTTCCAGATTTTAATGACAGAGCAGTTTCATTTCAGCATTTGAAACAGACGCGTCAACAGTTTTGACTGAGAATTAAATGACGAGTTAAAGTGCATTAAAGACGTTTAATGCAATTTAATTCTCCAATTCAATTCAATTTTTGTTGTTTCATCTCGGATGCTGCATAAATACAGCATCACATCCACTGCAGGACACCAGCAACATCAAAAACTTATGTAAACTTCCCTCTGCATTTTTCTGAACTTCTTCTTACTTTTTTCAAGGTACTTTTCGGGTACTCGAGCCAGTTCCGACAGTACTACTGCTCCGGCTGTTGTACCTGGGAAACAAAACAAGTTCTCTTGGAAGACTCTTAATTTGTTTTAAGGGCCCTGTGTCAGACACAACCCTCAACCATGTTTCATTTATGTTTCATCTTTTGTTCTTGTATTTTATTTATTTCAGTTGTAATAATTCTGTATTTTTTCTGTTTTCTTTAATTTCTGTATCATAATCGTTTAATAAAATTGTTTCAGTTTATTTATACACAAACGGTTACTACGTAACATTACTCCATATTCCAATTTACAAGTCAATACATATAAGATATGAGTGTATGCACATATAATATAAATATAAAATAAAATAATATAAATAAAAACAAGGGGCTTTGGTTACGTAGCGGTGGCGTGAAGGCAGGTTCCATTGTCGTAAATATAAATATTAAAATTAAAACTAAATTATGATAAGATAATAATTGGAAGAAATAATAATAATAATATATTATGCCAAACAAAGTTTTGTTTCTAGTCAAGATTTAATTTTTTATATCATTCATTCCGTTTTGTTTAATTTCTGGTTTTTCCGATCATTCCATTCATTCAAAGAAGAAGAAGAAAAATCATCTCTATTAATTAATTGTACCACCACCACCACCACCCTAATTCTTCAATTCAATTCTTACCTTCTTTTTCACTATCAAGGGTTGCGTATGATAGTACGGAAAGATATGAGCTGGCGCAGAGTAGCAAATTCCTTACAGGCGTTTTCTGCGCACACTGCACTCTTCTGCTTCACGCTCTTGCTTGTTCTTAAGCTCGATCACCTTGTTTTCTTCTCCTGGTGGTCAGTACTTTCTGTTGATTTGTGTTTTCACTGCATGTGTTTCTGTTATTTAGGGTTTGTTTCATCGGAATTAGGGTTTTGTTGTATCAATTTGTTTACTTTATTTATGAAGAAGATGAAATTGAAACTTAGGGTTTTGTTATAGTGAATGGAGGAATTGTAGAATTAAAGGATTTCTTTTTGAAATTTGAATATTTGGAGAATTTAGTATGAGATTTTCTACTTTGGATGTGATTGTGAGGTTGTGTTATACATGTTCCTATTTTGATTATCTGTTTCTATTTAACTATTTTTAGGTTATATTATACAAGAGGTAAGGTTGTCTACATCTCATCCGCTCGACCCTACTGATAGCTTTGCTATTTGTGGGATTTACTGAGTACGATTGTTGTTGTATTTTGCACTTTTAAGTTTTGATTTACTAGTAATACTAGTAGTATGTGCTAAGTTTTGTCCTAGGTTGGAGGAACATGTTTATCTTTTCGAGGTAGTTGTGGTTTCAGATATGCATTATGAATCTCATGAATCATTTTCTTGGTGAATCTTGTATGATTAGTGAGATATATTAATCTAGAGATTATGACCATGTATTGTTCTGTATGTATGGAGTTTTAAGATTTAATTCTAGTTGTGAGTGTTTATTAGAAAAGGCCTTTTCAAAATGGTAAGTTTTCTGTAGATAGACTTGTACACACTACACACACTTAACAAAGTGGATATTTTTGTAAACAAAGCTGCTGTATTTAATATTAGTTTCTTGTAGATGTAATTTCTCAACTTACAGCTGTTGTTGATATACGATGCACTGATGCGCAGGGTCATTTTCTTCCCTCTTTTCCTATTTCATGCTGTTGTTGCGCGGGGAAGATTCTCGCTACCCGCTCCATCAGTTCCCCATGGCCGTGAGGTATATTATCTTTGTTTTACATATTTTTTGTTACCATTTACAGTATCCATCACGGAATGTTTGTTCTTCATCTTTGTGCAGTGGGCACCATGCCATTCAGTTGTTGCCACACCTTTGCTTATTGCATTTGAACTACTTCTTTGTATCTTTCTAGAGAATAGCTATGGTATGTAATAACATATTATACATTTGTATTCACGTATTCAGTTTGCTTTATGCATATTGTGCTCATTGTAGGTTCTAATTTTATTTTCATTTATTTAATTTGTGCAGTTTCTAAGCCTCCACCTGTAAGCTTGCAAATTGTCTTCCTTCCTCTGTTGGCATTTGAAGTAGCCATTCTTGTTGACAATTTCAGGTGATTATTTTTGAGTTTTGCTTGTCATCACTAGTTTCTTTGTAATTCATCATCATCATCATCATCATACTCAGTAAATCCCACCAATAGCAAAGCTAAGGTAGTTTCTTTGTAATTGGATTAATATATTCTGTCAATAGATAATTACCTGGCCATTTGTGCTTATTTTTAATGCATAAAGATTAATAATATGTCATATACAGAATGTGCAAGGCTTTATTACCAGGAGATGATGAAAGCGTGAGTGATGATGCAATATGGGAGACACTTCCTGTAAGTTCTTTTGATAAAGAAAGCATCATAATATCATTATATCAACCATATATTGTTCTGATAATTGAAGCTTTCTAGTCACATGAGTGTATTTCTCGATACTAAAACAACTACTATGAAGTATAAACTGGTATTTCTGTTATATTTCAGCATTTCTGGGTTGCTATCTCCATGGTTTTCTTCATTGCTGCTACCGTATTCACTCTTCTAAAATTAACTGGTAATGCTCTGATTGCTCTCCCAAAATGGACTATCCTTAACTGCTAATTTAAGATATTAACTAGAATTTTGACCCGTGCTGCGCGCTGCGGCGGCAACAACGCGTTTGTGACTTCATTACACTCATATGATGACATTAACGTGTGGTGGCCGCACATGACGTTACACGTTTTTTACTTTGTTGCACACATTACGTTTGTGACATTAACGTCATTAAACAGATTATAGGTAAAAATTAGTATAATGTCTCAGACGTTGCGGCGTAAAGTTGTAAAAGTAGCTTAGACAACGGTGTAAAGTCATAAAAGTAATCTAGAGTCTAGACATTAGCGTGGTTAGGCATAGATAAAAAAACTATAAATATGTGTCACACGTTACGGTATAAAATCGTAAAAGTAATTTAAGTAAAATGAGGTGTCAAGTTATTAAGTAGAAAAGGTCGGCCGGTCAAAGTTATAAATTACCAAAAGTTAGAAGTGAATGTGTAACTTACTTGAAGATGAGGGTTAATAATGTTTCAATGTCAAAAGTTGGTATGAAGTGTAAAAACCAAAACTTTTAAAATAAAGTAGTAGTCTAGGGGTTAGAATTGTTAATTGTGAAAGTTGGGGGGGGGGGGGGGGTTAGTTTGTCGGCAGGAAACCCCACCGACTTTTGATTTTAAGATAGTTATATCCTCCATTGAAAAATGATATATTTCTTACATTCTCATAGGGTTGATTGCTAATTACTTTTATTCCCTTAGCAGGTTTTGTAGATGCTTTAGGTTGGTGGGATTTGCTCATAAATTTTGGGTATGCTTCACATACCGTTTGCAGCTTTCAGCAAATCGTTTTACAACACAATTTCCATCCGTCTAATTTTTGTGCAATTTTGTGTTTTCAGCATCGCAGAATGCTTTTCCTTTCTAGTTTGTACAAAGTGGTCTAATCCCGTGATTCACCGAAATTCACAAACATCTGAAGCCAGTTCATCATCTACAGCTATTAGATATCTTGATTGGAATAGCGGATTATTGGTTTCGTCAGACGATGCATCCGAGGATACCATGTGTAGTTTGCAAGACATCGGTGGTCACATAATGAAAATTCCCATTATTGTATTCCAAATCCTTCTGTGCATGCGGTTAGAGGTATGAATGTATGATATTTTTAAGTTGTGTGATCTTTGAACGGTTGTACTATAAATTATTTCGGTTCTAATACTTTGTTTTGAGTTTCAGGGAAAACCTTCGGCTGCTCAATCTATCCCTCTTCCGGTTATATTTTCTCCGCTATTTATATTGCAAGGAGTGGGAGTTCTACTTTCGGGATCAAGATTGGTGGAAAAAATTATTGTTATACTACGTGCTGGAACTGGCACCGGAAGATATTTCACGTTTACGGCTTGGGCCCGCGACTTTTTTGGGTTTTTGCACCGTGGCTCCAGGTATACTGAGTGGGCAATATGGGCGGGTCATGCGGGTTGGGTAACAGGTCAAATCATATTTTGCTCAAACTTTACTTTTAATGGATGTAAAAAATATTGTTATATTAAGCATTTTCTGATTTCGTTTTTTTTTTCTTTAGGTCTTTTGCCTGTTAAGAGATAAAACATAACCTAAATCGACCTATTCACACTTATGGGCATGTTAAGTTAGGGTTGAGCCTAAGTTATGTGTTGTCCAAAATCTTTACATTTTTGCAGATTGTGTTTGTTAAATATGAATGCAAAAACAATATTGTATCAACAGTAACCTAAATTAAAGATTCAAGTAAAAATGAGGAAAGTAAACTTTGGGCAACTTTCAACCCGCTTGACACGTCTCCTTCCATACTATTTTTTAATATTATTTTCATTTGACCCGTTTGAGATTATCTACCCATTCATAAGTAAATTGGTCGCGGTTACCATGTGTTTTTACTTTTTACTCTAATGGCATGCGCAGGCTGCTTGGTTGGTGGTCAATTGATGAAGGAAGCCGAGAAGAACAGGCAAGACTTTACCATGATGTTGGTTCAGGGTAAGTGATGTTAAACTTTTTTTAATGCATTTCTATGTTTATGCTTCTTTAATCTAAAATAAAGAAGCACATACTCTCTGTGGTTAGGTAGAAGTTAGAAAGACCATCAACTAAATCTTAATTGTCTTTCCCGCTTAGCTGATAAAGTATATAAATACTTAATTAATTTTATGTATGTTTTTGCACAGTTATAATACTTTTTGTGGTTATCCACCTGAAATAGTAAAGAAAATGCCTAAGAAGGATCTTGCTGAGGAGGTAAACACAGCCATCTTATTCTATCTTAGCATACCCATAATTTTTTTTTTATAATAAACGTATTTGCTAATTATTATTATCTTTTCAGGTTTGGAGACTTCAAGCAGCCCTTGGTGAGCAGACAGAAATCACAAAGTTTACCCAACAGGAGTATGAAAGACTTCAAAATGTATAATTCTGATCGAAATTTTGTTTTGTTTTTAAACCAGTGTAGTATGCATAAAAATCACCTTCATAGTTTTATTCGAATTGAATTATTAATACTTTTTGGGATGCTGGATTCACAATTTTTTTTAAACAAATCGTTGTCAGGAAAAAGTCTTGTGTAGGGTTTGCTTTGAAGGAGAGATAAGCACAGTACTCCTCCCCTGTAGGCATCGCGTTCTCTGCAGGTACTTGTATCCTTCCTTTATACGAGATGTGTCAAATTGGGTACTTTTTGGTACAGATTGGGTTGACCCGAAACACTATTTATCCATACTTTTTAAATAAAATGTTTTAGACGGTTTATGCATTAGCAACTTTGATGAATAGTAATTTGACCTTTTTACTTTCCTCTTTTTGTCTTTTTTGTATTTTTGTATACTTTTACCCCTCAACTTTCAGCAATGACACTTAGAATCCCTTAACTTTCTAAAGACTTTGTAACCGAGTTTTTCGTGTTTATTTTTATGTATGTGTCGGTATAAATTAAAGTTGATTTACGTCTCGAGGTAAATTTCCCCCGGAAATGAGTTGGGTCAAATATAATATGTTCTTATGCTTATTATTGTGTACGTTTTTAGTTGGTCTACGTTTTTGATGTAATTTTTTTTTTCTGGAAATGAGTCGGGTCAAATATAATACGTTATCGTGCTTTTTTGTACCCGTTTTCAATTGGTCTACGTTGGAAACGAGTCGGGTAAGCTATAATACATTTTCATTAGATGATATCAATTCAAGTCACTTTACCTTTCAACACCGTCACAACGCGCCGTACCATTTTTTAACTTAAAAAAACAATATTTGCTTACGTGTTTATATTTATGCACGGGTCGGTATAATTCAAGTTGATTTACATTTCAACGTAAAACATGTGTCGATATTCTTTTGAGCATGTTTCTTTCGGTTGCTATACTGAACCAAAATAGATATCGACCGAAACCCCGCAGCGTAGCACGGATAATCTTACTAGCTAAAAATACATTTGCAAGTTTCGACCCATTTGACCCAGTTACTTTTATATGTGTTTTGACCTGTATGGCTCAAGTACATTTGTATGAGTTTCAACCTGTTTGACCCATGTGTTTCCTTTTTCTTTTTCTGTTTCTTTTTCAAGTTTGACCTGATAGAGAATTGGAGATAAAATATTAACCTGAATGGTCTATACTCTATATCCGCTAAATTCTCATTTTGAACTTTTATAATCTGTGGTTGTGCAGTAACTGCTGTGAAAAGTGTAAGAAATGCCCTATATGTCGTGTTAGCATCGAGGAACGATTACCTGTATATGATGTATAGCCTGAAGTCTAGCTTGCAGCCCGTGACAATCCATGCGGTACATGACACATCACGGAAACAATAGTCTGGCTCAAGCGAAAAACATTAAAGACACAAAAAAGGTTGCAGTTTCTTGTTAACTTATGAAACACTGTTCAGTTGATTTTTGGTTTGCTTTTTGGTTGGTAGGATGTAAATATATGGAATACTACATCTGACTGCTCATTTTAAGAAGTTGGTCATGGTTGTATATGTCAAAGTCTGCTGATCTTGGTTTGACTTGAGTGAATATCGAGTACAATCAATGTTGACTTGGTACAACAATTTAATCAAATTTGCTGTAAATTACATTCTCAGTTTCTTTTCTTCCACATGACCATGTAGGGATGGCAAACGAACCCGAACCTAACAAATCCGAAATATTCAGAACGGGTATTCGGGGTAATGGAACTGGTATTGGATTAATTTTAAAAAATTTCGCGAATACAGGACGGGTATGACATTAGGTGATATTCAACCTGATTACCTGAAAATACGTATGTTTACTTGAATCAGACCCATAACATGTTCTTTTTATTTTCCTTTTCCTTGGTTAAAAAAGTTGTATGAAAATTAGAATAATAAGAATTGTCTTTGTGAATCCTACTCTAATTTCTAACAAACTAAGTGCATACATGATATCGACTAATTTCTAACAAACTAATGTGTATACATGATATCGACTGCCCCTGGTACTGAGGCGTGTTTGATACATGTGACATTGTCATCATCCATGCCACTATGTGTTTGTGATTTAGATATGGTAAAAAGAGGTGGTAAAGGTGGGAAATGAGTCGGTGAATGGGTTGGGTAACGGGTCTAAATGGGTTTTTTCAAAACTAGTTTAAATGGGACTTGATTCGCCCCCATTTTCATAAATTATTTTTTAAATTTGTATTGCTATGAGCCTATGATCCTAAAGCAGGATCCAATATAGATACATACAACTTTTAATCAAGTTTATATATTGTTAAGGCAAGTTATCCAAGTTCCTGTAAATATAAGAATGGTTGCATATGGGCGGTGTTTGTTAGCTTAGAAACGAATAAAGTCAGTCGATTTGAGATTTATGTTGTTCGGTTTATCATTTGGTTTTGGCATTTTAATAGTGTGGTCAACGGTTTATAACTTGAATTGGCCGTGTAACCTGAATCGGCTGTCTACCTTCCATTTGGTTTTGATATTCTAATAGTTCGGTTGACGGTTTAGAACTCGGGATGGTCGCGTAACCTGAATCGGTTGTCTACCTTTCTTTATTTGGAATATGCGATTATGTTATTTTCATGAACTTTCTTGATCATTTTTTTTATGTACAAACAGGGTTGCATATGGCGTACCGCTTTGAGGAGTATGTTGTCCAGTTCATGGTTTGGTTTTGATGGTTAATGGTATCGTCTATAATTTAGAACTTGGGACTACATGGCGTACCGCTTTGAGGAGTATTCATGGTTTAATTTCGACGGTTAATGATATGGTCTACAATTTAAAACTTGGAACCAGTTGTAAACCAAGCATGAGGTTAACCTTTTTTTCATTTTTGGAATATGCAACTTTTAATAAACATCTTTACCATTTTCAAACTTTTTTTTTTTCATATATTTTATATTCATAAACAATTAAACATCTTTATCATTTTCAAATTTGGTATATTGAAAAAAAGAGTCGGTATAAACTGTAAAAATCGAATGATCAAACCCTCAAACCACTAAAAACAACCAATTTGATTTGTCATTTCTTAAAGCCGAAATTAGCAGTTTGACGAACAATTTTCATTAAAACAGACTGAATCAAAATCCCAAATTAGAACATGATTTGGTTAGATTTTTCTTAAAATAAATAAGATTGTACTAAATAAAAAAGACATCGTGAATCGCGATTACTCTTTAAATGTTACTTTAAAATTAAGACGGTCAAGCTCTTAAAAATCTATGAAATCTTATTTTATTCTATTCACAACGACACGCCTTTAGCGAATAAAGTCAAGTCGGTTTAAGATTTAGTTGTTCGGTTTATGGTTTGGTTTTGACGTTCTATTAGTTCGGTCGAAAGTTTGGAACTCAGAATGGTTGTGTAACTTGAATCAGTTGTTTACCTTTTCTTTATTTGGAATATGCATTTATACTTATGTACAATACATGAACTTTGTTCATCATTTTAATTTTTTTATATACAAATAGCCAATAGGGTTGCTTATGGCGTCGACTGGTTTGAGAATTATGTTGTTCAGTTCATGATTTGGTTTAGGCGTGTTATGGTCCGGTTGACATTTTATTCATATCCATCTTTGTCATTTTAGAGCTTTTAATACAAGCTAACACCACCCGTAGAGGCTCCATTTTGGGCGTTTTTTGTGCCCGAAAACGCCAAATCACGCCGGGGATCCACCCCCTGGGCGTGTTTGGCTTGTTTTTTTGTTTTCGCGTGATTCAAATCACGCTTTGAACATTTTGAGTTGGCCAATAACATTTAATCTTCCTTTTTTAGTCCAATAACTTTTTTTTGTTGGTTTTTTTTATTTTTATTTAATTATTTACACCCTTGTAACATAATGCTCACATCCCCACTACACTCATTTTAGAAAAACGTCCAATAATGCCTATACTGCCACATGACGGAAAACTCCCAAGGGTGGGAGCATTATTCACCCTTACCACTACGCATGGTCTAAGGATTTAAAGAATAAATTAAAAAAGAAGTTAATTCACTGTCAAAATCAAATGATGAAACCTTCAAAACACTAAAGCCAGCTAGTTTGATCTGTAATTTATTAAAGTCATAGTTAGTAGTTTGACTCGGGATTCTTGTACGAGTTGAATCACACCGAAAATCCTTAATCAAAACATGATGCGGTTAGATTTTTTTTTTGAGTAATTAATAATCACCATCATACACTGTAAATCCCATCAATGACAAAGCTAAAGTAGAGTCTGTGGAGGGTAAGATGTAGACAACCTTACCTCTACCCCGTAGGAATAGAAAGGCTGCTTACAGTGAGACCCCCGGCTCGATAGTAGTTTTGCACCTGGACACAAGACACATAATCAGCAATTAAGACAAGGCTGATTACTGCATGTACTTCATTGTCTTTCGGCTATCAACGACATCACATGATGCACGATTAACCATCTCTTTTAACGTTATTTCACGAAATTAGTAAAATTACGTTAATTAGTGCACTTTCACTTTTACCCCTTAAACGCTCACATATATACATATTATATGCGTATACCGAAAGGGGCTTATTATGAAATAATTAAGATTATACTAAATAAAATAGATATCAAGTTTAGTCTATAATTATAGCCTCACGGTCAAACTCATCTAAATATCTATGGAGATTCTATTCCATCTCACGGTCAAACTCATCTAAATATCTATGTTTTCGCTATTCAAAAGGGATAGCGGCGCAGCTTGTTGTCCGCTTACCGGCTATCTTGATGTAATTTGTTTGACCATATATAAATGTTAATATTAATCTAAATATCTATGGAGATTCTATTCCATCTTATTTATAAAGTCACGCCTTTAACTATTTTAAAAATACATATATTTGTCTTGACTTGGGCCATTTACGATGCAAATTTTTTATGTTTTTTTTTCTTACAATTGTCATGCCATGGTAGTTGGTTTTTGAATACCACTCATTTATAAAGGGTCGTATTATTGGCACACCTTGGGGTTAAATCGACACCCTCAATACGCATCGTATAGGTCTATACGATGCGTATTGAGGTGGGTTCAAACTTCTATGCCTGCCAAAGGCTGCCATTGTCCCCCCACCAAAAAGTAATACGCATCGTATAGGCCTATACGATGCGTATTGAGGGTGTCGATTTAATTTTTTAATTTTTGCAAGGTAGCTTCCTGTCACGCGGTAGCTTTCCGTCACGCGAACGAAGAAGCACCACTTTGGACATTTGTTGGTCTTCAAACATCTAGGAAACATTATTTGAGAATACCCCTTAAATTAATAAGGCGGTCTCTTTGCTTCGTCCACTAGAACTATTTGTGTATGCATTCTTAGGGTTTTTATTATTTGATCAATGGAAGTTGAAATCGGCTTTGTATTTAGCACACGAAAGTACCGAACAACCAAGATAACAGCTCCGGTTTCATTTGCTTCGTTCACTAGAACTATTTGTGTATGCATTCTGTTGGTACTGAACAACAGAATCAGGTTCTCAAAAACAAGGATCATTCTAATAGATTAAAGAGAACTATTTCAGTTATTTCTGTTGATCCACAAATTACAACAAAATGTGTCTAATGCAAGGATCTTCGAATGCGGTATGTACGTTAAATACCGTTCACCGCTTTTTTAGTTGATTCTCCTGTTAAGTTTCTGAACCAACCGAAATCCACAAATTCAAACAGTTTCTCCGTCTCTAATTTCTCCACTCACCGTGAAATCGAACAGTTTCTTCGTAGATTCCGTCCGGTTTCAAAGTCGGTTGAGGATTACAAGTGTTCTAGACTCGTTCAAGGCATGCAATGTTTCCTCTCAATTGAATATACTGACACTTGCTTCATATGACTCACTTGAATCGTCTCGGAAGTGGATTTCGGTTGGTTCAGGTCTCTTTGGGTATATTCGAAACCAACTAAAATACGTTGAAGTACTGAATCAACAGAAATAACTGAAATAACTTGAATCGTCTCGGAAGTACTGAACAACAGAAGGATGAGATATCGGCGGTTAGCTCGAAGGAGTTTCTCTCAATCAGGTGTTCCATTAGACATCCCCTTTTAGCATGTGTCATACGTTACGAGATTCTTCGAGAATTAGAAAAGGAGAAAATACAGAACGACAAGGGTAGTATGAGTCTGAGTCCATTGTGGTTCGTGTCAGGTTTGTATTTCCCATAGCCACCGTTTCCGTAGTAAAAAACAGTTGCGGTTTTCATCTTGAGATGCAAGGATCTTCGAATGCGGTGTGTACGTTAAATACCGAACACCGTTTTTTTAGTTGTTTCTCTTGTTAAGTTTCTGAACCAACCGAAATCCACAAATACAAACAGTTTCTCCGTCGCTAATTTCTCCACTCACCGTGAAATCGAACAGTTTCTTCGTAGATTCCAACAAAGTTAATATGCTTGCATCAGGAATATTCGATTCCACAAACGAAATCCACAGATCCTTGTTTTGTCACGTAGACCCTTGAATCCAAGTACAAAATCATCTGCTTTCTGAATCTGAATGTTAACTTTGACTCATAAACCCTTGAATCCCAACGCTTCTATGATGATATCAACGTTGTTTATCACCATGTGTGAGCATTGGCAGCCCAACGCTTCTATGATGATATGTGACTCAAGGACAAGCCTTCGGTTTACTTTGTGTAATAGAACTTCCGAGCTAACATCTGACGTAGCAAGTACAAGGAAAAACATGGACATGAATGATTTACACCAAGTTTTGTTGCTGCGCCAGGGTCCAATACACGAGCTCACCCTTGTTATGGATGATTACTGGGAAGATTACAATTGTTTTGAGTTTTGTCAGATAATACTTCATTTGTCGAGAAACTATACTGTCAAGAAACTAACATCTTTTAATACTTCATTTATCGAGAAACCATACTGTAAAGATATCTACACAAACTCTTCTACGTCTTTTAACCAATTGTCCATCACTTAAGACATTGAAAAATTTGTTGAAATCGAATTTGTGTATCTGAATCAGGTTCTCTGCCTTAGATCGGTCATTCCTTGTGATACATGAACGTTTGATTTGAATTTTGAAAGTGCCAAATTGATGTATCTGGTGGGGGTGATATAGTAATTTTCAATAATGTAGGAAGGATTGTAGTAGTAGGACATTGGAATCAAGTTCTCAAACAAACCAACAAAATCCTGATAGTGAAAAACATCAGCAACCATTTTTCCTTTTCCTTCAATTTCGAGAACATTCTCCCTGTGTACGCCTCAATTCATCTTTTTTACTCTTTTCTTCGATCTCAACAAATCTTTTCAGTAATCAGTACGCAACAAAGAGACCGCCTTATTAATTTTAGAGTATTTTTATCTTATGTTGATGGATAACGCAAACAAGTTCTCCACAGTTTGTTATTCAGATCTCTATTCGGTCATCTTTCCAAACTGCAACACACGATAAGTTTAAACTTTATAGTGTGTGATTTGACCAGGAATACGTTAAAATACGTTAAAATACGCTAAAATACGTTACAATACGTTCAAATATGCTAAAATACGTAAAAATACCCTAAAATACGTTAAAATAAGCTAAAATTTGCTAAAATACGTCAAAAATACTATTAAATACACAACAATATGTTAGAATACGTCAAAATACGCAAAAATACGTCAAAGTATGCGACTAACGATATTTCCACACACGTATACATATAATACGACACTATGGAGTTCAAGTGGATTTCAAACAAAACTGTACGTAATCATAGAATAAGATATTCGCACGCAACCGAACGGCACCGAAACGACTTATGTTGAAGGTATACGTAATAAAACGACAAAATATGCGAAAGTTCGGCAAAAAACGAGACGTATACGCGTCGAACCGAGGGAAACTCGATAACACTAAATTTGAAATAATGCCATATACGATCGTATAGGCCTATGTTGTATCGTATATCAGCTTAATACGAATCGTATAGGCCTATACGATTCGTATTAAACTTTGAATTTTCTTAAAAATACCCCTGAATTTATCAGAAAACCAGGGGTATTTCAGTAAAATCATCGATTAATACGCATCGTATAGGCCTATACGATGCGTTTTGAAATACAAATTTCTCAAAAATGTTTTTTCAAATCAAGGGTTCCATCATTACAACCACTTGTTTCATAGGACTCACTTGAATCGTCTTGGATGTAATAACAGTATCAGGTTCTCAAAACAAGGATCGTTCTAATAGATTAAAGAACACTGATATCTTGGAATTTGATCCTGGAAGTTTGAACCCACCTCAATACTCTTGTTACCATCAATAATCTTTGGAATTGATCTTGGAACAACATACTTTTGTTAACAACGGTCTCTTTGCTTCGTCCACTAGAACTATTTGTGTATGCATTCTTAGGGTTTTTATTATTTGATCAATGGAAGTACTGAATCAACAGAAATAACTGAAATAACTTGAATCATCTCGGAAGTACTGAACAATAGAAGGATGAGATATCGGCGGTTAGCTCGAAGGAGTTTCTCTCAATCAGGTGTTCCATTAGACATTCCCTTTTATCATGTGTCATACGTTACGAGATTCTTCGAGAATTAGAAAAGGAGAAAATACGGAACGACAAGGGTAGTATGAGTCTGAGTCCATTGTGGTTCGTGTCAGGTTTGTATTTCCCATAGCCACCGTTTCCGTAGTAAAAAACGGTTGCGGTTTTCATCTTGAGATGCAAGGATCTTCGAATGCGGTGTGTACGTTAAATACCATTCACCGCTTTTTTAGTTGCTTCTCTTGTTAAGTTTCTGAACCAACTGAAATCCACAAATACAAACAGTTTCTCCGTCGCTAATTTCTCCACTCACCGTGAAATCGAACAGTTTCTTCGTAGATTCCAACAAAGTTAATATTCACTGTGGTGGATGCAAGCATAAAGTTAGAAACCGGTGGTATTGAACCAACATTTGCTTCAAACATTCTAATCACTACAAGGATGTTGGGAATTAAACGCATGTACATGACAAAACAAGGATCGTTCTAATAGATTAAAGAGAATAAACCAAGTACAAAATCATCTGCTTTCTGAATCTGAATCTGAATGTTAACTTTGACTCATAATCCACATACTAGTTTCGTGTCTTCGTGTAATCATCACCTTTTGTCCGAAGAATTTGGTTTCAGCACGTGTAACATTTCCAAAACTTCATTACAATTCCATTACTATCTTTCATTTAAAATTTTCCTTTACCTTGATAGGTTTTACCATTACATGCACCCACATATTAAATTTACGTACCTGGGGTCAATTTGTCTTATTACATGCCTTGATGTCAGCCCTAGAACGCATTCACGGATCATCCTCTCCAAACAATTATGCTTACCTTACACATAACATAATGTTAGTTTCCTTCATATACATACTTAAATACATACTTACATTCGCTTCTACCTTTAGATCTTGATCGAGTCTGGGATTGTACGGGTTCCTTGCCACAAAGCACACAGGTTTGAGTTCAAGTATTTACCTCCTTCTACTTGATTTCCCTCAAACCAGGGCTCTGATACCAACTTGTTACACCCTAAGAACGCTTAAGCTGAAAAGACGCAGCGGAAATACGTACCATAAAATTTCTTTTATTAAAAACATTCCAACAAAATTGAAATTCCTTTCTATGGTGAGTCTTTACGATAATTACATTTTCGTTTCATTTACTACATACCAAATATCATATATTTACTATCCACAAGACCACACATTCCCGTACAATCCATGTTATGACTCGATCTTCAATCGCTTACGTCTCGTGATGACCATAATCCATAAGTTTGTACAACCTGCATTAACCACATACATTCACATTATTAGAACTTGAAGCATTATATGATTTAAGTGTATAATTAAAGGATCACGTCGCGTTTCATCCTCATGTAAGTTTCCATCTAGTTATCCTTCTGAATTCGAGCATTTCATTCCAGGGTCTATCCTTTGACGAGCATGCAATACTATACCTGCACTTCATTTCAATTCTCAAAACAATTCGGTTAACATCGTAAATCCTTATATAATAACACCATATTTATCTTCGTACGAGTCTCATTCATTGGAAACGTATGATGTAATAACACATGTACAAAACATCTAAATCAACTCTTTCGTGTACGAAAAACCTACTACAAACATGCATACCACCCTACCCAAACTCTTTCGTACGTCATACATGCTTACATAACCATTAAACAAATCATAAACACTACATCTACGCGTAATTTCTCATACATACCAGTCCACACGTACATCCATATCTAAACATATTTAGCTATGGTTTCCACTTTACCCTATATCATATGCATACGATAAAGATCTTACTTATAAGACTTAGCCATATAGTATCAAAACCACAATTATTTATGTAAGTGTACCGGCCACGTCTCCGTACATGTTCCTATGGGTTTCCGTTCTTATCCAAACCCCACAAAAACCTTATAGTAGGCTTAGGGTACCTTTTGGATAGCTTATCGGGGCGTTGGAAACAATAAAAAGTGAGAACAGCGCGAAAAACGAGTTTCCGACATTGAACCTGCGTAGGCAGCAACATAGTGCATTGGGTGCAGCGTAGCAAGGCGTCGCCGACGCCTCCTCTGCAGCACAAACGCTGAATTTCCGTTTTTTGTTCATTTCGCCCACTCATCGCATATCCCGGAAGTTCCAAGACGTGTAATAACAACGTTCAAGCTCCCATATCCTTCTAATACTTAACCCCAAGATCAAACCAACTACCACATCTCGCTATATTACTTTCTACGTTTTGACCCGTTTGATCTTACCAAGCATTTTCCATTATGTTTGATCTATAACAACTTACTACAACATTTCTTGTCTCATTTACTTACATCTCATAACCATTCCTACCTAACTCCTAACATTCATGCAACAAACTTCATTTATGTACTAAGAAGTGAGATTTCGAAAATTCACTTACCTTATGCGTTCGTGTTTGTATCCGCTTCCTTGCCTCTTCTTGACCCGTTAGCCTTTCGCGCTTGAGTCCATCTCGACATGATCCCTATACTTTCATGTTATCGCAATCACATTCTTGTTAGCATACATAATTGTACATGTTAATGATCATATAGATTGCATATTTCACATTTGACTTTCACTTATCATTTGTAACAAGCACAAGGCATAAATTCAACAATGCATCATTCCAAATTCTTAGTTGCATTACTTTCATTAGTCAGTCATTCACTAATATGCATAGCTCAAATCACTAAAAATAGGATGTTTTGGCACGTCCGTTTACTGTACTTACAAGCTTGCAAAAATTATAATCTTTTTATGTGACGTGCCCCTCGGAGGGGTTATCCTTGTGTTAAATTTTTAGAGTCTAACTCTCTACCAAAAATTTATAAAAAATCATTTACTAAGCAGCAATCAGATTCGTCGCTTTCTGACTGCAGCCTACGGAAAAAATTCATTTAAAAATCCTCGATTATCCGATTGACATAATTCCAGTTGGAGATTTTCACGACCTCCTGAAGCTACCTATAGTAAAAATTTGAGATCATAACTCAATTCCTAAATTGAGTTATGACATTCGTAATGGGCTGTAAATTCTGCCAGAAAACGCAGCCTGAACCTTCGATACGGAAAAATTCATAAAACGTTCAATTTTCGTCGAAAAAATGCAATTCCAGTTGGGTTTGAAAGGTTTTTCCTGGAAGTTCATCACAAACTCAATAAACATCAGTTTTAGATAAGATTGACCCGGTTACAGCCGATTAAATTCGGCTGTAACTTTCTGGACATATTCTGTTTTATCACTCGAATCCCACAAACGATTAAAGCGTTACCATCAATCAAGCATATAGCATATTCTTAGAACATACTTCTACTTAATCACAAATGAACTACTTTCACATATGGAATTTCATCAAGAACATACTTCTCATGATATTTTATTACTAAATACATCATGTCTACATTCTATGCACATTCATTTGTTATTTACATCCAATCTCATCTAATAATCTCACATAGTTATTTCATCAAACACTTGGTGTGCGCACTACTATTTAAGCATAATGTACAAGTGATTTAAGCATGTTCTTCCCAATTTCATAGATTATCAAAATCAATCAAAATTTCATACAACATTCATTCCAAATCAGTTTCATCTAACAATTATTCACTAATAACAATCCTCATACTTAGCCATTACACTAATATACACATAATTCACCCATGTTCTTCGCAATATTCCTAAATCAAGTGGGTTTATACTTCAAATCATTCAAATAACCAAACTCAAACAAAATTCTTATTCTATTGTGTAATCCTAACTCACAATTACACAAATATCCATATGGATTCACGATTGGGTCGAAACCCACTTTCTACAATTCATCAATTTAAGAAATTCGACTTACCACTTTGATGAACAAGCTTAGATGGTTAGAATTTGAGTTCATGCATTTGATTTGGCTTCAAATTTCCTTCTAATTTTTGTGGATTTCAGAAAACAAGGGTTTTCTTGTTCTTCCCTCCTGGTCGTTCTCCAGCACACACACTGAATGTGTGTTGTGTGTTTTGTTTTGATTAAAATAAGTTTCATTCATTTGTTCAACTTTAGTCCTTCTAGTTCTAGTTTTTATTTATTAATGCACAACTTTCATTCTTTCTTTGTTATCATCACATTTCTTTAACTTAGTTATTGATGTGTGTAAAATGCAACATATAAATTACATCAAATGAGGCATAAAACTAACCCTTTTTTAGTACTAATATTGGAAAAAGAGTGTTTTTGTCTTCCTTTTGTATTTTCAGGATTAAATGAGCTCAAAAACGCAAAAGAAGCAAAAAGACAGCTAAATCCAACATAAATACAAGAAAAGGAACATTAGTGGATTGCCCGAACCCTCAACGGCACCTTCCAAAGCAAAATAGAGAAAACAGAAGGCTGAACACGCCCCGTGCTCAGCCAGCACGGGGCCGTGCCCAAGAAGCAGCAGAAAAGACAAATCTATAGAAGCTTCTATTGCCCACCACGGGCCGTGCTCAGCGGACACGGGGGGCGTGCCGAAAGTACTGCAGGCGCATTAATTGTAATTGCGAATTACAATTAATGAAGAGAGAGAGTGTCAGACGGGCACGGGGCCGTGCCCAGCGAACACGGGGCCATGCCCAGGCTTCTGTTCAGCCTATAAATAGGAGTGCTTGGTTTCATTGCAACTCATCCCTTGGCACACCACCTCTCTCACACTTCATCCACCACCCACCACCATCACAACACCATCATCCACCACCATCATCCATTGTCCATCATAGAGTGTGTGAGTCGTCTCGGGATCCAAGATTGATCATAAGAGTTCTTGACAATCAAGGCCATGTTTGCCTAAGACTCTTACATCACTTGGTGAAGACAAAGTGTCTAGTATAATACTTTTTATTTCTAATCTTTTGCACTTTTTATTTGGTTTTGTATTAATGACTTTAATAACTAGTTACTTATGTTGAAGGTGATCTTTCCTTATCGTTTGTCCGTGGTGTCTTGGCATTATTTTACTGTCTATATAAAATAAAGGATTTTCACCATTCATATCTCCACGGTCTATATGAAGGTATGTTGGCTACCTGGTAGGGGGTTAAGGGAACGGTTTGGTAAAGGTCTTGCCATTGTTCAGCGTTTAGAGGTCCTGCAATGGACCTGGGTCAAATTTAGTAGGACCTCCTTCAATACTTCACGGTATTGGATGGCGGGGGTCCAAACTCTTTGATCCCCTCATAAGTTAACTACTATTAATACTATAACCCGGCTATTTAGGACTGTATCCCTGCTGACTCAGACTACTTAGTCGAGGGTAACGTCACCGCCAAAAGCGGGGCCTACCACAATACTGCATTAATAACTTAATTCATTATCTTCCAATAATCCACCCCTTTAGGATTGTATCCATGCTGACTCAAACTACTGGGGTGAGGGTAACGTCACCTTCAAAAGAGGGGCCTACTACAATAACTAAGATAATCTCTTAATTATGTGCAAAAGTGCGGAAATAATCAAAGGTTATACTAGATACGAGTCGGAACCAAGTGATTCATCTTGTCTATCTGTTTTTATTTTATTTTTATTTTCAGCATTTTAGTTAGTTTTTATTTTTCTTAGTTTAAAACATTTTTCTAAACTTTTATTTTGGTTAGACGTTGAGGATAAACCGGTATTAAAAGCTCTTGTGTCCTTGGACGACCTCGGTATCTTACCAACGCTATACTACACTCAACGATGGGTGCACTTGCCCATATGTGTGTTTAGTGTTAGTGAAATATCGTGTTTTATAAATTTAAAACTTGACTAAAATAAGTGTTAAAAAGGGCTTAAAATATACACCTAAAATATACGACACTTCAACGCACATCAGTTATTTAACTAAGTTTATCATACTACATACTTAGAACTTTTAAGATAAAATAAATAAATTGCATATGTTACAAGTAAAAATATTCCATTATATTCAATCTCGGTTTTTGGGGCGTTACAGGTCTCGGGTGGGCATAAGATCCGTGGGCCCTATTGTCGGATATGTGACTCAAGAAAGTCATTGGACTGCCGCCGATGAAGTCAAATGTGATCAAACTTGGACATCAGACGTAAATTTTGAAGAAACAGAACATAATCCCAGATTGTCTAAAGAAGCGTTTTTACCTATTGTAGGATATGTGACTCAAGGACAAGCCTTCGGTTTACTTTGGGTCACATATCCGATGCGCTTCTTTTATCAATCATATCATCGACCAACTGCTCGAAATCCCTTTCGTTTCTCGGGTTCGCATTCGACACAACACAACAAAAAATAAATTAAAAAAACAGCGGCCTGATACGCATCGTATTGGCCTATACGATGCGTATCAGGCCCGCCGCCAGACATAACCTGCATCTGTCAATCTGCCATGTTTTTTACTTTAATTCAATACACATTGTATAGGCCTATACGATACGTATTGAATTGAAAAAGTGTGTAGATAGACAAGGGGGTGTGTCATTAGAAAAGCCCTTTATAAAACCTCACTATTACAATAAACTATCTATTACTTAATATAATGTAAAGAAATATTAAAAATTATATTAGAAAAATCACAAACTATGTTTTATTAAAAAGAAATTGAAGATGAGACCCACATTCATCTGCCACCAGTGCCAAGGCAATGTTCTGAACTTTTCAAAAGGGAAAATTACTAAAATAGACGTTTAACCAATTAAAATTACCAAAATAGATAAACGCGAGCTAAGCTGGCTAACTTGACGGCTACGTCGGCAAAATCGTGAGAAAAAACGCCGGCTAATCCGGCAAGAAACGCCAATGCCTCTTTTGAAAAAGTGGCGGTCAACTTTGTGTATTTATGTAATTTTTCCCTTTCAAAAACTTACACATGCAATGGACAAATAAATGTCATGTCAAATAGTATTATTATTATTATCATCATCATATTCAGTAAATCCCACCAATAGCAAAGCTAAGATAGGGCCCGAGGAGGGTAAGATGTAGACAGCCTTACATCTATCCTGTAGGAATGGGGAGACTCCTTTCAGTGAGACCCCCGACTCAATATCATGTCAAATAGTATTAACTTTCATATAATCCAATGCTAAAAGCATTTTACTTTGATATATAGAGCTCACCAAAGGGTAAGAAATACACAACACACCAAGACTTGCATATTCTCACAAGTTGATATGTTGCATAAACTACTCAAGTTATCTAATAACATGCCTTGTTTACATCTAAACATCCACTTTGTATCAACTTCATTACCACAACAACAAAGAACAAAACATTGTTAAATTGTTTGTTGTAGCACGACAAGTCGATCCAATCATTCTAAACATCCACTTTGCATCAACTTCATTACCACAGCAACAAAGAACAGAACATTGTTAAATTGTTTGTTGTAGAACGACAAGTCGATCCAATCATTCTCTGATGTTCCTTAAACATAAAACACAAAACAAGTTATTGTTTCGGTGAGTTTTAATAAGCAATAAGTATAATCTAGTTATATATTCTTGGATGTTCCCAATTAAAATAAAGGAAGTAAAATAGTACCTTGATTTAGATATATATTCATCAACTAATGCCCTTTCTTGATCATTGTAAGCAAACCATTTTTCATCAGGAGTCATCACATCCTCATAGCAAGAATCTGCAAATTTCACGATACAAAGTTACGATCATGTATGTAATTGCATGATTCGAGTTATATAAACGGAAACCAACACGAACTTTGAAGTAATATGCCAACTTTATCATAATGGCTTCTCAATTTCCAGAGTTTGCAGCCATTTATGTCCAAAAGAATGGGCTCTGATCTAACTACATAGGATTCGCGCGGTATATCTAACATTGCAAAACAAATCAATGAGCTATAGATACAAACCCTTAACATATCAATTACTATATATGAATAGTTAAAGATCCCACCAACCTCTCATTTCCATAGAATTTGCTAGGATTTGCGCAGTTTCGGCTTTAACTTTCGAAACAAGATCTTTTTGTTCAGAAATGGTAAGCGGCATTCTGTTTGGTGATAAGATAGCTTTCACCACCTCATCGTGTACTTTCTTTTTCAAGTTTTTTTCCTATTTGAATTTACAATAAATAACCAGTTATCGAAAGAAAAAACAAAAATTTTAAGTAATTTTTCGGCCTTTAAAAATACCTTCTCTCTATTAGCAATCAACCGCTCTTTCGCCATCTTCTTTTCTTCCACATTTCTCTCCTCAATCCACAATCTCAACTTTCTACAAAAATGAATTATAAACCAAGAAAATCAGAAATTAATTATAAAAAAATAAAAACAAAAATTTGACTTACGCTGTGCCAAGAGCTTCATCACATAAAAAATTCAAAAGCCGAAGCTTTTTTGAAAAATTTAATTCATCGTAACCATTCGGCTGAGAATTAAAACACTCCAAGAGAGGATCTTTTGATAGATACTGAGATTCAGAAATACATTCTTTAAAATCTTCCACCCATGATGTTCCAGAATATCTGCATAAAATTTAAGCACGCGTTAAGCGTATGCCATTAAGTGACGAGAAATTTACTAATAACTTATTAAATAATGAAATAAAACACGTACTTTTTCCCAAAACCTTCTTCTATTATGGAGAGTAATCTGGTATGGATCTGAACGGTTAACAATTCAGGTGTTTTATGCGCATTTGCGCATGTCAACTCGCGAAGTAAAATTTCAGGCTCCCCGTTTTTTAGCTGGAGGACCTAAAATGGTGCAAAAAGATTGAGAAAGAAATAAATAAACAAATAAGGGAACAAATTAAATCTTGAGGTCGACTGGTCGATTAAGATACGACAAAAACTTGATGCGTGTAAGGTCATGCAATCATTATACTTTGCATGCAAAAGTTATTATATTGAATCAACTAGTTATTGTAATCTATAACTTTAATGAAGAAATTCACGCCGTAGAAATATAATGTAGCCATCATTGTCTCTTTTCGTTTTATGGTTTCATCAAACATCGAAACTTACCTCTCCGAATGTTTCACAGAATTCTAATAACTGCAAAGCGTGTCCAACGTCTCCGGAAGGTAGTTCAATGCCTGCGAGATTCGTCAACTCTGTACCCTGTGGTAGTTGAAGCTTCACGTCATTATCTTCGCTTGTGTCCTCAATTGAGCTTTTCTCCTCCTGGCAACTCTGAGAAACGATTTGAGAAGTTCATAAATGATCTTTGAATTTTGATATATATTCCCATAAAATGACGAAGTTCATTTGGACGTTTGAACAACTGTTATAGAGGGTGTTAGGTTACACATGTTAAAAGCGTTTATGTTATATTGAGTAATAAGAGTCACATAATTAATTTAAGTTGAAGGTGAGCGAGGATTGATAAACTAACTCACATCACTCTTGATTCATCAAAAATGAGTCGGGTGTGGTATGAGCCAAGCACACAACAAAAATGAACAAGATAGAAGATGTAGAAACTGGTTTCATTGATAATCAACACAGATTACATACCGAAAGAGTTAAGTCTTTACATTAACGCCCAATATCCAACCCTAGGTGAGCACCCCTAGGATAGGTGACTCACACCAAGAACCACCCCCTACAAATAAGGAGGTCATCCCTATTTATAGTGTTTGGGAGGTTTCTTATGGGCTTTCTAATTTGGGCCCTTAGAAACCTATATAACCTAAACACCAATTACAACCTATTGTAGTCTGGATAAGTCATGAAATCTAACTAGCCACCTCTAGTAAGGTTTCGCAAGAAACCTCTCGTTTAACCTCATTTGCATAGCAACAGTCACAAATCATGCACCAACATAAGAAAAAACCGGAAGTAATAAATAGTGTTTGGATGAGCTTCTTTAGTTCGAAATTTTAATAACAGAATATCAGATAATAAATGTTTTTAGTGTTTGGCATCGATGAAATAACCAAAAACGACATTCTAATGAGTTATGAAAATGTTAAGCTTTTGGCTTACCTCACTTTCACCATCTTCTTTAATCAGTTTTCTTTCGAGCTCATCTCCGGTCTCCTACAAGTACATTTTCAGATAACCCATGTGATTCACTATTAAAGAGGGTGTTAGGTTACACATGTTGAAAGCGTTTATATGATATTGAGTAATAAGAGTAACATAATCAGCTTAAGTAAAACGGGAAGTAATAAATAGTGTTTAGATGAGCTTCTTTAATTTGAAATTCTAATAACAGAATATCAGACAATAATAAATGTTTTTAGCGTTTAGCGTCGATAAAATAACCAAAAAATGACATTTACCTCACTTTCACCATCTTCTTTCATCAGTTTTCTTTCGGGCTCATCTCCAGTCTCCTACAAGTACATTTTCAAATAACCCATGTGAGACCTCACAATTCTTCTCTCTTTGTGTGTGTGTGCACGCATTGAAGCGCATGTGTTTGGGGGGTGTCAATGTAAAGATTTGTACCTTATCATCAGCACGTCTCTTTTTTTGAGCACCACGCTTAACTACTTCAGTCTCGACCGATCCCGTCATGTTTAAAAGATTGGAAACCGAAGCAAACCCCACTTTCTTTGCCGTATGAATAAGAGGTCCCGTCGGACCAAATCCTCTCTTCTTCCTACAACACCCTCATTTTCAAATTTCTTAAACTTAAAGTAGTAAAACCGTCTTTTCACTATATCGTTTAACTAAACTTTTCAAAAATCTTGAATATCTATATAAAACAACAAACCCGAAATAGCATCATATAACTCAAAGAAGCACTATGGTTTGACTTATTATGTCAACACAGTACTTCCTGAACACAAAATTGGTATGAATCTTGTTGCATAACAATAGGTTACATAGTACCAACATTATAAATTCACATTATTTGAAAAAAAAAAATCTTGAAAAAATTCCAAATTTACACCAAAAATTGAGTCTTTAACCATACCCTATTTGTCAAAATCAAAATTACACCTTTTTTGGGAATCAGATCTTAAAAAACATAAATATATGATCAAGATTCAAGAAAGACACTTACATGCAAGAACTACAATTACAAATGCCTCTGCACCTTGGGCACTTCCACTCACCAGATGCTGCAGCTTCTTCAACATTCTCTCCATATCTAACCCAAAAAAAATAAATTATTAGTATTATTTTTTTAATTTTTTTAATTTTTTTAATTTTTAATTTTTTAAATAATAAAACCCAAACCCAAACCCTAATTCCCTAAATTTTCAGATCCCATCATACAAACACTACCAACAACATAATAATCAAATAATCAACAAACAAAATCACCTGTTTAACAAACAAGCTCGACACACATTAAGCGGACATGTCTTGTTCCCACTTTCATTAGTACACTTCACCACAAAATCCATCGTCTTCTGTCGACACTGACACACAAAACACACATAATTCAACCTCTACATTCAACCAACACACCGACCATTATCAAAAAAAACACACACAGATACACATAACACAATGTGTTTGAATAAAGTTATTCATACCTGATGACAAGTTTTGCCATTTTTGGGATCGTAGATTCGGCTGCCAACGATGCGAACAACGGGGGATTTTGTGCGTTTTGGAGGTGAAGAAGATGGGCGAGTTGACTCGGGTTGAATTGGTTGAGTTGGGTGTGGGTGAGTTGACTCGGTTTGAACGGGTTGAGTCGTCATGGGTGATCGGTGATCGGAGGTTTTGGTGGCTCCGGTCGCCGGATGTGAGGTTGGGAAGGGTGGTGTGAACGGTAAAATAAAATTTTGTGTGGAGTATGGGTGGGGTCATATACACAAGTACACAACATATACTTATTAATTGTTATTTATTTTGTTTTTTTGTAAAATGTTTTATGTTATTGGATATTATCCTTTTGAAATGTGATTGTATCATGTTTAATAACTAGGGGAGACACCCGCGCTACGCGGCGGGGTGTCTTGTAAGAAAGACGGTGAAGACATTTTTATATCGTATTATCATATATACGGTATTATGATAAACAAAAAAACTACATAGTTTGTTTTGTTTTGTTTTTAATAAAAATGTTTTATTTGGAATATAATTATGTTTTGATTAAATTTTGTATCCAAAAGTTGAGAAAAAAACTATCCATGTATTTAGTTATTTTTAAAATAACGAAAGCAAGTTGTTAGTGAAGCATAAAATTACTAAATTCTAACGTTTGCTCATTCGTTTGTGGAGTGAAAATTCTATACTCAAATTTATAGGTAATATTAGTTAGAGAGAATAAAGTTTATTTGCATTAGTAGTTAGTATAATGAAGGTCCAGTATATTATTTAAAAAGATAATCAGAGAAGTGGGCCAAGAAAGAAAAAGAGAAATAGGTTAAATTAAACCTAACATATAAAAGTAAAAAACATTAATGCTACAAAAATTAAATATTATAAGAAAATTGGGGAAAAAGAATTGCTACTGTACATCCTTCAAATTTGTTAGGTTATATAATATAATGTTATTAAATGTGAGTTTTTTTATGGTGTATGGGTGGGGTGGTGAGTTGGTGACCCCACATACAAAACATACTCATTGATTATTATTTTGTTTTGTAAAAATAATTAAATATATTATATATAATAAATGAAAGTTATTTGGGCCACGTGTTAACACCAGAGAGCCCCTAAATGCCCTTTTTCCCGCCCAACAGTGCCACTGCCCTCTTCTATTTATATCCTCCTTCATTTACTCATTCAGGGCTTCTTGCTTTCTTTCTCTCTCTGCTCTGCTCTATTTCCGATCGATGTTTATCCTCTCTCATGTTTATCCTTCTTCTTCTTCTTCTTCTTCTTCTCATATTCATCTCCTCAACAATGTACGGCAGAGGTTACTTCTATTGGATACATCTTCGTTTGAAACCCTAAATCATGTACCGTCCAGTGGTTGAAGAAGAGAATAATCATGTAAGATCTACTTTTTTATCTAGAAATTTTATTTCGTTTTATCTATTTTGTCATACTGAACATGATGAACCCTTTTCTACCCTCAGAAGAAGAAACAGATCTCCTTATCGTACTCGATGAACGCTTTTGTACAACCTCCTCTTAATCGGTGACTCTGGTATGTTTGGTTTGTTGTATCATGTGATTACGAGCAGATTTATTTTGATATGTTTTGTACTTTGTCTTTCCAGACCTTTTTTGTTGGATTATAGAGTTTGTTGATTAGAAGCAACCTCTGCCGGACGGTTGTTGAGGAGATGGAAATGGGAAAGGTTATACCAGGTGTGTTGATAGGTGATACCAGTGCAAAAGTTTAGGACATCACCAAGGTAACTTAAATTGGTGTGATTCATTTTTTTGGGTATTTCTAACGTTTTGATTTACTGTTTATTGGTGCATTGATTCATTTGTAATCCTTTGCAGATCTCCCGTCATCTCAATTTGAGCAATTAAACGTAGTTTTGTTAATCACTATCGGTGTTTTAATTACTAGCAGTGGTTAAAAAGTTTTCCATCAGCTATTTGACTTAACAATAGTTTGCGTTATTTATTCTAAATTCATCAGTTTTTGTAGGTAAACTGAAGTTTCCACCAATAGGCACTGCCCAGCTAAGTTTCCTACAATGACAGTGGTTATAACAAGTTAATATGGCACATCACTGATATGCCTAACAAGTGTTGGATATAAGGATGGTTGTACATAAAGTTTGATGAACATCATCCACTGTTCAATTATGAAGAACCACTGATCAAGACCAAAGTCCAGACAAGCACCGATCAACTAAATGTGAAACACTCTCCAACAACAGTGGTTCCTCATCAACAAAACATCTTCTATGTTTGTTTATGTTAACAGTGTTTATTCTATCTTTGTTTATGTTAATAGTGTTTATATGTAACAGAATTTATACTATCACTTCAGTGTTTTGATCTGTACTATTAATTGAACAGTTGTTTCATCTTTGTACTAATAAAATTCCTATACACTTGGATGAATATTAAGCACCTCATCTTGATTGTTTGAGTATAGTATTCTTGAAATTGGTTCAAACATTTGATTGTTCAAAATATTCCACTGCTGAAATACAACCATTGTTTCTTCAATCTCCATGTTGACCACTGATTGACCAAACATCAGTGTTTTGAAAACTGGTTGGTATCCACTGATCGGAAAAAATCCACCAACTTTATTCTCATCAAAAAATTTAAAGTTAGATTAAAAAAAATTCTTGATGACAATTTGTTTCAAACAAATCACTATTTTAATGCTGATTTCTTGATCTTTTGACATTTGATTAAGCAAATTTTGTATTTCAAATTGACGGTTATTATATGTTGATTAAAGTTAAAATAAAATTTAAAAAAGTCATTATGGCATTTGCTATCAAATCAAGTCAGTAGTTACTGACAATATCAGTAATTTTGAAATTCAAAATATGTAAAATGGTAATTTAAAAGACTTTGTTTATATATAACAGTGTTTTCCGCATCAATGTTTTAAAGACTGTTAGGTTGTTAGATGTCATCACCTCAGTGTTTTATATGAAACCATTTTTATGGCATCAGTGTTTATATGTAACAGGGTTTAGTACTTTTGTTTATATGTAACACTATTTATCACATCAGTTCAGTGGTTTGATCTGTATTATTAATTGAACAGTTGTTTCATCTTTATATTAATAAAATTCATATACACTTTGATGAATATTAAGCTTCTCATCTTGATTGTTTGGGTATAGTATTCTTGAAATTGGTTCAAACATTTGATTGTTCAAAATATTCCACTGTTGAAATATAACCTCTGGTTCTTCAATCTCCATGTTGACCACTGATTGACCGAACATCAGTGTTTCGAAAACTGGTTGGTATCCACTGATCGGAAAAAATAGTCGCTGCTCACTTTTACATTGTTGACAACCAATTACATAAGAGTTCCACCAACATTATTTTCATCATAAAATTTAAAGTTAAATTAAAAAATAAAAATAAATTCTTGATGACTATTTGTTTCAAATCAAATCAGTAATTAATGCTGATTTCTTGAGCTTTGGACATTTGATTAAGCAAATTTTGAATTACAAATTGACGGTTATTATATGTTGATTAAAGTTAAAATAAAATTTTAAAAAGTCATTATGGCATTTGCTTTCAAATCAAGTCAGTAGTTACTGACAATATCAGTAATTTTGAAATTCAAAATATGCAAAATGGTAATTTAAAAGACTGTGTTTATATGTAACACTATTTATCACTTCAATTTAGTGGTTTGATCTGTATTATTAATTGAACAGTTGTTTCATCTTTATACTAATAAAATTCATATAAACTTTGATGAATATTAAGCTTCTCGTCTTGATTGTTTGGGTATAGTATTCTTGAAATTGGTTCAAACATTTGATTGTTCAAGTATTCCACTGCGGATACACAACCTGTGTTTCTTCAATCTCCATGTTGACCACTGATTGACCGAACATCAGTGTTTCGAAAACTGGTTGGTATCCACTGATCGGAAAAAATAGCCACTGCTCACTTTTACATTGTTGACATTCACTGATATTGACCATCAGCGGTTTCCCTAAAAAATAGTCAGTGCTCACGTTTTTATTTTTGATGTTCTTAATTAGTGATACATTGAAATTATCAAATGAAAATTAGAATTATAATCAAATTACCATTTTACCTAATCTTTACATTCCAATTACATAAGAGTTCCACCAACATTATTTTCATGATAAAATTTAAAGTTAAATTAAAAAATAAAAAAAAAATTCTTGATGACTATTTGTTTCAAATCAAATCAGTAATTAATGCTGATTTCTTGAGCTTTGGACATTTGATTAACCAAATTTTGAATTTCAAATTGACGGTTATTATATGTTGATTAAAGTTAAAATAAAATTTAAAAAAGTCATTATGGCATTTGCTTTCATATCAAGTCAGTAGTTACTGACAATATCAGTAATTTTGAAACTCAAAATATGCAAAATGGTAAGTTAAATTTTTCGTTCTCTCTCTCCTTTTTTTTTCCTACAGTGCATATCAGTTCTAATATTTAATTATTTTATTAAAGCAGCATATTACACTACTTTTACCTTTGAAATTAAATCTGAATTTTATGACGTCCAATAACAGTGTCAAACCATAACAGTGGTTCAGCATCAACTTTAGTTATTCTATGTTTCTTTTTATTTGTTTATGTTAACAGTGTTTATATGTAACAGTGTTTTCCGCATCAGTGTTTTATAGACTGTTAGGTTGTTAGATGTCATCACCTCAGTGTTTTATATTTAACCATTTTTATGGCATTAGTGTTTATATGTAACAGTGTTTAGGAACAGTTTTGTATTTCACATCACTTCAGTGGTTTGATCTCTACTATTAATTGAACAGTTGTTTCATCTTTATTTTAATAAAATAAAATTCCTATACACTTGGATGTTAAGTGTGTTTAAGTGTTTATATTTAACGGTGTTTTTCGCATCAGTGTTTATAGTCTGTTAGGTTGTTAGATGTGATCACCTCAGTGTTTTATATGTAACCGGTTTTATGGCATCATTGTTTATATGTAACAGTGTTTATCACCACAGTGGTTTATATGTAAGCGTATTTATCACATCACTTCAGTGGTTTATATGTAACCATTTTTATGGCATCAGTGTTTATATGTAACAGTGTTTGGGAACAGTTTTGTATTTCACATCACTTCAGTGGTTTGATCTCTACTATTAATTGAACAGATGTTTCATCTTTATTTTAATAAAATAAAATTCCTATACACTTGGATGTTAAGAGTGTTTAAGTGTTTATATTTAACAGTGTTTTTCGCATCAGTGTTTATAGTCTGTTAGGTTGTTAGATGTGATCACCTCAGTGTTTTATATGTAACCGGTTTTATGGCATCATTGTTTATATGTAACAGTGTTTATCACCACAGTGGTTTATATGTAAGCGTATTTATCACATCACTTCAGTGGTTTGATCTGTACTATTAATTGAACAGTTTCATCTTTATACTAATAAATAAGGTAACACAAAATACACTTGGATGATTATTAAGTTCCTCATCTTGATTGTTTGGGTATTGTATTATTGAAAGTGGTTCAAACATTTGATTGTTAATGACTATTTGTTGCAAATCAAATTAGTAATTAATGCTAATTTCTTGAGCTTTGGACATTTGAGTTAAGCAAAATGTGAATTTCAAATTAACGGTTATTGTTTCTTAATTAAATTTAAAATAAAATATAGAAAAGTCATTATGAAAATTGCTTTGAAATCAAGTCAGTAATTTTGAAATATTGAAATTCTTAATATACAAAATGGTAATTTAAAATTGACGTTCTTTCTCTTTTTTTGCCTACTTTGCATATCATTTCTAATATTTTATTACTTTAATAAAGCAGCATATAAAGATATACACTCCCTGCATTTGAAATTACATTTGCCACTGCATTCAGTTAAAATTTTTATTGGATAATCGGTAAGCTTGAATTTCAACCTTGATATTTTTTTTAAGAACATCCATGCTTATTGTATTATCATATTACGTTTAGCAATACTTATATTTTGCTTATTCTTTTTTTTTATGTACAGTCTTCAAATGGAGGTTGCAAAGGTTAGCATGCTTAACGATCTTAATACATTCTCAAACAACTATTCGATTAGAGTGAAGATTGTTAGCATTTCGAAGAAGATGATGAATGATAACAAAAATGAAATATATCGTCTTGATATGATCTTCATGGATGAGATGGTACCGTATATAGTTGTGTTATAATTTTTTTGGACATATGAATATCCAAATGAATATAACACCTTTTTTATTTAATCGGATGTTTCATATTCTTAGGGAACTATGATACAAGCCAGCTGTTTGCATAAGATGCTAGGAAAATTCAAACACTTTCTTCAGTTGGATGAATGTCTTCTTATCACCAAACCTTCTCTTGCTACTAATAAGTCCTCTGCTAAGTATACCAAGAAAAACGACAAAATATCACTTTATTTCTATACTTCTGTTGAGAAATGCTTTGACTGGTCTGGACCGAAATACCGTTTTAATTTCGTTAACCTCAAGGATGTTGTTAAAAATAAATTTGAAGTTAATACAGTTATTGGTATGTAAATTACTACATGATATATATCTATTGTTTTGTCTTATTGTTTTTTTTTTATTCTTATCACTTCTTAATGCTGTTTTCTTTTCACAATATATTTTTGTTTATAGATTGGATTGGTTATGTGGATGTATGTTTCAATCTAGAGGATACGTCAAAGAAGGATGGGAGCAAGGGCAAGAGACTTAATCTTAGACTTGAAGACCTTGAGTGCGTTCTTTTTATTAAGTTGTTGCATTTTAACGTTTAAACCATTATAAGGTTGCTTGATGTTATTATGTTTTATGTTAATATTTTAGAGGCCAAAAGTGTCCGGTTACTTTGTGGGATGGTTTTGCTATTGACATGTTTGCTTACATGAATGATAAGAAACGAGAGAAATATGTTGTTATCCTTTGTCATTTTGGTATGGTCAACCTTTACAAAGGTACAATTTTAACTTAATTAGTTTAATTTTTTTATTGTTATAGATTTATCTTTAGATTTACTTATATGTTTTAAATTTGACACTATTTATATTGATCTACATTTGGTTTTAATTTTAAATTCAGGCATGCGTGGCGTTGCAAACGGCTTTGAGCTAAGCAGACTTTTTATTGACACTGACATTGAAGAGATATCCTCTTTTAGAAAGAGGTATAGTTAGTATGCATATAAACATTGAACAGTATTATTTTGTACCTACATTTATTTTTTACGTTTTAATTTGATCACATGAATCTGTTTAGATATGTAGAGAAAATTTCTGCTTTATCTTCATCAAATGATCATGTTGGTTCAAACGTCATCTCAAGTGTTGAAGATGAGTTTCTTAATAACCCTGATTTCATGCTTATTGGTTTCCTGGGAACCATATCAACGGTGTGTATTTTCTTATAAGTACTCTACATGCTGAGTTTTTTAAAAGTCTTTTCTAAGTGTTATTATTTTTGTTTGATGTTGATAGACAAAGAAGGTTTTGGTTGTTGGCACAATCACAGCTATATGCACTGATAAACTTTGGTATTACAATGGTTGTAACCACTGTAAGTCAGGTGTGGAGGAAAGATTTGTAACGAAAGAAAATCCGGATGGTTTATCTGGTGTTGATCATGAAAAATCGTTGGTGTGTACAAATGATAAATGTGAAGGAGTCGACATCTATTCTATTCCGCGGTTTGAGATTACAGTTTTATTTCCTTATACTAAATACTAATATGAACGACACTTTTGTTTTTAGTAATACTAATGTTTTCATTTGTTTTTAACTTTGATAGGTTCAAGATACCTATTAGGGTGCAAGACTCTTCCGGTACTGTGTCTTTGACACTGTTTGATTTTGAAGCTTACAAGATTCTTAAGAAAACTGCCAAAGACTTAGTTTCAATTCAAGATCAGGTAACAAATACATGCATTCAGTTATTTGGCCATGTACTATATATAATTTAAAATTAATTTTTATAAAATTGTATGTTGAAATTATGGAATCATTCTGCTCATTGTAATTATATTAATTTTTATAAAATTATAGGTTGTTAATTCTGGAGAGATACCGAACCCATATCCTGAGATCTTTGACACATTGATTGGAAAGAGGTATGCTTTCATCATAAGTGTTAAAGACTATAACATTGAGCATCAGGTTGAAAACTATGGTATTTCAATGGCCACTAACGATGATGAGATCCTTGCCGCGCTCTGCACCAAATTCAATCTTAACCAGGTCTAAATCTTCATTATGTCATTCTTTTAATTTGATATACATATCCTTTTAAAATATATTTATAAAATTGTGTGTATTTTATGTTATTATGTACTTAAAGCATGAGCAGTCCGAATCGTTGGATGTTCCAGAATCCTGCAGTTTGTCTACTCCTGTTGACCTTATGAAGGTTATATGAGAATTTCCTTATTTGTAGTAAATTTTTTTAAACGTTAGTACTTATTGTCTTTTTATATCAGGATGAGTTGTCATACTGCGGTGAGAATGTTACACCTGCATCCCAAGCACTTGTAGGCACTAAGAATCCGTCTTCTGATGAAACAAAACGTAATATTCGTGAAGTGTTCGATGTGGATGATGCATTAGGTTGCTCCTCGACAAAGCGCCGCATCAGTGATGAACTCTCTCAGGATGAAGATGCTGGTGTTTCAACGCTTTTGATTCCAAAGATTGAGAAATAGTGTCTTCTGTATTTTCAAATACATTTATGTGTTGATTTCATATGCTGTTGCCATGTTGAACTTATGGTTTCCGTTTTGTTGCTTTTGGGTGTTTGGTGGGTTATGTTTTGGACTGATTATGTGGTTTTGAATTCCTAAAAACTTATCTGCTTATTATAATGTATATTGTTAAATAAATATTGAGATGTTCAATAGTCAATATTTATGTTTAAAACTTATGTGTATGAATAGTAGCAACAATTTATAATATATATTGTATATACCCAATTAACAACTTTTTTATCTACAAACCTTTCTAATCTTTAAGCAATTTTAATGTTATTATTTTATCTCATAATTTATATAGGATTATCCGTGGACGTGGTTGTTCTTTATTGGTTTTTACCGTTATCCCTGCCCACTAAGATTTAGTAAGTATCCGTCATATGTTACAGTTTAAAAAAAATATTTAATTTGTGCCTGTTTCTCCCATTACTTATTTAAGTAATCTCATTCAATAGGTTTTTTATATACTTCAAATTTTCTCTAAGTCATTCAAAGAATGTTGTTCAGAAAAATCGTAACCAAGTATGAAGCGTAAATTCAAACCCATTTTATTTGGTTTTTTGTTTGCTTTATTGATCCATGTTTTATTTTATTTTTTTTCTTTGGTTTATTTGGATAACTGAAGAAAATACCGTTTAACTTAAATAGTTATTAAATAAAGATAGTAATATTTTATTTTAAAAATTATATACAAATAAACCATAAACCTAACCGATGAACATCCGATTTACATTCCACAAAGATTACAAAATTTGTTGTTAAGTTTTTTATCAATGTAATACATTATTTGGAATAATTAATTCAATAATATGAAACAATTTTATTTTACTTTTCATGAAATGATTTTTAATTACAAAATGATAAAATGCAATATTATAATTTATTGAGGTTATGTTTAATCCTTAGGTATTATATATTGTAATTCAAAATTTAAAAACCACTGTTTTCTTCTATTGTTTTAATGTTCCTGATCTTAATACTCTTTCTTCTTTTGAAAGCTTCTCCTTCTTTCAGAATTAACAATGTCAAACAATTCACGTTCATTTTCTACAACAGCTAATTCATCTCAACGAAATGTACATAGTAAGTGAAATTATAACTTCTTAACTCATCATTTCCGAAATCAAAATCAGCTTTTAGATTCAAATCATAATTCTACTTGGTTTTTTTGTAGGTCCTCTTATGAGAACTCCTGTTTCAGATATCTCTAACAGATCTCCTCTTTCAGATATCACAAATGGTAATAGCTCTTGAATTTGATTATAAGTATTCTTTTTTCCGTTTTATGTTTCTAAGTGGACTGATTCTTGTGTTTTGAACATATTATACTTTCTATGTTTTTTAGTTATTTCACCGAATGAAAGGCGCAAGCTTCGAAAATTAATACTTGATAATAAGAAATTAAAGAATGCGTGGTCATCATCAGCTGCTAATTCATCTCAACGAAATTTACGTAGTAAGTGTAATTATAACTTCTTAACTCATCATTTCCCAAATCAAAATCAGGTTTCATATTGAAATCATAATTCTACTTGCTTTTTTTGTAGGTCCTTTTACGAGAACTCCTGTTTCAGATATCTCTAACAGATCTCCACTTTCAGATATCACAAATAGTAATATCTCTTGAATTTGATTATAAGTATACTTTTTTCCGTTTTATGTTTCTAAGGTGACTGATTGTTGTGTTTCGTACATATTATACTTTCTCTGTTATTTAGTTACTCCACCTAATGAAAGGCGTAAGCTTCGAAAATTAATACTTGATAATAAGAAATTGTTAAATGCATCGTCATCATCAACGAATGTTTGTAGCATCTTTTCTGAGAATGCAAATATGGTTGAATGTTCTGATTCTACGGATCAACATATGTACTCCATTGCGTGTCGAGCAGTTAGAAATGCTACTGGTTCTTTAATTTCAACTACACCAGGTTTGTATTTTGTTTCTTTATTATTTGTTTTGATAAACACATTACTAAACCACATACCGGTCTTAACATCAATGTTTTAATATTGGATGTTCATATAATGGCATTAACATAGGTACACCAGCAGATAGCAACCGTCGATATTCCATTACTTCTAGCATTATTAGCAGCAACAATCAGCCGATATTGGGTAGTAACTCTACGCTTACACGGCTGTCTTCTGGTAAACGTAACCTTGAGCGCAAGAAGCGTGATAATACTCCTGTACGTATGCTCTCTTTGGATTCCGATCAAGAAAATGTGTTCTTGTGCACTGATGAAGATCCTTATAAAGGGATATCTAAAGGTTTTAATCTATTTTATTCTTTTAGGACATTTGTTGTGTTCTACCTGTAATATAACTCTCAATCATTTGTTAACAGATTATTTGGACCATGGTGACCAAGTGCTTACATGTCAGCTTTGTAGTGCAAAGTTATGGGCATCGGAAGGTGGAAAAGGTCGTTTAACTGTAAATAAGCTATGTTATGGTATGTGTTGTGGGTATGGTAAAGTTCAGCTACCGCCTTTAAAGGATGCACATCCGTCTTATCAAAATTTGTTTTCTTCCTCAAATCCAAAAAGCAACTTCTTCCTAAAGAACATAAGGCGATACAACTCTATGTTCTCTTTTACATCTATGGGTGGAAAGCTTGATTCTAATATCAACAAGGGCAATGCTCCATTTATATATCGTATCAGTGGCCAAAACTATCATTGCATGGGGAGTCTCAAACCTCCAGCTGGAAATGAAGCTAAGTTTTGTCAGCTATACATACATGATACTGAAAATGAAATAACAAACAGACAGGCATTATTCAGGTACGAGTGATTTCTAAGTTCCATTTTTATTCTATTAAAGAACATCTAGAAATTTAACTATTTGTAGTTCAATATTAGTTGTTAAGTACCATCACTTAATCCTTAATCACTGATTCTCTATCCAGAGATTGCTACAACAGCAGTTGTTAACCATCAGTGTTTTAATCACCAGCAGTGCTTAAAAGTTTTTTTCATCAGCTGTTTGACTTAACAGTAGTTTGCGTTATTAATTCTAAATTCATCAGCTGTTGTAGGTAAACTGAAGTTTCCTACAATAAGCTCTGCCCAGTTAAGTTTCATACAATGACATTGATTATAACAATTTAATAAGGCAAAACACTGTTGGATATAATTACATTTGTACACAAAGTCTAACTAACCCCATCCAATGTTCAAGACCAAACCACTCATGCCTACCAAACCACTGTTTAAGACCAAACCACTGAAATGTTACTTTTCTCAACATATTCTAAAAGTTTTGAGCTGTATCAACAGTTGTTTACAACCGTTCTTCCTTAAAAGTTAATTATTAATCACTGATTCTCTATCCACTGCTTATTACAATAGCAGTTGTTAATCTTATGTAGTTCACTATCAGTTGTTAAGTATCATCAGTGTTTTAATTACTATCAGTGCTTACAAGTTTTACATCAGCTGTTTGACTTAGTATTAATCTGTTTTTCCTTAACACTTAATTACTAATAACTGATTCTCTATCCACTGCTTATTAAAATAGTTATGTTATGTTAACGTTTTGTTGTTTTTTTTCTTTTAACAGCAAAAGAACCAAACCTTCATCGCCTGCTGATAAAGAACTTGATGTTGAAATGATAAAGTATTTGAGGGCTTTATTAGATTCACAAAATATGTTGGTTAAGACATATAGGATGGTCAGAAACCATTTTCACCAATCTCCAGATGCCAACCTTAGTCTGCGACTAATTTATAGAAGAGAAAAAGACGGCAGGACATATAACTTACCCACCACATCTGAAGTTGCTGCTTTGGTTGTCGGAGACATAGATAAAGCTATAGACCATCGTGATATTGTTGTCCAGACGCAGTCGGGAATGCTGCAGCGTATTAGCGAATTACACCCATCGTATCTTGCTCTGCAATATCCGTTACTTTTTCCATATGGTGATGATGGTTATAGAGTTGATATTCCTCATAGAGATTTTATGTCCACACAAAAGAAAATAAAACCAAAGTGCACAATGAGAGAATTTTTTTCATATAGGATCCAAGATAGAACTTATGGCTTTTCCTTAATTTTAAATGGGCGAAGGTTGTTACAACAATTTTTGGTTGATGCGTACACAATGATTGAGAGCGAAAGATTAAAGTACATTCGTAGGCAACAAGCGAACCTTCGCTCTGAAACATTTGAGAATCTTCAAAAGTATAAATCGAAAGGTAAGGAAGTTTTAACAGATACTGGAAAGCCTGTTATACTTCCTTCTTCATTTACTGGTGGTGCAAGATTCATGCAACAAAATTACCTCGATGCAATGGCCTTATGTAAGTGGTATGGGTACCCTGATTTCTTCATAACTATAACATGTAATCCTAAGTGGCCTGAAGTAAAAAGATTTCTAAAAGATTCAACCATCAAAGCCGAAGACAGGCCTGACATATTGTGTTGATTGTTTAAAAGGAAGCTTGATTCGTTAATCAAAGATTTTAAGGATTCCAAGTATTTTGGTGAGATTAACGCTGGTGTGTTATTTTTTTTTCACATCTTATCCTCTGATGTATATTTTTTAATCAAGGTTATTAACTAATAAATTTTGTTTATTTTCCTTTTTATTTAGTTGTTTATACAGTAGAATTTCAAAAGCGTGGTCTTCCTCATGCACATATATGCTTATTCATGAAGGTCGATCACAAACTTCCAACCATAGATCACATAGATCCATTTATTTCTGCTGAGATTCCCGATAAAAAAGAAGATCCTGAACTTTATTCTCTTGTGACTGATTATATGATTCATGGTCCGTGTGGGAATGCTAATTTGAATTGTCCTTGCATGGTTGATAAAAGATGTTCAAAAAACTTTCCGAAGAAATTCACACCACATACAAGTATTGATTCAAATGGTTTTCCTGTATACAGAAGAAGAGATTCAGGTCATACAATTATAAAATATGGTGTTAGATTAGACAACAGAAATGTTGTTCCTTATAACAAAAGGCTTTTGAAAAGATATCAAGCACACATTAATGTTGAATGGTGTAATCAAGCCGGTTCAGTGAAATATTTGTTCAAGTACATCAACAAAGGTCCTGATATGGCTACTGCGGTAGTTTCTGGTGATACAAGTTCAACCATCAAAGAAAAGCCAAAAGATGAGATCAAGGAGTATTATGATTGTAGATATATTTCAGCTTGTGAGGCATCCTGGAGAATATTCTCTAATGAGGTTCATTATAGGTATCCTGCTGTTATGAGGCTTCCCTTTCATTTGCCTGTCCAACAGAATGTTGTGTATGGTGCTGATGACGATATTGATAATGTTTTAAGCAAGCCTTCTGTTGCTTCTTCAATATTTATGCAATGGATGAAGTTGAACGAGTCAAATAAAGATGCTAGAAAGCTGACTTATGTTGAGTTTCCTTCCAAATTTGTTTGGATACTTAAAGATAGATGTTGGCAGGTACGTAAGTCGTACCAGTGTGTTGGCCTGATTCATTCTGTATCTCCTGCTTTGGGCGAACCTTATTTTTTGAGGATACTACTGAATAAAGTTAAAGGACCTAGATCATTTGAGGAGATACGTACAGTTAACGGTCAATTATTCCCGACTTTTAGAGATGCTTGCTATGCGATGGGACTTTTAGATGATGACAATGAATACGTTGAGGCCATTAAAGAAGCAAGTTTTGAAGGACATGCTGGGTATCTTCGAGCGTTATTTGCTACCCTGCTTTTGACAAATACTCTATCTCGGCCAGAATTTGTTTGGGAGAATACTTGGAAATACTTAGCTGATGATATTGTTTATAGACGTCAAAAAGAAACAAATATTTCAGGTTCTAATCTATTTTCTTTTATTTTACATACTACATTTTGATTTTTTATTTAATAATGTTAATTTTTTTATTTGCTAGGTTTAGTGCTTCCTGAACATCAGATTAAGAACCTTACTTTGTTGAAAATTGAAAACTATTTAATTTCCAATGGTTCATCATTACGAAGGTTTGCGACTATGCCGTACCCTGATGACGATTCCTTACGTGATGCTTCTAATCGTCTGATCAATGAAGAGCTGTCACATGACCTAGATGAAGAACAAGCTGAGTTTAACAGGTTGCATCAATCTCTTACAGATGAACAACGAGCGGTTTTTGACGAAATAATGGAAGCAGTTGTAGGGCGTAAATGAGGCCTTTTTTTGTCTATGGTTATGGTGGAACTGGAAAAACCTTTTTATGGAAGACTTTGGCTTCAGCTGTTCGATGCAGAAATGGAATAGTTTTAAATGTGGCCTCAAGTGGTATTGCTTCGTTATTACTTTCCCGTGGAAGGACAGCTCATTCTCGGTTCCATATTCCCATTAATCTAACAGAAGATTCAATGTGCAATATTAAGCCAAATAGTGATATTGCGAGATTATTAAAGGAAACCCAATTAATCATATGGGACGAAGCACCGATGGTACACAAACATGCCTTTGAAGCTTTAGATAGGACCATGACCGACGTATTTTCGGAAGGTAGGAGTATTCGTTCGGATATTCCTTTTGGTGGTAAAGTTATTGTATTTGGTGGTGACTTTAGACAAATACTACCTGTTATTCCTAATGGTACTAGACAAGAAATTGTTAGTGCGTCTTTAAGCTCTTCATACATATGGGCAAAATGCAGACTCTTACGGCTGACTAAAAACATGCGTCTAACTATTGGAGCTGAAAGTTCGAATACGAAGTCTATCAGAGAATTTGCAAAATGGCTTATTGATATTGGTGAAGGAAACGTTGGAGATGATAATGATGGTGACGCCATTATAGAGATACCAGATGATTTACTGATCACCGATATTTGTGACCCAATACAAAGTTTAATTGACTTTGTATATCCTTCAATTATTCAACAATTTAGGATTGCTGGATTTTTTTCTGAGCGAGCAATTCTAGCACCCAAAAATGAGGTAGTTCATGAAATTAATGATCGATTGCTTTCGTTATTTCCTGGTGATGCGAAAGAGTATCTGAGTTCTGATAGTATATGTCAAACCGAACAAATTCTTGATTCTTTTCAAGAAAGCTTATACTCAACAGAAAATTTGAATGCTCTTAAGATTTCTGGCTTGCCTAATCACAGATTAGTTCTTAAAGTTGGTGTTCCTGTGATGCTTCTTCGAAACATTGATCAACAGAAAGGGTTATGTAACGGTACAAGGCTTCAAATTACTTTTCTTGGTAAACGAGTTATAGAAGCTGAGGTTATATCTGGTGGGAACATTGGCACAAGAGTTTATATTCCAAGGATTAATATGATCCCGTCTGACAAAAAAATACCTTTTCAATTTCAACGAAGACAATTTCCGTTATCAGTTTATTTTGCTATGACAATTAACAAGAGTCAAGGACAATCGTTACCAAAGGTTGGTCTTTATTTGAAAGATCCTGTCTTCACTCATGGTCAGTTGTATGTTGCATTATCAAGGGTCAAGACTAGAGAAGGCGTTAAAATACTAATATTCGATGCTGATGGAAAACCAACAAATAAGACTTCTAATGTTGTTTACAAAGAAGTTTTTACTAGCTTGTAATCATTGTGAGGAATGTTAAAACGCTGTTTGATCAAAGTCAAACTACTTATGTTAAAAGCTAATTATAATAGATAAAACACTATTTGAGCAATGTTAAAACGTTGTTTAACTAAAGTCTGTTTGACCAAAGTCAAACTACTTTTGTTAAAAGCTACTTGATAAAACATTGTTTGACCAAAGCCTGTTTGACCAAAGTCAAACTACTTATGTTAAAAGGTACATATAATAGATAAAACTAAATTTTCCCTCGGCATTGCTTCTTGAGGTCATGAAACTTACTTATGTTAAAACCTAATTACTATTAATACATGATTCAAAGCATTCAAATTTTATGTTATGTTAATGGTTTTGCTATATGAAAAATTATTTTTCTTTGTTAATTTGAATACCAAATCAATTCAACTAATCATGTACTTTACTCTTGTATGTCAATGTAAATGTAAATAACAAATTTAAAAAGGGGTGTATGTGTAAATATTTTTCATCAGTTGAAAATATGGGAAGAGAAAAACACAACCGTCACTATTTCTTCATCATCATTACACATCAAACATCTATCATCTCTTCTTTCAAAAATCTCTTCTCCCCAGTCATTTTCTAGGGTTTCAATTTTCTTTTCATCCGTCTTCTACACTTTAATCACCTGAGGTTTGATTATTTTTCTTCAGTAACTGGTATGTACATTCCTATTGTAATGAACTTTATATTGTTTAATCTATGTTAATTTAAATCCTATCTTGCTACTAATACGATTTTAAATGTTTATTGCTATACATTCAAGATTCAAGAAGGGTTTACTTATGTGTTTGAATCATTTGTTGAGAACATGTTAAAATAATTATTATTTGCAGAATAATTTTAACTCATACTCTGTTTCTATGATTAATTTCACTATATACTCTGTTAATACAAAAAGTTAATGTTCATTTTCGAAGCCAGCTTTTTAATTACAGTCTTTTAACATCTTTACTGATTCAGGTTTTATGATGTATACTACATTTGTTAAGTTTCTTCGTAACCCAGAATCTTTGAAACTGGTATGACATGTTTTTACATACATAATTTATTTGTATTGAGATATATATTTAACAGTTCTTTTATGGTTTATATTTTCTTACACTATTTAAAAATTATATACAGGATGTACCTATATTCTTTGCTAATCAAAAGTGGGGAGATTGTTGGCAAAAAAGTAGGTTGCAAGTATATCATGAGTCTGGTAAAAAATGGGTTGTTAGGGTCAGAACAGAAAATTCGACGCCGATAATAACTGACGGTTGGGACATTGTTGTTAAAGATCTCAATTTGCCGAGGGATACTTTGTTGGTTTTCAAACCGTTAGGTGATTTTGGACTTGAACTTTCATGTTATGCTAATGGCATGTGTGGGGAATCTTATTTCACCTTTAATCGTTATGCAAGATTTGGTTTTACGGTATGAGTATTGATCTTAACTTCAATTCTTTTGCATCTTTAACGTGTTAACACTTATTCTCATAAGATACATACTTCACGTTTAGTATTCATTATTTTTAATTTTAAGCAGGTAATTGAAGACTGCTTCATTGAACAATTTTACGTAAACAGTCCACCGAGTGGGAAATTTCAAATCTGTTACAAAGGTTCCTACTGGAATGTTGAGGTGTCTAAAGTTGATACCCACTTTGTATTTTCTAGAGGATGGCCGGAAATGTGCAACGATGTTGGGATACTTGAGGATGATTTGCTTGTGTTTAGCAGGATTGATGATTTTGTTTTTGAAGTAGTAGTTTATAGAGATGAGATTGAGATTTGCTTTTTGAAGAAACCTGAATCTGATGATGATAGTGTAGTTGAGATATTGAAGGCTGATTATGTTAAAACTGCATTCAAGGTACGTAAGTATTTAGCATTAGCAATAAAAGTTTTAATTTTTTTGCTTTATATTAATTATTTTATTAATGTTGACCAGGACATCTATGAGGATGAAGAAGTTGTTTCTGTAGGTGAAGGTACAACCGTTACTCAGGTACTTGCTAAATTATTAAAATTATTTATTTTTAATTTAACACATATAAGAATTTAATGTTTTTACAACTATTAGTAATGCTGTTTACTGATGTTATATTTATTCAATAATGTATTATTTACAAGAACTTACCAACCAATGCCGAATGCACGTCCAAGAGACGCATGTCTTCACGATTGAACCAAACCCATGATGTAAGTTTACCATCTTAAAGATTGTTATATTACTATTGTTATTAAATTTACTCTATGACAACAGGTTAAGAAGAAAGCTAAAGTTACTTCTGAGAGAAAGGAGGTCGTCAAGAATAGGACTAAGGGAAATGCTGCCTTACCTGTCGACACAAGTGATCATACTGGATGTTCTTCGTCTGTTCATAAAGTTAAGGTATCTATACTTGCCAGTTAATTAGTATATGTTATATAAACTGTTTTTTTTTGTGCATATATTGATCATTCCTTTAATTCACATGTATATGTTTACTTTTTCATCAAGGGGAAGAGAGCTGCCAACGTTCAAAAAAAGCTTAACCGTAGAAATAAGATTGCAAAGACTGCAAAAAACATTCTGGACATCCTCTTGACCCTGAGTTCTTTCATTTTGATCGCAAAGGAGACTATAGGCTGGTATACCATTTTTTATAATAAACTAATGATTTACGTTTATTTGTCTGACTATTTTTTTTTCCACACAATACATGTAGCGTCTTCCTGCTGAAGTTGCGAGACGAGCAGGTCTTTTTCTTGATCTTCATCCTTTGAAAGTTCAAAACATGGTTGGAGTTGTGCAGGTTTATGATGTTAAGTTAGAGTTAAATGAATTGAAGCCACGTTATGCGTTGGAAGGTTGGCGAAAGTTTATGACTGATAATAACTTGAGGTTTGGTGATATGTTGCATTTCACATACGTGTCTTCGCAACAGAAGATAGTATTAAATCAAGTTACATCAGTTTAACAAACACATTTTAAGTCTGTTCTGATATCATATATTAATTATGAATTTTTTGATGGTGATGTTGTAGGTTATTTTCTTAAATTATTAACTTGATGTTTTTTTTGCTATGTATGGCTAAGATGATAAAACACTGTTATTAGCACTTTATGTTTTATATTTGACCAATTAGATTATGTATTAAATTATAGTTCTTTAAGTCATTGTTCCATTTTCTTGAATTCTATCTAATTTTTTAAAGAACTTCAATAACAAATAGTGGTTTGAACATCTGTTTGCCTTTTGGTCAATAGTTAATCGAAACCTATGTTAGGTTCAACAATGTTTTGAAGAGGAAAACTGTGTTAGAAGACAGTAGATCTTAACAAGTTAAACATCTGTTAAGGCTTAAACAGATGTTTGCCCTTTAACAGATGTTTGGCCTTTTATATCAAATGTTTGGACTTAAACAGTTGTTTGACCTTAAACACATGTTTGAACCTTAAACAGATGTTTTGCCTTAAACAGATGTTCTTCTTCTATATCAGATATTTGGACTTAAACAGATGTTTGACCTTAAACAGATGTTTCGCCATAAACAGATGTTTGGTCTTAAACCAAACATTTGTTTAAGCTCAACATCTGTTTGACTATTTGTCAATATCTTATTGACTTTTGGTTAACATCTGTTTCAAATTTGGTCAACATCTTATTTTGTAAAAGAGGTACAAAAACAAAGATTTTTTCAAAATCTCAAATCACCCTATCATGTAAGTGCATTGATGTAAAAGTGGAAATGATGTTATTCATATGGTCATGTTGTGCTTTTGTTTGTCCTCTAATATGAGTTCATGATATAATGCGGTGATTTCAAGACATTTTTGTTGAGTCGAATGAGATGGTTGATGTAATGCGGTCGTATTAATAACAAATAGTAATTAATTAATCTAAATAACTTTCTCGAGCCCGGGAAGCAATCCCGGGTAAAAACCTAGTTTTTATAGTATATAAGAGCATTCACATTTGTAGAGTTTTTATAATATAAAGAGTATAAAAAAATGGTTGTGAGTGGAGGAGAGAGAAAATATTACTTTTTATCTGTATATTTGGAATGACATTGTTCACCCCCTATAATTTTTTTAATATATTTTGAAAGTGGTTGTGAGTGGAAGAGAGAGAAAAGGTAATGATAAATGTATAAAAAAATATTATTTAATTGAAAAGGAGAGAGAGAATGTAGTATTTTTTAGTGTTATTTAGGGTAAAAATATAATGGAATAGATAGTGGTTAGAGATAAAATGTTACTTTTCATCTGTAAATATGAAAAAAATATTGTTCACATCTATAATTTTTTAAATATTTTTAAAAAGTGGTTATGAGTAGAGTAGAGAGAAATGGTATTGATAAAGTAATAAAAAATATTATTTAGAGTTAAATGCCATTTTAGTCCCTGTGGTTTGGGCCATTTTGCCAGTTTAGTCCAAAGGTTTAATTTTTAACCTGTGGGTCCAAAAAGGTTTCACATTTGCCATTTTAGTCCATTGGGTTAACTTCATCCATTTTTTCTGTTAACGAGAAGGCCAATTCGGTCATTTTATATGGTTGAATTACCCTTTTAGTTAACAGAATTACATACAAAATGACCAAATTGGCCTTCTCGTTAACAGAAAAAATGGATGAAGTTAACCAAGTGGACTAAAATGGCAACTGTGAAACCTTTTTGGACCCACAGGTTAAAAATGAAACCTTTGGACTAAACTGGCAAAATGGCCCAAACCACAGGGACTAAAATGGCATTTAACTCTATTATTTAATTGAAAAAGAGAGATAAAAATAGTGATTTTTAGTGTAATTATAGAGATTTAGATAATGAATAGAATGTAAATGCTCTAAGTATCCTTTCAAGATATGGTTATATGGTATTTGATATAGGGCTGGTAAACAACTCAAACTTGAAGGTAAACAAAGAACTTTAAACATTTAGGTTAGGTGAAGATGTCCGGTATGAGTGTTTTTTTTTTAAAGATTCATAGGTTTGGGATAGGTATAATATTATGTGATAATTTAAAGTGAAATAATGTGAAAAGGTATAATAAATAGCATGTTGAACCTGTTAAGAACTTGAATGTGATATAATGTGAAAAAAGAGTATAATAAATAGCATATTAAACTTGTTAAGAACTTGAAATTATAAATTATAAATTTTATATAAATATTAAATGCAGTTGGATTTATGATATTTTAGGGTTTCCAGAATAAGTTGGGATTAGGTTTTGGGTAATAGGAATCTAAAAATGAGTATTTTTAACCGTACAAAATTTTAGTGGTATCTTAGGGGTGAGATAAGGCTTATGACCATTAGGTCATGGGTTCGATTCTCACAAAGATGTTTTTTCCAGATTTATTGGGTTTCCTCTTGAATTGGTGTATAGGCATTATTGCCTAGTGGAGATGGATATGATCGGGTGGTTCTGCTGGTGGCACAATGATACTCCAGTGGTCCGTCAGTGATCCAAATTTTCCGTTTAAAAAAAAAATTAGTCAAGACAAATCAATTAAAGCTTAAGATACTTTATCGAGTTAATTACTAAAGAGTTGTGAGTCACAAGCTAGGAGAGTTGTAGTTAAAGTAAACATCCAAAACAAACACATTTAGCCCTTAGTTAACGATTTTGGATTTGATAAATCATGTCCTCTAAGTGCCCGCTTTCAAAGCAGGTTATATCTATCTCCATTTCTAATATATAAAGAAATTTAAAAAAAAATATATATACACACTTTTTTTTTCACTCTACAAGAGAATCATTATACCTAAACCCCATTTCTATTGACAAAAGAGTAAATTACTTTTTGAGTCTCTATGTTTTAGTAGTTTTAACCATTTGAATATAAAATTAAAAGGTTTGACACTCTGAACCCTCAATCGCTTATTTCATAATGTTTTGAGTCCATTTTTAACACTTGTACGATTGGTTTTAGACTCAAGTGGTTAAAACCACTAAAACATAGTGGCTCAAAATGTTATAAAATGAACGGTTAGATACTCGGAGCATTAAACTTTTTGATTTTATACTGAAATGGTTAAAACAATTAAAATAAAAGACTCAAAAAAGTAATTTATTCTTGACAAAAAGCTATTTGTAGTCCTTTTATATTTACAAAGCACTATTCTCACTTCTCCCCCAATTTGAACCAAAAACTTTCTATAAATTGTAATATCTAAAGAAAATTTGAAGAAATGCTCTTTTTTTCACCCCACAAGAGAATCTCTATACCTAAAACCCTATTTCTAAAATTTGACAAAAAGCTATTATATATATTGTCTTTAACTTTATAATAATATAAAACTTTTTATTATTTTTTATTTAATATATTAAAAGAGTTTATTATTATATTTAATTTTAATAACATATTTTTTATTTTTTTCATTTTTTAAAACAATATGTTTTCTTTACCATTTTTTGTCGTGTTTCTTTTTTAGAACATATATTAATTTATCGATTAATTTGATACTTCTTTAATAATTTACGTTTTTAATTTTTTTTTTCTAAAAACTTAAGTGCGTAACTGTGCTTGATTTTTTTCCTAACATTTCGTTATAAGTTTTGTTAAAAACGAAGTTGTACTCAAAGTAAAGTATTTATTTTGTATCATAAAACGGTACGATAATAAACTAAACCGTTCTAATGGTTTGGCTTTCTAAACAACATGCTTTATTTTTAAATCATGTTTGTTTTATATTATCATTTGCTCGGTTTCGCTGCAACGCGCGATGTAAAAAGTAGTTGTAGTTACATAGCATTGTTCTCCTCTAAGGCCTTGAGGTAGAGGTGTACAAATTGGGTTACCGAATCGGAAACGGGTTTTAAATGGTGGGAACCCGTACTGGTAGTAATGATTCGGTTAAAAACTGGTTTTTAAACCAGTTCCAAAGATCAAGAACACTAACCAGTCTACAAACTAGCGGTTCGAATCTGGTTAAAACCGGTTTTTTTTTTAATAAAAAAGGGTTTAAAAAAACGGTTTCGGTCCTAAAACTGTTTTTTTACACCTCTACCTTGAGGTGTACCCTAACATCTGGACGTTAAGGGTAACATGAAATGTTAACCGGCGTTACACACCAATCCCCCCTTGTGTTAAGGGACGTTAAAGTGGTTATTTGTTAACATGTTAAAGCGATGTTAAGAGAATGATTTTTTTTTTCTTTTTAAATCAAAAACCACTAAAAATAGGGTTAGGCGAAGTTAACGGGGAAAACCCTTACCTACTGGCGAAGTTAACGGGGAAAACCCTTACCTACTGGCGAAATTAACCATATCAGGATACACTCGCCTCCGAACCAGGGAAAACCCTCACTTAGGGCTGAAGCCCGTGAACACTTGCCCAAAGGCACGACAATGTGGTGAGGTAAAGCCCGCTCGGTTCAAGGATCGAACTAGCGATTGCCACCTACTCGCCTAGTCTACAATCATCACCAAGTGTCACCGAAATTAAATGAGCAGGAATCGAACCTGGGTCACTTGAAACAACAGGTCTCTCTCTTACAACTCTATCGCCAACTCATGGGCTTTTTATGAAAAAATTCGTGGTCAAAGACCATTTAATATACATAAATAGCTATTTACAAATCTTAGTTAATAAGACCATGTGTAGTGGTAGAAGGTTATAATGCCCCCACTATGGGGCATTATACGACACGTGGCGTCCTAGTCAGCAAGAGGGCATTATAGCAAAAGTGGTGTAGTGGGTATAATGCCCCATAATGCCTCATTCAATCATTTCACAATCATTTCACAATTATTTTTTTTAATTTAAAACATAAAAAAACTTCATTAATTTAAAAATAAAATTACATTATTTGAAATAAAAATAAAAAAAAAACTGAAAAAAAAAAAAACAGAAAAAAACTGAAAAACAGAAAAAAAAAACAGAAAAATAAAAAAACAGAAAAAAAAAACATAAAAAATAAAGTTAAAAAAAATAACATGATCTAGAGTCCATATTTTTCTCGAATTTTTTGTTGACGCATTTGCGCAAGGATCAACGCGTCGCCTTGGAGGTGGTCGATCGATTTGGACAAAAACTCAATGTCCTTTTCCATTTGCCTCGCCTCTTGCATCTCGTTAAACTTTTTGGTTTCGGCCACTCGTTCTTGCATAATCTCCCAACGTTTGTAGCCGAGGTCGCGAATGTCTTGGAGACGACGGTTCATCTCCTCGAAATCATCCTTTAACTCGAGATCGGAAGACGACTCAACCGTTTTTTTCCCGGTTCCCTTTCTTCTACCGGTGGGTCGGACCAACTCTTCTTGAATTCCCTCGTCAACGTCCACCGCCTCATTTAAATCAACATTGCGGGCATCCGATGTCGGAGTTGACGGGTCAACGGAGGATGATGTTTTTGACCTTTTAGCCCGACGTCTACTACTAGACGTCATTGGAGTAACTACCGCCCACTTTGGACTTTTTCGTAGTAGCTCCCAACACTTATAGTACGTGAAAGGGCATTTTGTCCTCTCGAACTCCTCCAAAGTCTTCGTTAAAACCCAAACGTCACCTTCACCGCTCGGGCGATTATCGTAGTTACGTTGGAAGACTTCTTGGAACGAATGACACTTGTTGTTGATGTCGGTCCATTTGCTAGAAATGGAGTCTTTGTCCCGATGTTCGCCTTGACCCCACGTGCTAAAGAAGAGTGCACGAACCCTATCCCAAAAAACCGGGCCCGTTTGAAAGTTTGCTACAAAAAAAAAAAAAAAAAAAAAAAGTTGTTTGTTAAAAAATAAAGTAACAAAATAAGTAAAATAATATTTATATAAAATAGTTACCGGTCTCTTCGTCCTCCGAAATGTCGACAAACGCCCGAGTCAACGTGTATTCCTCTTCCTTCGTCCATTTGATGATATTTTTTGTACGCCGCGGTGCGTCCTTATCCTTCTTCTTATGCGACCTTTTGCCGCGTTTCGATGTTTCTTGCACCGGTTCGGGTTGCGTCTCTGGTACGACTTCCACATCGGGTTCGGCTTCGGGTTGTGACGGTTGAGACCCGCCGGCTTGACCATAGCCGAAAGTGGGAGGAACAAACGGAGGGGCGCCACTCAAGTAAGCCGCGTAAGTTAAAAAGCTCGGGTCCATGTCTTGGAAGTTGTACGGGGTTTGCGGTTGGGTTGTGTTCGGGTTTGCGGGTCTAGCGGGGACACCAAAAGGAGGGCGGTATGGATGCATGATTGTATAAAAATTAGAAGAAAGTGGGTTTTTTTTTATAAAAGTTAGAAGAAAGTGGGAGAGATAGTGAGTTTTTGTATAAAAAATGGTGTGAATGTGGGATATATATTTATAGTGGGAATATTTTAAATTAAAAAAAAATTAATAAAGAATGTTACCGTTTGAGAACGGTCAAATAGTGGGCCCCATGTCAATTTAAGCGTTATATTTAAAACGCCGGGACGATTTTTTTTCGAAAATAACGCCCCAAAACGCCCCCTGTAATGGGGGGGGGGTGGGCGTTATTGGGCGTTTTCGGGCAAAATTTTTAAAAAAAAACGCCCCACTACGGGCGGTCTAACAGTGATACCTTATTTTCTTTTAGTTCATTGGAATTACCCTGGTCTAATTTTTTCTAACGGCTTTTGAGGCAACCCCCAATACATGAGTGAGCCTTCCTAAGACGGGATATCAACCATTCATACTGATTATGACGCTCCAGGCCTTACTCACTCAAGAACACCATCATAGAGAAAACCCACCACTATGGAAAAACCCTTTTTGAGTCAGATTTTGAACTTAAGATCTATAGAGATCCCATAGCTTAGCCATCACCCTATGTCATTGGACCAAAAGACCCTTGACTAACTTGGTATAATTGAAACTGACATTTTTAGACTGATATATTAAATAAACAAGAGCATGAATGGTAGAACAAAAAGATTAGAAAATAAATAACGAGAAATGTAATGTATACATTGGTTTTAAATACGTCTAACATCCAACAAATAAACATTCTTACTTAGGGTGTCCGGAGTAGGCAGCAAACCCACTCGGCAAAGCGGTTTACCGGGCGGTAACACCGCCGCCGATGGGTTTTGCCGATCGGTAAACTTGGAGAGGCAGTGAACCTTCACCGAAGCGGGGAGAGGGAGGGAAGGGGAGAGAGAGGGGGTGTGTGGTGGGGTCCATGCATTCTCAACCAATCACACCTTTTTCTTTTTTTATAAATAGTTTACCAATTCATGAAGTGCCTAACCATTGCCAACACTTTTCAGCATAGTTTAAACTCTTAAGGTTGAATGACATGGCACACTCTCATTGGTTGATTTTAAAGTTTACCACTTTCAAGTGTTTAACCACTCCTTATACCCTTAGGGTAGAAGGGGTGTTCCCCACATGGGGAGTGGTAAACTCTCCACCTAGCTAATTAACTCATATCAACTTCCCTATCCACTCCTCATTTTACACTCAAACACAAGAGGTGCTCCACTCAAACAGTTTTTCCTTTAAAAAAATAGATGTCTGATTATTTGGAAGAGAGTGGGGCCCATCATTAACCCCCCTCTCTCTCATCTTCCCCATTGCGATGACTACTCGCCGGCAATCAATCTTCACCAACTCAAACAGGGGACCGGCGATGTTATGCCCGCGGAAACCCCCATCCCCGCATGAAGTCAGTGAAGGCACCCCTTCCACCCTTATTTTCACTAGATTTTCACCGATGGAATCTTCCCCGGCATTCAACAATGGCAGTCCCATATCCAAAAGTTAATGTTTCAAATTTCAATCACTTGTGATGTGTGTGTATGCATTAATAACAAATACACAAAATCGTTAAAACCATTCAAGAGAATGAAGATCGTTTTAAGGCTTTTATTCGTTATTGAATCTACTCTGTATAAGTAACGACATCCTTAATTTGTTGCGTCATATATACATGGTATCGAAGATAGAGCTAAGGAAGGATATACCTATTTAGTAGCTACATCAGAGACAATTTAGGTCGCTTTTTGTACATGATTGCTTTTGGTTCGAAACTAGTAGCTAGATCAAAATGAATTCACAGATTTTTAACATATGTTAGATGAAAGACCAAATATTAAAGGTTGGGTCCATATGTTAGTTTCCTACCAAAACGACAAGATGAAACTTGACCTTAATAGAAGGGAGATCCTACTCTAAATTTTTATCGGTTGAATAAAATTTAGAGTAAAGTACAGTTTCAGTCCCAGAGGTTTACACCCGCTCGAAGGTTCAGTCCCTATTTTGAAAAAATCAGCACTCCAGTCCCTGATGTATTCAATTGCTCACAATTAAGGGTCTGGGCCAAACTGTCGTTAGTCAACCAGTAGGAGGGAAATTTGGTAATTTCGCAATTTACAATTCCTAATAACACATACCATCCCTTATCAAACCCTCATTTCCATAATAATGCCCTTCCTTCTTCTTTAGTAAGCCAAGTTATCTGTAGGTGCGATTGAAGCTTTAGGACGAAAATGGTTGGGGGTTTTTGGAGGGTTAGACCCGATGACATCTACATTGAACCTAAAGATTATTATGGTAAGTTATTTTGTGTATGTTTTTTATGTTTCATGTTGAATTGAGCATCAAATTGAAGCTTTAAACTGTATACTCTGAACAAAGTGTCTTTGAGTTTTAAAAAAAAATGTTTATTTTTGGGTTTGACAGATGACGATGAACCTACAAGGTTCAGTCTTAAGGTGTACCACGATGGTGAGTTCAGTGACAACCCTTGTCGATCATACGTGGGTGGTAAGTATAATTTCATCGATTGTGCTGATATTGATGATTTTTGTATGGACGTACTAAAGGAAATGGTTAAGCAGATTGGTTATTCTGTTGACATGGTGTTTTACTTTCATTTTAAAATTTCATATGTTTGTTTGGATTTGGATTTGAAGTGTTTGGCTAGTGATATTAATTTTTAAGCTTGTTTGAGCATGTCCGTGGTGGGGTAAAATTGATTGAAATTTATGTTGAACACTGGACGTCTCGTTTGTTGATAACATCTTATGATCAAGAAGTCTTGACACATAGTTCCCACTATTCTCCTCCTGAAAGCTAAGATGCAGAAGTGTATTGTTAGGATCTCAGTTTGTTATGATTGTGTTTTTGTTTGAGAAACTAAGAAGATGAATATGTAATTGCAGCGGAATGTAAATGGAAACAAACTTTCACACACAATCAAATAGGAGAAATGCTTTTAACACACATTTTAACATAGAACCGAATGATTGAATTTATTTCCAGATTCAATTACAATGCATGCATGTATTACAAACTCCCCCTCAGCCTGAGCTCACAGAATTGTTCGTACAAGATAACAAGTGGTGAAGATCTGATAGAACAGTACAGGGTACTGTTCTATTTATAAGCATGAGCAAACCACTGAAGCATCTTTGGCTGACGTCACCATGAAAGTGACATCTAACCTCCTAACAACTGATCTATTACAAGCACTGCTCACTAACTACTGATTACAATACATTACAATAGAAATATACTAAATTACTTCTTTCTCCTTCCACTGTTGTGACTCCAGCAGTACTTTATATCTTCAGCAGTGCTTGACCCATATCAGTAGATTGAGCAACAGAACTTTAGTCTTCATCAGTCTTTAGGCATGATCAGTTGTTGTAAGGCAACAGTTGTTGTAACGGATCAGTGGATGAAGGTCATCAGTTGTTAGAACCACTTCCAAGGGGAGAGAATGAAATACAAACATCTGCTTATCCTGGATCCACTGCTCTGATCCAGTTTTGGCTTTAATCAACTGTTCCTTTGGTAGGGTTCAATCCCAACAATCTCCCCCTGGAACAGATGATGCCAAAACTCTTCATTATTGTGGAACTTTATTGCCTCATCAACAGTTCTCTGACTTGTCCTTTAAATTGCAATTCAAAGTCCAGATAATCTGTATCATCCTCATCCCTGCACAGTGTAAGATCAAGGAGATCTTGCAGATCTTCAACACCCAGGCCCAGTGCTTGTTCTCTTGATATTTTATTCACTTCACCACTGGATTTGATCAGAGTCAATACGTGGGTCTGTTTGTCAGATTTCCACTTTAGTATTTTTGAATCCAGTGGGTTTCTTGGGAGAGTTTTTATTGATGAGGAATTTGGAGATTGTGGCCTGGTGATAACTGGATGAGCAGTGCTTTGAGCTTTAGCAAGTTTAGGGTTTTCAGCTATCATTTGTTTGAGGACCATTTTTATAACTTCATCACCTGCTGCTAGATCCTCTGGTGTTTCTGCATCCATCTGCTTTTGTCTCCTTCTTTGATAAAGGATGGCAGCAGGTGGAGCAATAGATTTCCTGACTTGCATTTTTTGTGGTCTAGTTGAAACCTTTGCTTCAGGATAGTCAGGCTTTTGTGGAACATTTGGATTTTTCTTTCTTAGTTCTTCCAACTTTTTGTAACTTGCCCTGACTTTATCTTCTTCCCACCTTGTTACCTGATTTCTTGACCCAAAATCAGCAGCAATAAGTTCCTCTTTCATTCTCTTCAGCTGTAACACTTGATCAGGTACATTTTTCTTATAATTTGCCCAAACTGGAGGAGTATGTTTAACTTTGTCTTTATTCATTTTTTTCAATTCTTTCTAACTCCTCTTTGAGTTCACCAACTGTCCATTCTTTATATTGAGCCTTGTCTCCCTTGTATTTCTTGAATGCCATAATATGCTCAATGTAGTCTTTTCTCAAACTTACATCATCTCTCTCTGAAAGTTGCTAACAAAGATTTTTTGCAAACTGCTCCAAAGTTCTGACTTGAGTTAGCAGACATTGATAGTATCTTTGGATTTCTTTGTCTGATTTGCCATGTGAATTTCTTTTGGAGATATCCTCAGCTTGTTGAGCTTTTAACTTCATATATTCTTCAATGTTATTTGGCCTAGGATATCCTTCAAGAGATGGCAAACTCCTTTTAGCAGGGTCATCTTCAATGTAGAAGGATTTGATCTCCTCTCTAACTGCTCTAAGCTCTAAAGGGAACTGAACACCTGCAGGAGTGATGGCAGTGTTTGGTTTTTGAACTTGGGCTGAAGAGAGAGGAACAGGGTTTGGAATAGTAACAAGTGATAAAGGTTGTGAAGATGTTGGTGGTGGTGAAGAATCATCATATTCCAAAATTACCCTTATCCTTTTTGGTTTAGGAGAGGTTGGTGGTGTTTTGGTGGGTTGAGAAGTGGTGATTTGAGTGGAAGGTGGCTGACTAACAGCTGTTGAAACAACTGGTGTTTCAACCACTATTGTCATTACAACTGATGATGTGTCATCAGCTGTCTTCTGCTTTTTGGCAGGAGGCTGTTTTGGTGGTGATGATATTTTTGGTGGGGCAGTGTTTGTGGGAGCAGTGGATGATGTGTGTGTTGAAGTGGTGGCAGTTGTTTGGCTAACAGTGAAGTACCAACAACTGTTGATACAACATGAGTTTTAACAACTGCTGGTTTGGAGGTTTGATGTGTGGGGCTTTTGGAAGATTTAGGAGTATGTTTTGTAGGTCTGGATGGTATGGATTTGGGTTGCCTCACTTTTCTAGTGGGCTGCTTTCTTTTTGGCTCAGGATTTTCTTCATCCTTGGGCTCAGAAGGACCCTGCTCATCCCTTTCCATAAAATCTCTCTTCTCCTGATAAAATTTTGATTTTCCTTTTGCCTCCAAGTCCTTTTTCACACTTGCTTTTGCATTAGCAATTGCTTGTAAGGTTACAACAGCCTTTTTGGACCCATCTGGCTTAGGGATGTCTGCAAGCATACTAGAATTGTCTGGTGCAATGTATAACCTATCTTCATATCCCTTTTTCTTCAACTGCTTCATTTTCTCCCTCTTTTTGGCATCAGCTGGTGGTGGGTTGTCCACAAAGATGATAGAGGGAGGAGCAGTGGCAGTGGTGTTCAGTAAATGGGCCTTGATTGCCTTGATATCTGCCTGAGTATCTTTAAACCTTGCTTCCATAATATTTCTGATCTTTTGAACTTGTATCTCATGTTGCTGATCAGCATATTCCCTTTGTTGTTGAAGCAGAGGTTGAAACAAACTCCACAGCTCATTTGGAGTAATAGCAGATGATGGAGCAGCAGTTGGAGTTGGTGCAGCAGTGGATAGTACCTTTTGTGCTTTCAACAACTGTTGCAGCATGTCTTTGATTTTTGCAACAGATGTATCAAGCTTGTCAACTATATCCGTCAATTCTTGGTACATTAAACCATCACCCAACTTAATGGGATCATCTGATTTTCCACTGGCAGTGGTTGTATCAGTGGTTAACTTAGGGAGAGTATCCCAGAAATCATCCACTGATGCCCCTTTTTCTTGGTACTGGGGTCTTCTATCTTCAAAATAGGTTGCCATTCTTAGCTCACCAGTGTATATTTGATATCCACCAGTTGGCATTATGGTTCCCAAAGAAGATATTGCCTTCAAGGAAGTCTTATTGATGAAACTACTGTCCAAGTGCAAACCAGTGGGTTCAGCACTTGTAGTAGTTGCTTCACTTGAACTACCACCAAGAGTTACATGTAACTCAAGGGGTATAACCTCCTCAGTTGTTGGTGGGTTAGCAAAGATTGAGACACCAGACCCAGTCACTTGTTGGAGTATATTCTCAGTAATAGGTGGTTGAGAGGAACTGGTTTGTGTCTGGGCTAAATCAAGTGCATCCAACAAAAGTTTTGTTTGTGGGGGAATTTGAGAAGTGAGGATAGGTGTAGAAAGCGAATTTGCCCCGGGCAGTGGGCTGTGGATGATAGAATCAAGTGATTCTAGAGCATCATAATTTGGTGTCCCTGTTCTTACAACCTGTTCTTCTTGAGAAGAAGTAGGAGGAGTTTGAGGCTCAGGTTGAGATCTTTCTACCATCTGCTGTGAGGAAGTAGCAGCAGTGGTTTTTGGTGACTTTTGTGATGTCACTGGCAGTTGCTCTGGGATCTCATCTTCCAGAGTTGCCTTTTTTGTAGGTTTGGGGGGCTTTTGAGTTTTCTTTTGTTTTGGTATTTTTGTGGTTTTAGGTGTGGGTTTCACAGCAGTTGTTTTGCTGCTGTGATCACCTTGAGCAGTGGGCTCAGCAGCAGGTGCCTGAGGAGCAGTGGTAGCTGCCAAATTCTGCTCAGGAGCCTCTGCTTTTGTTTTAGAAACTTTTGATAGCCTTGTAAATGTTTCAGATGTTAGGCCATTTATTTGAAAAGGTTCACTCTGGATAAGCACATGAGCATTATCCTTTGAAAATTTCTTTTGAAAATAGAAGCTTAAGAACCTTGGAAACAGTAAAAATGATTTTTTATCAACATTTTTGACCAAATCATCAAAGATCTCCTGGGAGTAGTTAAAATTTTCTCCATGTAAGATAGCATAACCCAAGTATCGGATCTTCAATGGAATTTCATTGAAAGCGGTGGTCTTATTTGAAACACACATTAACAGGGTATGGAATAAAAATCTTGTTGCAGGAGGAAAACTACCTTTTTGTAAGGTATCCTTTTTCATTTCCTCAGCATACCCTCTTTCTATAAAATTTGTTTGATACTCTATTTTAGAAAAAGAAGTTTTACCTTGAAGATCATTCAGCTCAAAAACTTCAGATAGAGTTTGTGGTGTGATTTTAACTGGTACACCCTTTATCGAGGAATTGATGGCAATGGGTGTGTTATCTTGAGATTCAATTTTTGCATTCTTCCAAAATTCTCTCTGGGTGGTCAGGTAAATCGGAGCATCAGCAGTAACAAAGTTTTGTACTTTGAAGACGAGAGAGCATCAATGACCGATTCGAAGGTTGCGGTGTGACTTGGTTTTGTCAATAGACCTAAGTAATTGTGAGGAGCTTTGAATGGGAGTTCAGTGGCCATGGTGATTTGAAGGTGTTTGCGGAAGAAGACGATGAAGAAGATGAGTGATTTTGAGAGAAATGGATGATAACTGCTTTGAGAAAGGAATTTTGAATTCGATTCGACAGTGAAAACCCTGTTTGGGGGTTTTGATCAGGGTTTTATAGGGGGAAAAAGTGAATGCTGACGTGGTAGCGGTTACAAAGATCTGACCGCTATGTACTATCCACGTGCCAACCCCTGATGAGTAATGGAAGACAGTTGTTTGTGGAAACCACTGATGGAGCAATATCAGTGGTTGCAACGGTACAATGAAAACAATGGGTGATTTTTAACTATCAGTGGATGAAAACACTGATTTTGAACAACAGTGATTACCAAGGAAATGAGAAAACAGAGGTTGACTTTTAGCAGTGGATATCATTTAGTAGAACAGATGTTTAAACAAGACAGTGGTTATGGCAGACTTTAAAGGATTTAATGAAAAATTCATTTTTAGCTATTTTTAAGGATGAATTTTTGATTTTTTGAAAACATTTTAATGCTTTTATTCACAGAAAAACAGGAGTTTGCCTGTTATTCCATGTTCAGCATGCCAATCCTAGTGATTAAGCTTTCAAAGGTAGATGTGTCTCTGATGCTTTTGTTAGCACATCTTCCAGCTGATCCTTAGTTGGAACATGGTGCAGAGAAATCAAACCTTTTTCATAGCAATCCCTCACAAAGTGATGTCTGAAATCAATGTGCTTGGTGGTTGAATGTGAAACTGGATTTTTGATGATATTTTCTGCTGCCTGACTGTCCAACATGAGTGGTGTCTTTAGGGCAGTGATACCAAAATCCAGCAACTGATTTTGAAGCCATAACAGTTGGGCTGTGCAGCTTGCAGCAGCAATGTACTCTACCTCAGCGGTGGATGTTGAAACAGCTGCTTGCTTTTTGCTTTGCCAAGACACTAAGCAATTTCCTAGGAATTGGCACCCTCCTGAAGTGGACTTCCTTGTTGTGTTACATCCAGTAAATTCACTATCTGAGAAACTTGAAAGCTTGATATTTCCATCAGCTGGATACCAGATACCAAGTGTGGGAGCACCTTTTAGGTATCTGAATATCCTTTTTATAGCAATAAGGTTTGACTTTCTAGGGGCCGATTGGGATCTTGCACAAACACATGTTGCAAACATGATGTCTGGCCTAGATGCAGTTAGGTATAATAAAGACCAAATCATGCTTCTATAAAGAGTTTGATCAACCAAATCGTCCTTTTCATCAGACATGACTATTTTTGTGGTTGCAATGGGTGTACTGCATGGCTTACAATCATCCATTTCAAATTTCTTTAAAAGTTATTTGGCATATTTGCCTTGATGGATGAAAGTACCATTTTGCAGTTGCCTTACTTGGAGACCAAGAAAGCATTGGAGTTCACCCATTGCACTCATCTCAAACTCAGCTGTCATGAGTTGTCTGAACTCTTCACACATTTTATTACATGTGCTTCCAAAAATGATGTCATCCACATAAATCTGGACAATCATCAAGTCTTTCCCTCTCCATTTTAAAAACAGTGTTTTATCTATTTTACCTCTTGTGAAACCAATAGAAAGAAGAAAAGTGGAAAGAGTTTCATACCAGGCTCTTGGTGCTTGTTTCAAGCCATACAAAGCTTTGTTTAGATTGTAGACATGATCTGGATAAAATGGATCCTCAAATCCTGGAGGTTGACAAACATATACCTCTTCTTGAATCTTACCATAGAGGAATGCACATTTGATATCCATTTGAAAAACCTTGATGTTGTGGTTGACAGCAAAGGCCAGGAACAGTCTGATAGCTTATAATCTTGCTACATGGGCAAATGTTTCATCATAGTCAATGCCCTCTTCTTATCTGTAACCTTGAACCACAAGCCTAGCTTTATTCTTGACAACAATACCCCTTTCATCAGTTTTGTTTTTGAAGACCCACTTTGTGCCAATAGGACTTACATTCCCTGGCAGTGGTACAAGTTCCCATACTTGTTGTCTTTTAAACTGTTGGAGCTCCTCTTGCATGGCTTCTACCCAGCTGTTGTCGTTCAGTGCCTCTTGGTACTTGACTGGATGATGGAGAGATAGAAAACCAGCAAAAAGACAAATGTTTTGGGATTGACTTCTTGTGAGCACCCCTTCATTGATGTTGCCAATGATTTGATCAGGTGGATGAGATTTCAAGAAGATTAGATCTCCTTGGTATGGGACAATGGCATTTTGTGGTGAAGGCTGCAGATGTGAATCATCTGAGCTAACCACTGCTGGTGACTTTGATGATCCAGCAGTGGGTTCAAATGGAGGTGGAGGAATAGGAGGAACAAGTGTGAAAACTTGTTGACTTTTATCCACTGTTTGATGGCTTTTGTCAACAGTGGTTGATGAGGATGGGCTACTTTGGTCAACAACTGTTGAGGTAGCAGTGGATGAGCTTTGACAGCTGTTTTGAACATCTGCTGCTCCTCCCATTGAAGCAGACTTTTGTAGAGGAATGATGACTTCATATCCATAGTCTGATGAAGGATTTTCTGATGAACCTGCATTGTTAGTCTTGACAGCAACACTTTCAAATGTGAATTTATCAAGATCAAATAATTATGCAGGGTTTGCTGGGATTTTCATTGATGAAAGTTCATTGAACTTCACATTCAGAGTCTCTTCCACTGTCTTAGTCCTTGTGTTAAACACTTTGTAGGCCTTAGCAGTGGTTGAGTATCCCAGATGATAACTGACGTGATGTCGTGGTCACAATCAAATTTAATCCAATTACTACTAAATAGATAGTGGCAAGTGGGTATCGAACACAGGGAGTTTGTGGAATATGCATTATTTCAATGTTTATCTAAATTAACTAAGTTAAACTAAATTGCAAGTAAAGTAAAATTCAAGAGTTGATTTGAGTGAATTGGTTTTAGAACTAAATTTAACTAATTAAATTGAAAGAGAAAAAGTTTAGTTGTAAACAATTTAGAGACAAGTAACCATCTTTAGTTTCCGGTTTGCTATGAAACTTATGCTAACATTCCACTAGAAAGAACTACATAGACATAGTTCATATGTGATCAATTGCAGTGATGAAAGGGAACTAAGTACTCAGATTCCTAGAACGTGAGGTTGTTACCATTTGATCAATCAACCCTTACCCAAGCCTAACTATACCCATGATATCTCGATTGCCAACGGCACCAAGAACGCATGGTTTCTAATTAGTGCAACACAAGGATTAATAATTTACTAACAAATAATCACACACCATAACAAGCAATTCAATAAAGAGAAGATTGTTATTCTAGAAATACGAAAATAAACGTAAATGTCTTGCAAACCTTCCACCAAAGATAGTCACAAAATACTTAGCCACTCATGGCTCGAACAAACATTGTCAAACAAGTTTCGATCTTCAATAACAATTCAAACATCAAAGACTAATGATCCAAGGTTGTTTCAAGCTCCAAAAAGTCTCCAAGTTGCTCCCAAAATTCGTTCACCATCCAGGTGTAACCGAAAACCAATGAAAAGACACACTAAATCCTCTTCAAATGACTAATTAATGCGGAAGTTACGTTTTTGGAATGCTCGGCGCCGTAAGCTACGCCGCATGCCGTAGCTTACGGTGGCCAATGGGTCAACAAGGGTCAACATATCGCCGTAAGCTACGGCGCTTGCCGTAGCTTACGGCGGCCAATGGTTCTTTATGGCAAGGATCTACTGCCTTACGGCAGTGTCTTTTGGCTAATAATGGGAGCCGTAGCCTACGGCAAGAGCCGTAGGTTACGGCGCTGAGTGATGTTGTTTTCCTTGTTTCGCCATCAAAACTTGATTTCTTCATGTCTCGATTCCACCAACTTCTAACATCCATCCAAGCTTCCTAAAACCCGCATCTTGAACACTTTAACACCTGCAAATCCAAACATCTAGTGGTTACCAAGTTCAAACAATTAACCGGGCAAAGTATGAGATTTTAATCTATTTAAAGGCCTTAAGGGTTGTCCTACGGACCACCCGTCACATCCCCACACTTACCCGTTGCTTGTCCCAAGCAACCCATTCAAAAACTATTTCATAACCAAAGCGATCAATCATGCAAACCAAGCTAAACGTGCCGTCCTTCTACTAACTTTCAATCATACCATGAGACACACCCCTCACAAAAATCTCTCGGTAACAAGAATTATTAGCATATAATGCTAAACCACTCAATGCGTGTGTGTGTGTGTGTGTGCGACAATAAGCTTCTATAAAAATTAAGTTTCCTCCTATCAAATATCTAGCATGCTTGTGAATCAAGGGAACTTACGGGTTGTAACGGGGCTAAGTGCAAAGGTAGGAAAATGGCGGAATACATATGAAAGAGCTAATTGATTTGACCCGGTTTTTATTTCTACTACTAACAAAGCAAACACCAAATATATACATACTTTTTCAACATTCTCAACTACTACTGCAACTAATCACTTATTTTTGTGTTTTTCTCTTTTTTTTTTCATAACACATCAAACTTCAACAATATATACAAAAACATCAACATTACATACTAAATCTCCTAAACCGGGTCAACTCAAAAGGTAAAATTTTGTAGGAAGTAGGTTTGGGTCGCAATCGAATGGTCTAAGGCTCAACATGGCTTTCTAAGGACCAAACCCCCACCCCTCACAATACCAAGCTCATATATGTAAAGTATGAGGTCCAACCCACCAATCCCACACTCTCACACGTCTAGATGAGGCTACCTAAAAATCCCCTATCATCTTCAAAAACATGCTAAGTCTAGGATTTAACAAGGATTCGTACACAAGTTCTATTAACACACGACACACACCGCCACTCAAACAAAGAAATATCTATAACAATCATATGTGGCTCAAATTCTCACCAAGAAAAGACTAGGAATGGGTGTCGGTGTGTCAAGCAGAACAATATCAAGTTTTTAAATTTTGACACTTTTCGCTTGGCGTTACAAAAAAATTTTAAATTCTCAAAAATTCCCCCCATCCCCACACTTGTGATACATTGTCCCAATGTATGGTTTTGAGGGAAAGATCGCTTTAACCATCAACATTAACACAAGCTTTACATCTCAAACCCCAAACTTCTTTTTGTATTTTTTTTATTTTTATGAAAATTCAAACACACCACCGCTAACACATCCCAACAAAAACACATCAACATCAAAACACCACCCTACCTCCCAACCATAACATAAACATACGAGATAAAAGTATACACAAATATACAAAGGAGCAAGATACGACCTGGCTAGTAATACTTCGGCTGTGGAGGCCCGAAGATGGATGTCATCATATCATTCCACTCGCCAAAGCCAAATGCTCCGCTGCTACTACTGCCACCTTGATCACCACTTTGACTTGCCTGCTAATAATTCATTACGTGTGGATCCACCCATTGAGAATGGTGCAATGGTGGGGTGGGATACGACACACTACCGTCATAGGGCGGCAATGTGGTATAATCCACAACTGGCGGGTCCGCTTCAAGTGGTTGACCCGCATGCCACTGATCATGCAAGCGTCTCTGGTGTCACACCCCCAAAATCCACCATGCGGAGTACCACCGCTTGGAGGCGTGACGTGACCAGGATCAAGCCACCAATCATATTGAACAAGCATGTAAGTAGTTTGTAAAATCCAACACAATACAATTGGTGTCTAAACAAAACATAGTTTAAGTTACAAGCGGAAGCATAAAGTTTAAAACCAAATCATAAGTTTAAACGTTTCAAATGTTTAGCATGGTACACAGTTGTCCATGTCCCACAACGACTCTTCCCACTCCGATGCAAGCTCCATAGATACCTAACGACCTGCAAGGCATGTAACAACGAGTCAACAACAAAGTTGAGTGAATTCACAGTTGGTTGTTTAGTTATAATGTTCGTGAATCATTTGTTCATTTCGTAAACCAAGTATCTTAGTTATCTGTATCGCGGTTTCCCAAACATGTTTGCGATGATTAGTGGCCGGATCGCGGTTTCCAAAACATGTGTGCGATGATTAGTGGCCGTATCGCGGTTTCCCAAACATGTGTGCGAAGATTAGTGGGGGCTTCCCATGTGTCGACTAGTCGTGTTTGTACATGCCCTTCTTGATCCAAGGACCGTAGCGAGTGTGAGTGTACGTAGGTTTTACGTACGTGCCCTTCAATCCGAGGACGGTGAAAAGTAGTTTAATAGTAATGATAGTACGAGTAGTTATTCAATCCCATTCCCAACCCACCGGGAATCCCATGCCTTAGGAGTGTGAACTCACCTCGGTTGCTCGGTTTGACTCTCAAAAGTAGCTAACAGTCAAGGTCGGTCATTCACGTCCTAGTACGATTACCACTTAGTTTATTAGTGACTTCAAATAGAACACAAAGTTCCTACACGTATCTATCACATAACAAGCATCACTTTAACAGTTTATGCCGATATATACTTCCCATCCATTCTCCACTCAAAATCAAACATACGATAATGCACATAACATATATATAACATATTAGATCATTCACAGATAGCATACTCGACATTTAGACACGCGAGTCACAACTTATGTCTTTTCAGCATTTATATTCAAAACCGGTTGTTTTCGGACATTTTAATAAAATAGTTAAATTATTCCAAAAATTCCCAAATTTTTACAGGATGTCTTAAACGTTCCATATTTTATTGTGTAAAAATATTGGGGTCCGGTTCATTACCAATATTTTATAAAAATTCATATTCCGGACTGAACTCAGATTTATATATTTCTGACCACAGTCCACGGAACAATTTATTAAAAATTCATCGAGTGTCCGATTTACGAAATTCCAGTGGGGTAATTACAAATGCATCGGTTGTCATCTACTGTACAAATTTCATGGTCCGATTCATCACAAAACTCAGGTTATGACTGAAAGCATGACACCAATTTATTGCTGTCAAAATTCAGCTTAAGCTGCTGTTACAAATTAACACTTTAAAAATAGTAAACGGAGTCCAAAAATTACGATTCCGGTGCCATTAGAACCGTATTTTATAATAACATATTTTAGATTCAAAATATGAGTTTTTCGTTGAATTTACGACCTGTTAACAGCCTGATGAAGTCGGCTGGAAATCATTACTCAGCTTGCTGTTTTGTGGTTTAAATGTTACTAAAACGTATTAACAAGTGTCCGAACAACGGGTTTATCAAAAGTTTGACGATCAAACATCATATATGCATTAACTAACCTTAAACCAACAAGTTTTCATCTTTATGTATCAATCATAAGTAAACTTTTTATATTTATCTATTTGTTCTTGACACTTTAGTGATTGTAAACATACTACACCCTTTGATCATAGAAACGAGATGAAACAAAATTAACAAGAGGGTAACAAAGGACTTTCTACTAGCTTATAGCTAGGGATGAATCTAGTGCAAAGTTGGTAAGAAAAAGATGGTGAAAAGTCTTGAAACAAGCTCCTTTGAAACCCTTCAAGAGGCAACCTCCATGGATCAATTTTGAAGCTATGAATGGACTTGTTAATGGAAGAAGATGAGTGAAGAAGATGGTGGGATGTGGTTTCGGTTGTGGTGGAGCCGAATGAGAGAGAGAGTAGAGTGATGTGAGGGTTGAGTGTTGTGAAAGATGATAGTAATCTAACACTCCATACTTAATAATCATACTCCAATATTTTATCTACTAAAACAAGTGAACAATCTAAGAAAATATGGGAATGAGATCTTGAAGAGATGTTGGTGATATGTGGGCCCCTTGGGACCGATTTTGGTTAGGGGGGGGGGGGGTCTTGTAGTAAAATTTCAACTAAAGTGGTAATGGTAAGTTATATATCAAGTAACATGATTTTATTTGTTAGTTATTAGATTTTTGGTGGGTGTTATGGTGTACAGGGATCATGACAAGCCAAAAATAATAACACAATGTCATTAACAAAAATTTAGTGTCCCGGGCAAAGTCCGGTTGTTCGGTCGGATAATGTTCCGTTAAATTGTTTAATTGTTCCGTAAGGCGTCTTATATATATATTTTTGTAACACAATTAATTCCTAACACATAGGAAAATATTCAGGACCATTTAGTCAAGTTTTCTGCATACTACTAGTATGCTACTACGCACATGTAAGTATAACACAGTAATCAGAGAGCAATTAAATGATTCAGCACAGTCATCAAGCACTTTCATTATCACTAATTAATTGTACGGAATACATGTAAATTGAGGGTTGTCACATTCTCCCCCTGTTAAGAGAATTTCGTCCCGAAATTTAGCGCGTGGTTACTGAGGAAGCTAGTTAAGTTGCGTTGTTTTCCTGATTTTCCTGGGGTGTCACATCATCCCCCCGTTGATTTGGAATTTCGTCCCGAAATTCTGCAGTAGCTTCAGCCTCAGTAGTGGTTGCGTTTTTCTTAAACAGTTGGGGATACTTGAGTTTCATTTGGTCTTCTCGTTCCCAGGTATACTCTGGGCCACGACGAGCATTCCAACGAACTCGGACCAGAGGTATCCTGGTACGCTTGAGGATCTTAACATATAGATCCGTAATCTCTACTGGTTCCTCGACGAATCGCAGCTGGTCGTCGATTGTGAGTTCCTTGAGAGGAACTATGAGGGTCTCATCTGACAGACACTTCTTCAGATTCGACACATGGAATACGTCGTGAACTCCGCTGAGTTCTTCGGGTAGATTCAACCTATAGGCGACTTTGCCAATTTTCTCAATGATTTCAAAGGGTCCAACGTATCGCGGTTTGAGTTTGCCTCGTTTTCCAAATCCAACTACACCTTTCCAAGGTGAGACTTTGAGTAACACTCGATCCCCAACCTGGAACTCGAGTGGTTTTCTTCCCTTATCAGCATAGCTTTTCTGACGGTCACGAGCTGCCGCCATTCGTTGTCGTATCTGAGCAATTCTCTCGGTGGTATCTACCACAAGTTCTGGGCCAGTGATTTGGCTGTCACCAACTTCTGCCCAACAGAAAGGTGATCGGCATTTGCGTCCGTATAATGCCTCAAACGGAGCGGCTTGGATGCTGGTGTGGTAGCTGTTGTTATATGAAAACTCCACTAGCGGGAGGTGCTTTTCCCAGCCATTACCAAAATCGATTACACATGCCCTAAGCATGTCTTCAAGGGTCTGGATGGTGCGTTCCGATTGCCCATCTGTAGGTGGGTGATAAGCGGTGCTCATATCTAGACGTGAGCCAAAGGACTTGTGCATTGCTTGCCACAGTTCAGAGGTAAAACGCGCGTCACGATCAGAAATGATGGAGGTTGGATACCACTTCCTTTAGGTAAATTTCTGCAAGAGAAGAAAACTTATCCGTTTCTTTGATGGCCAAAAAAATGTGCAGACTTGGTCAGTCGGTCTACGATCACCCAAATGGTATCGTTTCCGCGTTGAGATCTGGGTAGGCCAGTAACGAAATCCATGGAAATTTGCTCCTATTTCCATTTAGGTATCTCTGGTTGTTGAAGTAGGCCTGATGGTTTCTGATATTCAGTCTTGACTCTCGCACAAGTCAAGCACTTACTGACGTAGGTTGCTATGTGGGCTTTCATACCAGGCCACCAATACGTAGTCTTGAGGTCGTGGTACATCTTGTCCGAACCAGGGTGTACCGAATAACGAGACTTGTGCACTTCGTCCATCACAAGCTCGCGTAAGTCTCCATACAGTGGAACCCAGATGCGTCCGTTAACATAGTAGGTGCCGTCTTCCTTTTGTTCTAGCCGCTGCCTCGATCCTCGTAGGGATTCAGCCCTGATGTTCTCTACTTTCAATGCTTCAACCTGAGCATCACGAATCTGAGCGGGAAGGCTAGAGTGAATGGTAAGCTGTAATGCACGTACACGCTTAGGTATAGTATCCTTTCGACTGAGGGCGTCGACCACAACATTGGCCTTGCCCAGATGGTATTTGATAGCGCATTCATAATCGTTCAAGAGCTCAACCCATCGGCGTTGACGCATGTTTAACTCCTTTTGCTTGAAGATATGCTCGAGACTCCTGTGATCGGTGTAAATGGTGCACTTGGTACCGTACAGGTAATGTCCCCATATCTTAAGCGCGAAAACAACTGCTCCCAGCTCCAGATCGTGAGTAGTGTAATTTCTTTCGTGAACCTTTAGTTGGCGTGATGCGTAGGCAATGACCTTGTCACGTTGCATCAACACGCAACCAAGTCCTTGGATGGAAGCATCGCAGTAAACCACAAAATCATCTGTGCCCTCAGGCAATGAGAGGATAGGCGCGCTACAAAGTCTATCCTTCAAGTGCTGAAATGCGGACTCCTGTGCATCACCCCAACGATAGGTGACACCCTTCTGAGTCAGTGAAGTGAGAGGTTGCGCAATCTTGGAGAGATCTTTGATAAACCTTCTGTAATATTCTGCCAAACCCAAGAATTGGCGGATCTTTGTTGGTGTGCAGGGTGCAGGCCAATTCTTGATCGATTTAACCTTAGATGGATCCACATGAATTCCATCCTTGTTTACCACATGGCCTAGAAAGTGGACTTCGCGAAGCCAGAAGTCACATTTCGAAAACTTGGCATACAACTGTTCTTTTCGAAGAAGTTCCAGCATAAGCCTCAGATGTTGCTCGTGTTCCTCCTGACTCTTAGAATAGATCAGGATATCATCGATGAACACAACAACGAACTTATCCAGGTAAGGCTTGCACACTCGGTTCATGAGATCCAAGAAGACCGCTGGTGCACTCGTCAGCCCGAATGGCATAACCAGAAACTCGTAATGGCCGTAACGAGTTCTGAATGCTGTTTTGGAGACGTCCTCCTCTCGGACTCTTAGCTGATGGTATCCCGATCTCAAATCAATCTTAGAGTAATAGCTCGACCCTTGCAACTGGTCGAACAAGTCGTCAATGCGTGGGAGAGGATAACGATTCTTCACGGTCACCTTGTTAAGTTCACGGTAGTCAATACACATTCTGAAGGTACTGTCTTTCTTCTTCACGAATAGTACTGGAGCTCCCCAGGGCGAAGAGCTAGGACGTATAAAGCCCTTTTCCAAGAGTTCTTGTAATTGCTTGGACAGTTCTTCCAGTTCGGTTGGGGCTAAGCGATATGGTGCTCGAGCTACTGGCGTTGCTCTAGGAGCTAGCTCGATTTGAAATTCAACTTGGCGGTGAGGCGGAAGACCAGGTAATTCCTCAGGAAATATCTCGGGAAAATCGCGCACAATAGGAATGTCTTCAATTTTCTTCTCTTCCGTTAATGTGTCAGTAACGAGTGCTAAAATGACAGTGTGGCCCTTTCGCAAACACTTCTGGGCCTTAACGAAAGAGATAATGCCTACAACAGCACCACTCTTGTCGCCTTGAATCACGAGGGGTTCTTCACCAGAGCGAGGAATGCGGACGATTTTCTCCTTGCAAACAATCTCCGCTTGATGGTGAGATAGCCAATCCATCCTAATAACGACGTTGAAACTACCTAGTGTGATAGGGATAAGATCGATAGAGAAAGTCTGACCAGTTAAGATGAGGTTACAACCTTTAACTACGTGTGTGGCTTCAAGACTTTTACCGTTAGCTAGTTCTACCGTGTGTTTGGCGGTCAAAAGTGTTGGGGTGCGCTTAAGCATTTGACTAACTTTTAAGGACACATAACTAGTATCGGCACCCGAATTGAATAAAACAGTAACAAAGAAATCATCTAGAAGAAACTTACCCATCACAACGTTGGGATCGTTCCTTGCGTCAGCCTGACCAATCACGAATGTGCGACCTTTGCCGTTATTGTTACCCCCGTTTTTGCCTCCATTGTTGTTCTCATTTCCTTGGTTGTTGTTCTGATTCTGATTCAGCTGAGGACAGTGCCTCTTGAAGTGACCCTCAGCACCGTACTGGAAGCATCCCTTATTAGCTTGCTGGTGTTGCTGTTGGTTTTGGGGAGTTTGTGGCCGCTGTTGTCGGTTCTGCTTCGCAGGACGTAAGCTTCGGCAATCTTTGGCTTTATGTCCCAACTTGCTACATCTCTGACAACGACCCTTGTTGCACGGCCTGCTGTGGTGCAAACTACATCGATTGCACTTTGGGTGATTTCCCCTGTATCTACCCTGACCTTGATTTCCAAAATGCTGCTGACTGGGGTTCCAGTGTTCATCTGTCTTTCGCTGCTGGGACTGAGACTGAACTGGAGTAGAACCCTCACTCGAATTTCCATCCCACTTGCGCTTGTTGTTACTGGGAGCATCAGTAGTAGTAGCGTTAATACGCTTGGGTAGCTTGCTCTCTTCCACCGCCTGATCGGTGAGCTGGTGTGCCAAACGAATGACTTGCTGGATTGTGGGAAGGTTGGCCGCACTTACAGACCCTTGGATTTCTAGGACTAAGCCTCTGAGGTATAGCTTGATTCGCCTAGATATGGGTTGTGACATGTTAGGACATAAGGCAGCCAAGTCGTTGGACCTCTTTGTGAATGCCTCAATCTCTGATCCTTCCATCTTCAGACCATAATACTCTATTTCAAGTTTCAGAATGTCGTCCAGGTGGCAGAACTCTTCCTTAATCCAATCCTTGAAGTCGCTCCAGAGGGTGGCATTCGCGTCTGCCAACCCGAGCATCTGAACCTGTGCGTTCCACCAAGAATACGCTTTCCCTTGCAACATGCCAGTAGCGTACTCCACTCGTTTGTTGGTAGGGCTTTCACTTTCTTCGAATGTAAATTCGATTCTTCGGATCCAGTGTAGAAGGCCAATTGTCCCTTCAGTGCCGTCAAAAGTGGGAGGTTTGCATTCCAGGAACGCCTTGAAGGTGCCCATGCGTGTTTGAAGGTGCATGGGTTGACTCCCTGTTTGGGTTGCTAAGGCTTCAGCAATCCGTTCGTTAATCAAGGTTGTCAGCTGACCCTGGGTCATGTCGAGACGTTCACTCATGATCTTCATATAGAAGGAACACACGTAAGAAGGTGTCGCAAGGTGCGTAAGTGTGGGATGAGAGAAGAGAGTAAGCACACAAGGTTCAAATAGCAGTTATTAAACTAGCTAATGCATACTATGATCAAATGTGCTACTAGCAGGTAGGTAATACAAACATAAAGCATATTACCTATAATGTTGAGTCTTGCACGTGGAGCGAAGCGTCGTTGTGGATTGTTGAACACTGTACAGGTTATAGTCTGGTTTTAACAAAAAGTTTTTCCCTTATTAAAACCAAGTTCACTATAACCAATGGCTCTGATACCAATCTGTCACACCCCCAAAATCCACCATGCGGAGTACCACCGCTTGGAGGCGTGACGTGACCAGGATCAAGCCACCAATCATATTGAACAAGCATGTAAGTAGTTTGTAAAATCCAACACAATACAATTGGTGTCTAAACAAAACATAGTTTAAGTTACAAGCGGAAGCATAAAGTTTAAAACCAAATCATAAGTTTAAACGTTTCAAATGTTTAGCATGGTACACAGTTGTCCATGTCCCACAAGGACTCTTCCCACTCCGATGCAAGCTCCATAGATACCTAACGACCTGCAAGGCATGTAACAACGAGTCAACAACAAAGTTGAGTGAATTCACAGTTGGTTGTTTAGTTATAATGTTCGCGAATCATTTGTTCATTTCGTAAACCAAGTATCTTAGTTATCTGTATCGCGGTTTCCCAAACATGTTTGCGATGATTAGTGGCCGGATCGCGGTTTCCAAAACATGTGTGCGATGATTAGTGGCCGTATCGCGGTTTCCCAAACATGTGTGCGAAGATTAGTGGGGGCTTCCCATGTGTCGACTAGTCGTGTTTGTACGTGCCCTTCTTGATCCAAGGACCGTAGCGAGTGTGAGTGTACGTAGGTTTTACGTACATGCCCTTCAATCCGAGGACGGTGAAAAGTAGTTTAATAGTAATGATAGTACGAGTAGTTATTCAATCCCATTCCCAACCCACCGAGAATCCCATGCCTTAGGAGTGTGAACTCACCTCGGTTGCTCGGTTTGACTCTCAAAAGTAGCTAACAGTCAAGGTCGGTCAATCACGTCCTAGTACGATTACCACTTAGTTTATTAGTGACTTCAAATAGAATACAAAGTTCCTACATGTATCTATCACATAACAAGCATCACTTTAACGGTTTATGCCGATATATACTTCCCATCCATTCCCCACTCAAAATCAAACATACGATAATGCACATAACATATATATAACATGTTAGATCATTCACAGATAGCATACTCGACATTTAGACACGCGAGTCACAACTTATGTCTTTTCAGCATTTATATTCAAAACCGGATGTTTTCAGACATTTTAATAAAATAGTTAAATTATTCTAAAAATTCCGAAATTTTTACAGGATGTCTTAAACGTTCCATATTTTATTGTGTAAAAATATTGGGGTCCGGTTCATTACCAATATTTTATAAAAATTCATATTCCGGACTGAACTCAGATTTATATATTTCTGACCACAGTCCACGGAACAATTTATTAAAAATTCATCGAGTGTCCGATTTACGAAATTCCAGTGGGGTAATTACAAATGCATCGGTTGTCATCTACTGTACAAATTTCATGGTCCGATTCATCACAAAACTCAGGTTATGACTGAAAGCATGACACCCATTTATTGCTGTCAAAATTCAGCTTAAGCTGTTGTTTCAAATTAACACTTTAAAAATAGCAGACGGAGTCCAAAAATTACGATTCCGGTGCCATTAGAACCGTATTTTATAATAACATATTTTAGATTCAAAATATGAGTTTTTCGTTGAATTTACGACCTGTTAACAGCCTGATGAAGTCGGCTGGAAATCATTACTCAGCTTGCTGTTTTGTGGTTTAAATGTTACTAAAACGTATTAACAAGTGTCCGAACAACGGGTTTATCAAAAGTTTGACGATCAAACATCATATATGCGTTAACTAACCTTAAACCAACAAGTTTTCATCTTTATGTATCAATCATAAGTAAACTTTTTATATTTATCTATTTGTTCTTGACACTTTAGTGATTGTAAACATACTACACCCTTTGATCATAGAAACGAGATGAAACAAAATTAACAAGAGGGTAACAAAGGACTTACTACTAGCTTATAGCTAGGGATGAATCTAGTGCAAAGTTGGTAAGAAAAAGATGGTGAAAAGTCTTGAAACAAGCTCCTTTGAAACCCTTCAAGAGGCAACCTCCATGGATCAATTTTGAAGCTATGAATGGACTTGTTAATGGAAGAAGATGAGTGAAGAAGATGGTGGGATGTGGTTTCGGTTGTGGTGGAGCCGAATGAGAGAGAGAGTAGAGTGATGTGAGGGTTGAGTGTTGTGAAAGATGATAGTAATCTAACACTCCATACTTAATAATCATACTCCAATATTTTGTCTACTAAAACAAGTAAACAATATAAGAAAATATGGGAATGAGATCTTGAAGAGATGTTGGTGATATGTGGGCCCCTTGGGACCGATTTTGGTTAGGGGGGGGGGGGGTCTTGTAGTAAAATTTCAACTAAAGTGGTAATGGTAAGTTATATATCAAGTAACATGATTTTATTTGTTAGTTATTAGATTTTTGGTGGGTGTTATGGTGTACAGGGATCATGACAAGCCAAAAATAATAACACAATGTCATTAACAAAAATTTAGTGTCCCGGGCAAAGTCCGGTTGTTCGGTCGGATACTGTTCCGTTAAATTGTTTAATTGTTCCGTAAGGCGTCTTATATATATATTTTTGTAACACAATTAATTCCTAACACATAGGAAAATATTCAGGACCATTTAGTCAAGTTTTCTGCATACTACTAGTATGCTACTACGCACATGTAAGTATAACACAGTAATCAGAGAGCAATTAAATGATTCAGCACAGTCATCAAGCACTTTCATTATCACTAATTAATTGTACGGAATACATGTAAATTGAGGGTTGTCACATCTGGCGGTCGTCTAAGTAGAGATTGTTCACTTCTTCCTCATGGGCATACATATGAGCACGATTCCATTGCTCATTTATGTTGTAGCTCTGTTTGAGAGCTCTTTCCATACTAGCACCCATAAAAGTTTGTTGATCGAAGAGCATTTGGTTTGGTTCACTCCATTCGCCAAAAGTGGGGGGTCGCCTTTGTTCAATAATTTGGCCCATATTCCCCGAATGAGCCCAATAGGGATCATAGGCATGTTGTGCATAATCGAATGCACTCCCCACATAACCAGACTGTACACCCGCTCCCTGAACTCCACCTGGACCAGCGCCCCCCATTGGAGCATCAACCATGAACGTGTCTTCCCGATAATCGTCGTCACCACTAACTTCTTCATCCGTCGTTTCGGGCTCATCAGCCTCACCCGGTCGTAGTGGCCTCGCATCCGCTTTGATGACTCTCCATCTTCTCCCATCTATCTTCAGCTTATGATACCTCTCCGATTCCTTGTACTCCCAACCTGGCCCCAGATTCTTTAGGTCAAACGGCTTAAACCTCTTGTAAGAACCTTTTTCATCGCCTTGAATTGCCCCATATTTATTCAACAACGCCGTGATCAAACGGCAATGAGGCACAAATTTTTCTTTCTCCACTATTTTGGCTCAACTAGATGTTGTCCAACACTAAAAATCGGAAAGGAACCTTGGGAGAACCATGCATCAACATATACAAGATTGGCACTTCTTGAAACCGAACCTCCATCTTGTCACCTTGCCGCGGGACGACATTGTGTGTACATAAAACCAACAACAACTTCGATTCCATCCTCAAGTTCCGTCTAAACAATTTCCCATGCGTTGTACCCGGAAGGAAAAGGTAATCCAACATTTGTTGCCATTGAGGATGCTTGTCGGGCTCGTGATAGAGATCTTTGAGGCTTGGGTAGATATATTCATTGGATGGTTGATCATCAAAATTTGCTATTCGGCGCAAAGAATCATAAGACATTTCGACTTTTACCCCGTTACACCATCCAACAAGCTTCATCTTTTGTGGGGCCTTAAACGGGGGACATTCGAGTGAAGCCATCCACTCTTGAATCTGAGAGTCATACATCTTCTTCACCTCGCCATCATAACACTTCAAAGCTGCCCCCAACCCAATTCTTTAAACTTTGCCGTTATCCCAAACGGCCCGTGTCACACCCCCAGAATACACCTGCGGAGTACCACCGCTTGGAGGCGTGACTGACCAGGATCCAGCCACCAATCATATTGAACATGCGAGTTAAAAGATATAAAAGTTTAACCAATACAATTGGTGTCCAAACAAACACATAGATAAGTTGCAAGCGGAAGCATAAGTCTTAAAACAAAACATAAGTTTAACTGTTTCATAGTTTAACATGGCACACAGTCGTCCGTGTCCCACAACGATCCTCCTCCATGCAAGCTCCAGCTTAAGAACCTAAGGACCTGCAAAGCATGTAGTAACGAGTCAACAACTAGTTGAGTGAGTTCACGGTTGGGTGTTCGTTTTAAGTTGTTTCGAAAACAGTTTCCTTTAGCTGGCATCCTGCCGTGGGGGTTACCCCATAGTTAAAAACGTGACTTGTTTATTCCCGGTTACTCTGGCAATCCTGCCGTGGGGGCTACCCCGTGTTAGTTATCTGGCATTTCGGCCGTGGGGGCTACCCCATGTATACACTAGACTCGTTACCATATCGACTGCTGACTGTAGTCATGTTTAAGTGCCCTGAAACTGTCAATGTCTATCATCATTGACGTGCCCCAGATCCATTAGTTCACGCCCGTCCTCTGCGGCACGGTGTGAGGTTTGTCAGACCTAAATAGCGCTATCTAACTAATGACCCGCTCGCCATTGGCCCGGCGATTAAGTCGATATAAAAATGAGGGACTTCGTGATAGAGTTTTGGTCTAGTACGAGATATCTGTCCGTGAGGACGAGGAATTACATTCCTGAACCTTTGCTGTCCTACCCAAGGAGGACGAGGAACCCAGTTCCTTAACCCCAATTCCCGACCCCTGGGAATCCCATGCTTTGTAGAGGGTGTGAACTCACCTTGGTTTGCTCGGTAGAAAACACAGAAAAGTCAAACAAACAACGTTGAGGCTACTCACGTCCTATCATAGTTGTATCATACAATCAGGTTCGTATTCAAGTAGTGCACGTATGGCATTCACGTTTAATCATGGCAGTTCATCGACATTCACATTTAACAGTAACATATCAGGTCTGTACACTAGGCCCAAGCGTCCGGCCCAATCAAATAAGCCCATAATTAAACAAGTCCAACAGTGCGTACCCGTATATGATCCCGAGTCGCAACTAGGCGTTTGCGACTCGCAACCGGAGTCGCAACCATGGTTTCGGTCCATGCTGTTTTGGTTACGAGTCGCAACTGGACTCGCAACCGGGGTTCCGAGTCACCAAGTTTGGTGTGCTGGTCATATGTGGTTTCGAGTCGCAACCGGGTGTTTGCGACTCGCAACCGGTGTCGCAACTGGGCGGTTTCGACTCATCATGCCATGGTTTCGAGTCGCAACTGATGGTTTCGAGTGGACATAAGCTGATTCGGAACAGTGTACTATCCAATAAGGTTTTGTTATCATGCAGCCATTTGTACTATCCACTTAAACCTGTTTTCTTGTCTAACAAATTACCATTTTGGATCAAACACATCAGATTTCAAATATTCAACATGTTCATATGATATTCAAGTTGTTCTTCACACATTCATCATGTTCATCATCATTCAAATATTCAAGTAACTCATCTTCATTCATATGAACCTAAGTCTAACAAGAACCATGAACAACTTATCAACAAATCACCCTAATAGCAAGCCTTCGGTTCTTGACACAAGAATGCACAATCCGATTTATATGAACATGAACAACTAGTGTTTTAGACTACATTTAAACACAAACATCATGGGTTCATTATGCCACATATCCGAAATCAAACATGTTATCTTGTTAATCATTATCATGCATAAACTTAACAAACAAACATACTATCACATAATCTCCATCACGTATCATCATCAACCCGAAACAACCACATCATGCATCATCAACATCCGAAATATATAACAAGAGTCACTAACCAACGAGTATCATGAGCACTAACCGACAAGCATTCAAACATCAAGCACACATCATTCTTAAATCATGAAAATACACTAACCGGTTTGGTTCTCTAAGTGTGAGGGTATGAAGAGTGATGAGTGACTTCCGAATGATGATCTTGAGCTCGGTCCGAGAGTCCTAGTGCCGCCGGTTTGGATCCGAGAATGAAGGAGGAGAGGTGATGTTTAGTGTTTAGGGTTTTAGTATGAGGGTGGAGAGTATGTGTGTAGAGGAGAGTATGAATGTTGTTCAAAATGGTAAACATGGGTAGCTACTAAGGCTATATACCCGCCCCCAAGTTGTGCACCCTAATGGGTCTTGAATGGGCTAAGAGGTGTGTGTGGCCCAACCGGCCCATGAGTGGCGTGATGTTTACTCGAGACCACATGGTCTCGAGTCGGGTCCTTGTTGTTTCGGTTCCTAGACATACTCGCATACATACGATCAAAAACATAGCCATATAAGTTCACATAAATAACACACAATCACATAAAGGTTCATTTGTCATTAATCACATAAGTTATCTAGCCACACGTTTAAGCATACAACGAAAGGTTCTAAATTTCGAGTTGTCACAGCCCGAAATCGACTTCTCGGATCTCCTTTTCACAAATAAATGCCTCAGCCCTTTGCTTCAACTTGTTCATTTGCTCGTGGAACAAGTCCTCTCTCCATTCTGCGGGTTGGTCTAGTAATGAACCGGATGTCCAATCCGGCTTTGGACCCCTTGGAGGCGCATCCTCCTCCGAATCCGGGTCACCAACCCTTGTCAATCTCCTCCTCTTTGGTTGCTCCTCTTCCACTTGAGGTTGTTTAGACGAACTTGACCCCGCTTTATCTTTTGTCTTCACCATACCTACACACATTCACAAACCAACCACACAACAATTCAAGTTAGTTAAACTCCAAAATCTTCCCCACACTTGCTTCATGTTATGGGTATAAATGTAAAAAAACCAAAAATTCATCATTTCAAACAAAAATTCGGCATGATGTCTCTACAATTCAGAATTTTTCCAAAATATTTTTCACTAGACATCAAATACATTCATACCTAAACATTCAATGGTTCACAAAATCCTATCATCTATCTCATACAAGCAAGTGTGCAAGCAAAAACATAATGAAAACCTACAAACCTCAATGTACATCAAAAAATGAAGTGAAATTGCATACCTTGGTGTTGTAGAAGATGAGAATAACAAGCTCTTCAAGTTCACACAAAAACCCACAAAAACCCACAAAATTTCGGCCCTAGGATGTGAATTTTCGGCCAAGAAAACGTGGTTTTCTTCCAAATCTTCACCCACAATCAAAATGCTCATGAAATTTCAGTCAAAATCAACCCAAAAATCACTTGATTTGAATGAAAGATGAAAAAGTTATGGTGGTTTGAAGATTATGGTAGGCTTGGGTTCTTTGGAGAAGAAGAAAGATGGAGAAGAAGGTTGGGGTCGATTGGAAGGCTTGTGTGGTTGGGAGAAATTAAAGTTTTTATTTAATATATTATTATTAATTATTAATGAATTTCGGTTTTTTTTATATACACATCGCCGACAAGGGACAATCATACGTTTCAGCTCGACGCCGTAGCCTACGGCACTTGCCGTAGGTTACGGCAACATCTGGGTGAAAATGGATGCCGTAAGACAGTAGCTGTCTGGCGTAAGGCTCTTTTTTATGACTTGCCACCGTAAGCTACGCCCCCCACCGTAGCTTACGGCGGCATCTGGGCGAAGGGGGGCGACCACAAAGCTTTATGGTGCAAAAGATTTTTATGTTTGATTTAATTGTTTTTTTTAAATTGTTTAATTTTAATTGCTTTTATATTTTATTGAAAACATGAAAATTATTAACCCTACCCCCCGTTAAAAACCCGTGTTGTCCTCAATACTATGTTCGAAAAATTCGTACAAATTTCCCCACACTTGTTTCAAACACCGGTTTTAAACGAAACTTATTCAAACCGAAACAAACTAAACTAAATATGTACAAACACCAAACCTGGGCCTTTTTCAAATTTCTTGATCATCCAATGGGCGTAGAATATAACCCACTTTATCAAGCTCGAGATTGTTGATGTCATTACCTTCCAAATACGGTTTGAGCCGATGCCCGTTCACCGTTTGTTGCTTATTGGTTTGTTCGTCTTGTATGTCGACATCACCAAATCTTCCCACTCTTCGGATGATGATAGGACCCATCCACTTGCTTTTGAGTTTACCTGCGAACATCTTCAACCTCGAATTGTACAACCACACCTTTTGACCCACTTCGAAGTTCTTTTTCCTTAGCTTTGCATCATGAACTTTCTTCAGTTTGTCTTTGTATGCGGAAGCACATTCGTAGGCTTCGTCTCTAATCTCCTCAATTTCATTCAATTGCAACTTTCTTGTTCGAACCGCTTCATCATAATCTGCATTAACAGTTTTGATGGCCCAATGCGCTCGATGTGCTAACTCCATTGGTAAATGGCACCCCTTCCCATACACCATCCGATAAGGGGTAGTACCAATTGGAGTTTTGTAGGCCGTCCGGTATGCCCACAACGCATCGTCAAGCTTACTTGACCAATCTTTTCTATCCGTTCTCACCGTCTTCATGAGGATCTCTTTAATTTGATGGTTGGACACCTCAACTTGTCCACTTGTCTGCGGATGGTATGGTGTAGCCACACGGTGGTTCACATTATATCTTTTTAGCAATTTCCCAAAATTAAAATTTTTGAAATGTGAACCACCATCACTTATTATCACTCTTGGCACACCGAATCGAGCAAAGATGTTAGATTGCACAAACTTACATACAACGGAATGATCATTGGTCCTTGTAGCAATGGCTTCTATCCACTTCGTAACATAGTCAACCGCAATCAATATGTATAAGAACCCATTCGAGTTAGGAAACGGACCCATAAAATCTATCCCCCAAACATCAAACACCTCAACCACCAAAATTGGTTGTAAAGGCATTTCATCCCGCTTCGATATGCTTCCAAATTTTTGACAATTGATGCAATTCCGGGCAAACTCACAAGAATCTTTGAAAATTGTGGGCCAATAAAACCCACATGATAACCCCCGATAACCCGTCTTGTTCCCACTAAAATGCACTCCACATGCCGATGAATGAGCATGGGTCAAAATCTCTAAAACTTCAGTTTCGGGAACACGCCTTCTTATCACTTGATCAGGTCCGATTTTGAACAAATCCGGTTCATCCCAAATATATTGCTTTACTTGACTCAAAAATTTTTGTCGTCTCTTCTTCGTCCAATGATTCGGAATTGCACCCTTGGCCAAGTAGTTCACATAGTGGGCATACCAATGTGCAACAAAAGTAGACACGGCTAACAACCGCTCATCGGGAAACCGTTCATTAATCTCGCTCAGGGTCATCAACACCTTCCAACGGGATCTGGGACAAATGATCCGCTACAACATTTTCACACCCCTTTTTATCCTGAATCTCTAGATCGAACTCTTGCAACAAAAGCACCCAACGAATCAACCAAGGCTTTGCATCCTTCTTTTCCATTAAGTATCGGACCGCACTATGATCCGAATACACGATCACCTTGCTCCCCCAAATGTAAGATCTAAACTTGTCCAATGCATACACCACCGCTAATAATTCTTTCTCGGTCGTGGTGTAATTCAGTTGCACCTCGGACAAAGTTTTACTCGCATAATAGATTACCACCGGCTTCTTATCGACCCTTTGACCCAAAACCGCTCCAATGGTCATGTCGCTAGCATCACACATAATCTCGAATGGCTTCGACCAATCCGGTGGTTTCAAGATAGGAGCCTTCACCAACTGTTCCTTCAACACATGAAACGCTTGCAAACATTCGTCAGTAAAATCAAATGGAACATCTTTCAATAATAAATTACATAAAGGTTTTGTAATTATACTAAAACCCTTAATGAATCTTCTATAGAACCCCGCATGTCCCAAAAATGATCTCACCCCCTTAACATTCTTTGGTGGGGGTAGAGATGAAATTACCCGAATTTTTGCTTTGTCTACCTCCATTCCCCGGTCCGAAATCACATGCCCCAACACAATACCCTCTTGAACCATAAAATGGCTCTTTTCCCAACTTAGCACCAAGTTTGTCTCAACACACCTTTTTAAAACTTTTTCTAATTCATCAAGACAAGAGTCAAAACTTGGGCCAAAGATGGAAAAATCATCCATAAACACTTCAAGAGATTCCCCGACCATGTCCGAAAATATACTCATCATACATCTTTGAAATGTGGCCGGGGCGTTACATAGTCCAAATGGCATTCGCCGAAAGGCAATTGTGCCATATGGACATGTAAACGTGGTTTTGTGTTGGTCGTCCGGGTGAATAGCAATTTGGTTATATCCCGAATACCCATCCAGAAAACAGTAATATTTTTTACCGGAAAGTTTTTCAATTATTTGGTCAATGAAGGGTAACGGGAAATGGTCTTTGGAGGTAGCGACGTTTAATTTCCTATAATCAATGCAAACTCGCCACCCGGTGACCGGGCGGGTGGCAATTTGCTCACCTTGTTCATCTTTTATTACCTGGATGCCGGACTTTTTAGGCACTACCTGAGTCGGACTTACCGACGCACTATCCGAGATGGGATATATGATCCCCGCATCCAACCACTTGATCACTTCTTTCTTGACCACCTCTCTCAAATTCGGGTTCAACCTTCTTTGTGTTTCACGGGTTGGCTTTGCATCTTCACTTGTAATGATTTTATGCATTACAATGGATGGACTCATACCTTTCAAGTCGGCTATCGTCCATCCAATTGCCGCCTTATTAGCCTTCAAAACCCGTATCAAATCCTCTTCTTGAGCTACCGCCAAATTAGAAGCAATGATCACCGGTAAGGTGTCATTCTCCCCCAAGAATGCATATTTTAGATGTTTCGGTAGCTCTTTCAGTTCCACATTTGGTGGACACTCCAATGAAGGTTTTGTACCCGAATCAATTCCCACCGGTAAAGTTTCCATTTGGTGGGTCCATGGCGGCCTTCCTTCTTTCACCGCAAGAGCCTCTTGCTCCTTCTCTTCCTTTTCCAACTCACATGCATGCACCTGCAAAGACACATCACAAACACAGGAACCCAAAATCTCTTCCTCGAACTCCTTTGGGTCATATCCATCTATGAAATCTGCTAGAAAACACTCATCACCATAAACGTTAGTACCGTTAGTAAAAACATTTAATCTCATCTTTCTATTACCGAATGTCATGTCGACCGTACCATATCAACAATCAATAACGGCATGTGCGGTGTTTAAAAACGGCCGACCCAAAATAACATTTTGTTGTTGAATTGGGTCCGCGGATGAGTAATCTAGCACAAGAAAATCCACGGGATAATAAAACTCATCAATTTTAACTATCACATCCCGTACAATACCTCGAGGAAGTTTATGAGACAAATCGGCTAATACCACCGTTGTCTCAACCCGTTTCAATGGACCAAAATCGTATTGGTCATATAACCCCCCCCCCCCGGTAGAATACTTACTCCGGCTCCAAGATCCAATAACGCCCTTGTGGTTTGAAATTTCCTACTTGAATGTTTATAAGGGGCGTTCCCGGATCTTGTAGCTTAGGAGGAAGATCTCCTTTCAAAACCGCGCTTACCCACTCCGTCAAGTCAACCAATTTAGGCACTTTTTGTTGCCTCTTTTGAGTACATAATTCTTTTAAAAACTTGGCGTAAGCAGGTACTTGTTTTATTGCCTCAAGTAAAGGAAGATTGATTTTAACTTGTTTGAAAACCACCCACATTTCTTCCTTTTGAGGACCCCGTTTTGAAATAAAATTTTTCTTACCTGGATCTAATAAAGCCGAGGGAAATGGAACTTGACTAGATTCCTCATCCTCATTTTTCTTTTCTTTTTCTTTATTAATTTCGGGTTTTTCAAAATTGAGTTTTTTAGAAGTAATAATAGTTGGTTCATTTTCTTCCTCACTATCTTGACCCGTTATATCTTCAACCACCCCCTCAACCAAATCCGGTGAAGGATTGGTTTTGTACTCTTTCCCACTTCTCAAAACACTTACATGATGAATATTAACATTGTTACCTCTAGAAGTATTATGAGACGGGTTTACCTTAGTGTCGCTTGGTAATTGACCTTTGTTTTTCTTCAAGTCCGCCACTTCGGTTGCGAGTTGACCCATTTGGGTGGTCAAAGTTTGAATTGCTTTGTCTCAGGCCTCATCCTTTTGTATGCGTGCATCATCCATTTGATTTCTCTTTTGCATCTCCGCTTGCATGCTCTTCAACATATCCATCATCTCTTTTCCACCCGAAGACCCCCCTTGTTCTTGACCCGTTTGATATTGCCTTTGATACCCTTGGTTGTTCCCACCTCTATATCCACTTTGATTGTTGTAAGGTTGGCGCGAACCAAAGTTTCCTTGGCTACCTTGAAAGTTCTGGTTAGCTTGATTTGAAGGGTTCCCATACCGAAAATTTGGGTGGTTCCTCAACCCGGGGTGGTAAGTGTTAGAGTTCATATTATAATTTCTAAAACCCCCTCCTTGACCTTGCACCGCATGAACTTCTTCATATTGCCCTTCCATTCCTTGGCAATTTTCAGCCGCATGCCCTATTTCATTGCAAATAGCACAAACATCATAAATTTGGTTAGAGGTTTACTATCATCGACCGCATGCACTTGAGTTCGGGTAACGGCTGGTCGTGCTCTCCTTGATGCTTGAGCTTTCCTCTTTGAAGTGATTTCCATTTGCTCCAAGAACTCCCAATCGTCTTGCTCATAGTTCGTAGCAAAAGTGCCACCGGTAATAGACATTAAGTCGCGAGCATCTTCGGCACTCAACCCCTCATGGAAAGCGTTCATCAATTCCCAAAGTTCAATCCCATGGTGAGGGCAATTCTTGATCATCATATTGAAACGCTCAAAGGCCTCATGAAACATTTCACCTTGTTGTTGTTGAAAACTCCTCAACCCCTTCCTAGCATCATTGGTCTTTTGATCGGTGTAAAATTCATCTAAAAATATTTGTTGCATCTCCGCCCATGTATAGATAGATGCTGAAGGTAGAGTGTAAAACCACTTCTTTGCCTTGCCTTCTAGAGAAAATTGGAATAATACCAATTTGACATCGTCGGCCGAAAATCCTTGACTCCCAAATGTGCTGCAAATCGAGTCATAAGCTTCCCAGTGAAAATAAGGTTCCTCCGTTGCTAGACCCTTATACTTCGGCAAACTTTGCAATGAATTGGTTCTCACTTCAAAGGTCCTCCCTTGATCATTGTGAGGAATAACTACCGGTGAAGGATTGTGAGTGATTACCAGCCTAAAATGCGCTTCAATGCCTCTCGCATGTTCTCTAAGATGCCTTATTGGCACACCCAACCGAACCCTTGGTCGAATAGGACCCATTGGCCTTTGCATAGGCCCTTGTGGTACATGTGGTTGAAATTGTTGTTGTGGCATCGGTTGGTGTTGAATTGGCCTTTGGAATTGTGGTTGTACATTTTGTGGACGAACTTGTTGCAATGGTATAGGACGTTGCACTTGTGGCCCTTGTGGCCTTGGCCGAATATGTTGTGGTATAATTTGTTGTTGTTGAAACCCACCAACACTTGGCATTCTTTGAGTTTGCCCTTGCACATAAGTAAGTTCTCCTTATTCCCCATCACCCCCATAAGCATATCCTTCTTCCTCATAACCCTCAAAATCTTCATATCCTTCATCATATCCATCTCCCCCAATACCCGAAGATTGCCCAAATGGAAGAGTCGAATATTGAAAACCCGACTGGTTCGATGGCCTAAATGTAGAAGTAGCATGGACAATGGTTGAGTTTGGTGCTATTGAGTAGGTTGAAGATGACTGACCCGCATGTTGGACCGTGTCGTGACCCTAAACGATCAGTCAAGGCAGTTCATCATCACGTATAAAGGCGGAATCAGTATACGCAACGTAACAACAGCTTATCCTTTCAATTTCTTCTCTTTATTAGCTTTCTGAGATCAATTTGACAAAGTTTCGCTACCAAGCTAATGACCTGATTTCGCTCCAATGGTTCCAATGAATGAACACATGTATGGTATTTATACTAAGTCTAATTTCGCTTCAATGTCCTGACCATATGAGCGAAATCACATGAATCTGATTTCGCTTGGCATGTACATTGAAGCGAAATCACCATGTGTCCCTTAAAGCGAAATCACCTATAAACATGTACATTAAAGCGAAATCAACCCTAAAAACCCTAATCTTGACTTTTAAAATCCAATCTTGACTTTCTTGATTTAAGACTTGATGAAGATGCAGTCAACAGACATTCTTGTGCATCAACACCGCACCTGGAAAGAAATGGGAAAATGGTGGAATTGTGGTAGAAGGGTTAAAAGTGAGTGTAGGTTCTTCTTGGGTGGTAATGGGTTGGGTGGTGTTAGTTGGTGTTACATCATGAGGTGAAATAGGATTGGTAGTGGTGTTTGGCATGGTAGTGTTTGGTGAAGGTTGAGTGGATGATGGTATAAAAGGTGGTATAAGTTCACCCGTAGTGGGTGGTGGTGGTGGTGGATCCATGTATCGAAGTGGTGTGATTGGTGTAGTTGGTGTTGTTGGTGAACCGCTGATCCTATTCTCTCTTAGCAAAATTATGTTTCCTCTTAAAGTTCGCTCAATTTCCGGATCAAATGCCAATGGTGAAAGCTTGTGAGAGCTCCTAGTACGCATGCACCTGTAAGTACCAGCACACTAACACACCCAGCGTAAACCAGAAAAATAACAAACTTAAAAAGAACAAAAATAACACACGTTGCTCACTACTCCCCGACAACGGCGCCAAAATTTGACGTGATGTCGTGGTCACAATCAAATTTAATCCAATTACTACTAAATATATAGTGGCAAGTGGGTATCGAACACAGGGAGTTTGTGGAATATGAAATATTTCAATGTTTATCTAAATTAACTAAGTTAAACTAAATTTCAAATAAAGTAAAATTCAAGAGTTGATTTGAGTGAATTGGTTTTAGAACTAAATTTAACTAATTAAATTGCAAGAGAAAAAGTTTGGTTGTAAACAATTTAGAGACAAGTAACCATCTTTAGTTTCCGGTTTGCTATGACACTTATGCTAACATTCCACTAGAAAGAACTACATAGACATAGTTCATATGTGATCAATTGCAGTGATGAAAGGGAACTAAGTACTCAGATTCCTAGAATGTGAGGTTGTTACCCGATGATCAATCAACCCTTACCCAAGCCTAACTATACCCATGATATCTCGATTGCCAACAGCACCAAGAACGTATGGTTTCTAATTAGTGCAGCACAAGGATTAACAATTTACTAACAAATAATCACACACCATAACAAGCAATTCAATAAAGAGAAGATTGTTATTCTAGAAATACGGAAATAAACATAAATGTCTTGCAAACCTTCCACCAAAGATAGTCACAAAATACTTAGCCACTCATGGCTCGAACAAACATTGTCAAACAAGTTTTGATCTTCAATAACAATTCAAACATCAAAGACTAATGATCCAAGGTTGTTTCAAGCTCCAAAATATCTCCAAGTTGCTCCCAAAATTCGTTCACCATCCAGGTGTAACCGAAAACCAATGACAAGACACACTAAATCCTCTTCAAATGACTAATTAATGCGGAAGTTACGTTTTTGGAATGCTCGGCGTCGTAAGCTACGCCGCCTGCCGTAGCTTACAGTGGCCAATGGGTCAACAAGGGTCAACATATCGCCGTAAGCTACGGCGCTTGCCATAGCTTACAGCGGCCAATGGTTCTTTACGGCAAGGATCTACTGCCATACGACAATGTCTTTTGGCTAATGATGGGAGCCGTAGCCTACGGCAAGAGCCGTAGGTTACAGCTCTTGCCGTAGGCTACGACGCTGAGTGATGTTGTTTTCCTTGTTTCGCCATCAAAACTTGATTTCTTCATGTCTCGATTCCACCAACTTCTAACATCCATCCAAGCTTCCTAAAACCCGCATCTTGAACACTTTAACACCTGCAAATCCAAACATCTAGTGGTTACCAAGTTCAAACAATTAACCGGGCAAAGTATGAGATTTTAATCTATTTAAAGGCCTTAAGGGTTGTCCTACGGACCACCTGTCATATCCATAGTATGATGAAGGATTTTCTGATGAACCTGCATTGTTAGTCTTGACAGCAACACTTTCAAATGTGAATTTATCAAGATCAAATAATTCTGCAGGGTTTGCTAGGATTTTCATTGATGAAAGTTCATTGAACTTCACATTCAGAGTCTCTTTCACTGTCTTAGTCCTTGTGTTAAACACTTTGTAGGCCTTAGCAGTGGTTGAGTATCCCAGATGATAACCACAATCAATTTTGGCTGCAAACTTTGAGATAGAATCTTTTAAGTTTAAAATGAAACATGGGCAGCCAAAAAATTTGAAATATGAAATCAATGGCTTTATTTTATACAACAGTTCATAAGCAGTCTTTTGATGTCTAGGGTTTATTAAAACTCTGTTCTGGACATAGCAAGTAGTGTTTACTGCCTCTGCCCAGAAAGTTTATGGCAAACCTGAATCAGCAAGCATGGTCCTGGCAGCCTCAATCAAAGTTCTGTTCTTTCTTTCAACAACCCCATTTTCTTCTGGTGTTCTTGGAATGCTGTACTGCCTTACAATTCCTTTTGACACACAGAAATCATCTAACTCCTTATTTCTGAACTCTGTGCCATTGTCACTCCTGAAGACTTTTACTAGCAAGTCAAACTGCTTTTCAACCTGTGTAACAAAGTCTTGAAGAATGCCCGCAGTCTCATCTTTGGAGTGTAAAAAGTAAGTCCATGTAAACCTAGAAAAGTCATCAATAATAACCAAACAATATCTTTTCTTCCTAAGACTCATGACTTTAACTGGGCCAAACAGATCCATGTGAAGCATTTGCAAGCACTTGGTTGTTTTGGACTCTTCAATTGATTTATATGAGCTTTTATGTTGTTTTCCTTTTAGGCAGGAAACACAATGCTCAGGATAGGTGAACAGTTTTGAGGTAAGCCTCTTACTAACCCCTGTTTTGATAAAGCAGTGATTGTCTTGAGATTTGTATGCCCCAATCTCCTGTGCCATAATTCTGTCTCTTTGTTAGATGCAACTGAGAACAGACAGGCATCAGTCTTGGGGCTCTCTTTTCACATATCAACTACATAGACATTGCCACTCCTTTGAGCAACAAGTTGGGTTTTTCCATTTTGTATTATTTCTTCAATCTTTTCAACCATTTCTGGTCCAACAATCCTACAACACTCCTTTGTAAAGAATGAGCCATAGCCCTTATCACTCATTTGTGAGACACTTAGGAGGTTGAATTTTAGATTGTCTACCAGATTGACATTTTCAAACTTAACTTTACCAGACTGAACTGTACCAGACCCCAGAACCTTCCCTTTACTATTATTACCAAAGGATATATCACCCCCTCCATGAGTTTTGAAATCTTTGAGTAGGGCTTTACATCCTGTCATGTGCCTGGAGCCTCCACTATCTACATACCAAAGACTATCTAAGCATGCAGAAGCTCCCTGCACATCAAGTAAAAGGTTAGTTCATTAGGGTCTCCAAAGCCAATAAGGCTTTGGATGGGGTCTCAACAGTGTCTAGGTTAAGTTCAGGTGGATGGACAGTGGTTAGCTCAGGGGTTTGGACAGTTTTGGAACTGTTTTTCTCTAACCACTGTTGGGGGTCTTGCCCAATTATCTGCTGGTACCCAAAAGGATGCTTGTTCACTGACGGGTAGTCCGTAGGACAAACCTTAAGTGGTATAAACGATATTAAAATCCCACATTTAATCGGGTAATTGTCTAGAATTAGATAACTACGGTTGCTTGTGTTTCAGGTACATTTGGGGCTTAAAAGTGTGGGAATGAAGCTTCGAATAGGCGCGACTGGATTGGAGATTGAATGACGGAGAATAAATGAAAAAAATCAATTATTGGTATGGAAAATTAAGAGGATAGCATTATAGAGGACGAAATTATGAGAACGTAGGCGAAAACGGTGAAGAAAACGGAGTTGAAACGAAAAAGTTATGCTGAAAACAAAATTGCATGCTGAAGCCTACCGTAATTTACGGTAGCTACCGTAAATTACGGTAGCCCCCATCATTTTTCTTCCACCATAAGGCAGTAGAGACCAACCGTAAGCTATTCCAAGCCACCGTAAGCTACGGTGGCCACCGTAGCTTACGGTGGAAGCCAGCGAGAAATGTGTAACTGCCCTAATTTATGATGTTTTATTGTGTCTTTTGAAATCCAATCATGTTATTCGTTTAGTAACTTATTAGGGGGCGATTTTGGGGTGTTCCAAGGTGTTCTTGAGTGGTCTAAACATGGAGACTTTGTTTTTGATTCCATTGGACAAAGGTTTGATTGTTATGACGATTCACGACACTATGAGCGGCTAGGTTTGCTTGGTGATCGTCTTGAGTGTAAGGTTTTATTTGTGACAATTATGTTTATTCTTTAATTTCTGGAATATTAAACTATGCAAGTGTTGTTAGTTTATTATGATGTTTGATTGGGTGTTTGTAAATTGTTGATGTATGTTTGATCATAGTTCTAAACCATACGTTCTTGGTGCCGTTGGCAATTGAGATATCATGGGAGGGATTAGGGTTGGACATATGTTGATTGGTCTTCGGGTAACAACCTTGCGTTCTAGGAATCCGAGTACTTAGTTCCCTTTCATCACAAACAATTGATCTTGCATGAGCTATGTCTATGTAGTTCTTTCCAGTTGAACATAAACCTTGATTGTCACTTAAAACCTGAAACTCGGGATGATCACTACCCTCTTATCCTATTATAAAACTTGACTTTGATTTGTATTCTAATTTAGTAATTCAAGATAATTAAAACTAATCAACCCAAACATTGAAATTTACATTTCTTGCAATTTAGATTAATCTAGTTAGTTAGACATACATTGAGATAGCACATATTCCACAAACTCCCTGTGTTCGATGCCCACTTACCGCTAGCTAATTAGTTGTAATTGGATTAAATTTACGTGAGACCACGACAGCACGTCAAATTTTGGCGCCGTTGCCGGGGAGTAGTGCGCAACGTGTGCTATCTTTTGTATTAGTTAACAAAAAATAAAAAAAATTAAAAATCCCAAAAAGATTTCTTTTATGTTCGTGATTTACACTTGGTAGTTGAGTTGTGTTGTGCAGGATGACAGAGCATTACAAAAATTTCAGCTTTTCTACGTGTATATTGTGCGGAGGTCCACGTCATCCATGTATCGGTTGCCACGAGGCCCACTATAGGAGGGCACATGGAAAACCGGTGTCTTATGTTTCACAGGTTCCATCTCCATCATTCGTTGATGATTATGAATTAGAAATGGAGGATGATTATTACTCGGATGGATATGATCGGGACAAGGATGTTTATTATGAGACAAGGACGGATGGTCTATGTTTTTGTTGCGGTCGCGATCACAATTATGATTATGATGTGTGCACGGTGTATTCAGAAAACCCAAAGTATTGGAATAGAAAAATGATGGATGCGCACATCTTAAGATCGTATCAGGAATATCGACAATATCATCCTGAAGAATATTCTAAGCCCGAGGGTGTTTATACTTATCAGACCGAGGAGGAGAAAGAGCTTGCTATATTGGAAGTGACTTTGTCCAAACTCGAGCAGTATTTATCAGCACCTAACCTTTCCGATGAAGATCGAATCAGCTGTTTAGTTTCTAAGTGTCAGAATTTAAAAATGAAGATAGAAATAGAACAACGCCTTTCACCATTACCTGATGATATTAGAGATTATTCTCACATGAAGGAGGAGGTTGTGGAGGATAACACCACAGCAATGAGTCTTTTATCTGATGAAGAGTCACTGGTGGATCAGATGGTGTGTGCAGATGATGAGGCAGAACAGTCTGAGGAGATGAAAATGTGTATCGAACCTCTTCCCATATCAATCATTCAAATTAATAAGTGTGGGGAAGAGGGTTCGAGGAAGAAGATGAGAATGATGAAACTACAAGACATCAGGGTATACATCATGAAGTGGATTAGAGAAACCCGCAAGTGCAGTCTGAACATGCGAATTATACTGACAAACTTATGGAGATGGCATGTAAATTTCTGGGCATTTGTTGGAAATGTTTTGGGTAAGTGTGCATTGAGACCACCGTAACGCTTATCAGGTATGGTCTGGCTGAAGACCTTTAAACTTAGCGCTCTCGGGAGGCAGCCCGAGGATGTAGAGTATTGTATTCGTGTTTTGTTTTGTTTTGTTTTGTTTTGGTGTTGTGTTTGTATTTTGGCAGGTTACTACGTTTCAATCCTCGCGGATGCAATGATTCAAGTGTGGGGATGTTTGGCAACATCCTTGTTGAGATATCAGCGAATCCAAGAAATGTTTATGTTCCTGTCCGATTACCGCAACTGCATCACTACCAACACTGCTGATTTACTGATCAGGTTGTGTCTTGTTCTCATTTTGTGCACCTTTGTATATATTCATGTTTATAATCATGATTGGGCGTATGGGTGGTGTTTAATGTGTTTGATGTGTTTATTGGTTGTGAAAGTTGGTGGTGTTTTTAGTTATATAAAAAAACAAAAAGAAATTTGGGTTTGAGTGGAAAAGCTACAATTGATGTTGTAGTGGTTTAAGCGATCTTCCCTTTAAAACCATACATTGGGGACAATGTATCCCAAGTGTGGGGATGAGGGGAAATTTTGAAAAAAAAATGTGAAATTTTTAAAATCAAGCGAAAAATAGTCCAAATTGAACAGTTGAGTATTAAATTGCATGACACACCGGCAACCCATATCCCCTTGTTTTTTCTTGGTGAGAGTTGAGCCACTACTTGAATTTATTAGAATACATTTTTCTTGATGAGAGTGGCAATGGGTGGGGGTGCATTAGAACTTGTGCTCGAATGCGGTTTGAGGCCTTAGCTTGATATGCATGTGAAAAGGATAAGGGCAATTAGGTAGCCTCGTCTTGGTGAGTGCGAGGGTGGGATTTGGGGGGTTGGACCTCATAAATTATATATATGAGCTTGGTAGTGAGAGGGGCGGGGGTTTGGACTTTAGTAGCCCATTTGAGCTTGAAGCCGATCATTTGTAACCCGTGCCTAGTTCCTCTAAATTTAACCCGTATTTGACCCGGTCTATTAGTGTTGCATCTCGTATTAGTATGTTTATCTTGTTATGTTTGAAAAGAAAAAAAAAGAGATATGAAAAGAAAAGAAAAAAAGAAGAAGAAAAAGCAATGAAAAAAAAGAAAAGAAAAAAATGAACGAGATATTTGGTATATAGTTGTTTATGTTTTGTTTTCGTTAGAAATAAATGACCGGGTTAAATCGTTAGCTACTTCGCATATGTATTTCCATTTCCTACCCATTTGCCTTACCATGTTACAACCTCTAAGTCCCTTGGATTCACGTGCATGTTTAGCAAATCACTTAGGCGAAAGATCGATTTAATTACAAGCTTATTGTCGTGCAACCACCCGTTTGCTTTAAGTGTGATCTAGCCTATCTTTGCTAGTTATTGCTTGTCGCCAAGAGGAGAGTTTTGTGAGGGGTGTTTCATGTGCGATTTTTAAAAAGAGTTAGTAAATGTGGACATTTGTTTGCTTGGTTTGTGCTTGATCGCTTGAATAAATTGTGTTTTGTTGAACGGGTTGCTTGGGGCAAGCAACAGTTAAATGTGGGGATGTGACGGGTAGTCCGTAGGACAACCCTTAAGTGGTATAAACGATATTAAAATCCCACATTTAATCGGGTAATTGTCTAGAATTAGATAACTACGGTTGCTTGTGTTTCAGGTACATTTGGGGCTTAAAAGTGTGGGAATGAAGCTTCGAATAGGCGCGACTAGATTGGAGATTGAATGACGGAGAATAAATGAAAAAAAATCAATTATTGGTATGGAAGAATTAAGAGGATAGCATTATAGAGGACGAAATTACGAGAACGTAGGCGAAAACGGTGAAGAAAACGGAGTTGAAACGAAAAGGTTATGCTAAAAACAAAATTGCAAGCTGAAGCCTACCGTAATTTACGGTAGCTACCGTAAATTACGGTAGCCCTGATGGGTGTCAAGTGTTATATATATTAGGTGTATATTTTAAGCCCCTTTAACACTTTTTAGTCAAGTTTTAAATTTATAAAACACGATATTCACTAACACTAGACACTCATATGGGCAAGTGCACCCATCGTGAGCGTAGTATAGTGTTGGTAAGATACCGAGGTCGTCCAAGGACACAAGAGCTTTTAGTACCGGTTTATCCTCAACGTCTAATCAAATCAAAAATTTTAGAAAAATGTTTTAAGCTAAGAAAAATAAAAACTAACTAAAAGTGCTGAAAATAAAAATAAAAATAAAAACAGATAGACAAGATGAATCACTTGGTTCTGACTCGTATCTAGTGTAACCTTTGATTATTTCCGCACGTTTGCACTTTTTAAGAGATTATCTTAGTTATTGTAGTAGGCCCCTCTTTTGAAGGTGACGTTACCCTCACCCCAGTAGTTTGAGTCAGCAAGGATACAATCCTAAAAGGGTGGATTATTGAAAGATAATTAATTAAGTTATTAATGCAAATTATGGTAGGCTCCTCTTTTGGAGGTGACGTTACCCTCGACTAAGTAGTCTGAGTCAGCAGGGATACAGTCCTAAATAGCCGGGTTATAGTATTAATAGTAGTTAACTTATGAGGGGATCAAAGAGTTTGGACCCCCGCCATCCAATACCGTTAAGTATTGAAGGAGGTCCTACTAAATTTGACCCAGGTCCATTGCAGGACCTCTAAACGCTGAACAATGGCAAGACCTTTACCAAACCGTTCCCTTAACCCCGACCAGGTAGCCAACATACCTCCATATAGACCGTGGAGATATGAATGGTGAAAATCTTTTATTTTATATAGACAGTAAAATAATGTCAAGACACCACGGACAAACGATAAGGAAAGATCACCTTCAACATAAGAAACTAGTTATTAAAGTCATTAATACAAAACCAAGTAAAAAGTGCGAAAAGATTAAAAATAAAAAGTATTACACTAGACACTTTGTCTTCACCAAGTGATGTAAGAGACTTAGGCAAACATGGCCTTGATTGTCAAGAACTCTTACGATCAATCTTGGATCCCGAGACGACTCACACACTCTATGATGGACAATGGATGATGGTGGTGGATGATGGTGTTATGGTGGTGGTGGGTGGTGGGTGAAGTGTGAGAGAGGTGGTGTGCCAAGGGATGGTTTGAGCTTGAGCCAAGCACTCCTATTTATAGGCTGAACAGAAGCTCGGGCACGGCCCCGTGTCCACATCCTTCTCTTTCTTCATTTAATTCAGCTTTGTCTTATTAGTTGACCACGCCCCCGTGTCCGCTGAGCACGACCCCGTGTGCAGAAGAATCTTTGTACTATGAAGATTTGCCTAGATTGTGCGAATCTTATAGTTGACCACGGCCCCGTGTCCGCTGAGCACGGCCCCGTGGTGGGCAATGGAAGCTTCTACCACTTTGTCTTTTCTGCTGACACCTGGGCACGCCCCCGTGCTGGCTGAGCACGGGGCGTGTTCAGTCTTCTGTTATCTTGTTTTTCTTGGGAAGATGCTGTCGTGGGGTCGGGCATGTCACGTCTCGTTCCTTTTCTAGTATTTATGTTAGATTTTGATGTCTTTTTGCTTCTTTTGTTAATTTGAGCTCATTTAATCCTGAAAATACAAAAGGAAGACAAAAGCACACTTTTTCCAACATTAGTACTAAAAAAGGGTTAGTTTTATGCCACAATTGATGAAATTTATATGTTGCATTTTGCACACATCAAATACCCCCACACTTGAATCTTTGCTTGTCCTCAAGCAAAACTCTTTAATATGTGGCTATTACACACCCAAATGGAATGGGTAGAGAAGAAGGTTTTTGGGCTTGTCATAGAGTGTCAGGATTTCCAAGATTCTTTATTTAGTTTTATTTTTATTTATTTACAATCCTATTCGTCATGATTTATTTAAAAACTTTTCATAAGATAAATTACTTATTAGGGCATAACATGCCTCTTTAAAATTCTATTTATATACAAGCTCACATACCTCACGGGGATCACTCAACACTCGGCCGAAGATGTATTTTTGTGGATCACTCGAGAGCGGCATGGAACTTACTCCTACCATAGGCTTGCCAAGCAATCAATCCTCCTCCTTTTTAACTTATATACCTTTGTAAATATCAAGAGGACTTTGTGGGTGAATGGTTAGGCTTGGGTTAAAGGTAGGTGGTTGGGTTAGTGGTTAGTATAAAAGGGCGAAAAGCGTAACAAGCGTCGGTTTTCGTAAGACTTTTTATTTTTGTAACTTTATTTTGATGAAGCTTTTATTAAAACAAAGTTATTTTTGATGAACTTGTTTGTTTATTTTCTTTTGCTTTATCATCAACACACATTTTTTTTAAAGTCATATGAAAAACCGAACTTGTTACTAAAACAAAGGGTTAAAAATGAAAAAGGTTTTGGTGGGTAAAAAGGTGTTTGGTTTGGGTTATGAAATGAAAAGGTTTAGGCTCAAAGGGGCTAACTAGGGGGATTTTGGGTAGGTGGTAAAAAAAAGCAAAATAATGGTGTAGAAAAAAAAAGTTAGTCCTAATGCCTCCATCATTTACTTACTCGGGTTTAAGTTGGTAAGGACCAGGAATGTATTGTCATGGCAAGTTCTAGAGTCGTAAGAACCAAGCGGCTATTCACACAAGAAACGAAAAAATGATCATTTAGTTTAATGATATGTAATTGTATGCTCGATAAAGGCTCAAAACTCACTTTTGTGGGAATGGGTTTTTATGTGATCAAGTATATATAATCAAATTTTAACTAAGTTTGTCATGCCTTTTCATAATTTTCTTATGTTGGTTCTTTTTATCAAGACGCTATCGGTTATAAATTCGTAAAAATATAACCTTTTTAGAACTTGAAATTCCCGAGTTAAACCTAGACAAGTAAAAAAAATGAAAATTTTTGAAAAAAAAATTGGGGTGATTAGCGGTTCCAATAGAGTTTTGTGTAAGGCTTGTATTTAGGACTTGCAAGATTCAAGGTTTTAGCATCCCCCCCCCCCCACACTTAAATTACACATTGTCCTCAATGTGTCCCAAAAATAAGTTTTTAGGTTGATTGAATGTGTAAAAGGTGTGAAAAAGCAAAAATTTTGTGTTACTGGGCGCTGAACACGGCCCCGTGTTCAAGTGCCAGTAACAAAATTAAATCAAAAGAAACAGAAGCCTGGACACGGGGGCGTGTTGGGTGAACACGGCTCGTGTCCAGTTACCTGAACTGGGTCTTTTTCTGCAGACTGTGTAGCACGGGGCCGTGTTGGGTGGACACGGCCCGTGCCGAACCTACTGTAAACGAAGAATTTCGTCGGACGGTCCTGTTTTCCTGCATGGGGTGATGGTTCAAGTTTCCCTTGTATCCTTTGCCATCTCAAGTGTGTTTTATTCCTGAAAATTAAAACTATCTAGAAAATATGAAAATTAATCTAAACTAAACTAAGGATAGTTCCGCGGAATGCCTCCGTGGTGCGCCACGTTTATAAGGGTCCTTGGCTAGACCCAAAGCCTGGTCATATTTTGCCCAAGTGGGATGTATTGCATCCCATGTTACACCATCGGAGAGCGTCATCCAAGCTTGAGTCTATGACCTTCATGTAGTTGACCGGGTCTTCGTCCTCTACTCTCTTTCCACATTCAAACTTCAATTCCTTGTCCCCAAACTTCAATGTTCACGTTCCATCATTCATGTCCACCACTGCTTGGGCGGTGGCTAGAAATGGCCTCCCGAGGATGAGAGGGACATCGGTATCTTCCTCCATGTCTAGGTGACAAAGTCGGTTGGAAACACGAAGTTGTCAACTTTGACCAATAGATTTTCAGCGACACCCTGTGGAAATTTGACGGATCTGTCGGCGAGTTGTATGCTCATCTTTGTAGGGCTTGTTGTTCCTAGGCCGAGCCGTTTGAACATTGATGTGGGCATGAGGTTAATGCTAGCCCCAAGATCGGCTAATGCATTACGAACGGGGGATTCCCCGATCGAGCAAGGAATCGTGAAACTTCCGGGATCAATTTTCTTTTGTGGGAGTTTGTTGAGTACTAGGGCGGAGCATTCTTCGCCTAAGTTAACTAATTGCAATGATTCGATTTTCCTTTTGTGGGTGAGGAAATCCCTCATAAATTTTGTATATTTAGGCATTTGGGTTAGGACCTCAATAAAAGGAATATTAATATGCAATTGTTTTAGTAAATTTTCGAACTTTGCGAATTGCTCATCGGTCTTTTGACGATTTAACCGACCGGGGTATGGAACTGGAGGAGTTTTGGTGGGGTCTTGATTTGGTGGAGATGCCTTTTCTGGTTGAGGTGTGGGTGAAGTCGTGCTTTGACTTCCTTCAACCGGTGGTAATGGGGCATCCTCGGGTCCCACGGTTCGGTTTCTCAATGTGATGAGGTGTACTTGCGCCTTTGGGTTGGTTTCGGTATTGCTAGGTAACGCGCCATGTGGTCTCTCGGAGAAATTTTGAGCTATGTGATTTAATTGTTTTTCAATGTTTTGAATGCTAGCTTGTTGATTTCTAAAATTCGATTCCAATTGTTGAAATCGATCCGAGTTTTTCTTTTCGGTGTCGGAGATGAGGCGAGATACAGTATCTTCAAGCCTTTCTCTTCCACCTTATTGTTGAGAGAAATTTTGTGGTTGTTGAAAGTTAGTTCATTGGTTTTGTTGGTTACTACTATTGCCGGGATCTCTCCAACCAAGATTAGGGTGGTTACGCCATCCTTGGTCGTAGGTACCCGTTGGTGGACCCGACGGCCTAGGTCTATTGTCAATGTAGTTTACCGTTTCCGTTTGATCATCTAATTCTTTCATACAACCCCAATTTTCATGTGGTCCACCACACCCTTCACAAGCCATAACCGAGGCCATTTTTGCCATTTCTAATTTTTTAATTTTTGAAGAAAGGGCCTCGATTTGGGCTTGTAAAGAAGTGATTTCATCAACCTTATGGGCGCCCGGGGCAATAGACTTATTGCCTCGGGGAGTGTGCCACTGAAAATTGGTTTGAGCAATTTCCTCAATTTGATTGTATATTTCATTTGGGTGACGATTACCTAAAAGTCCCCCGGAGCTAGAATCAAGTGTTTGTCTTGTGTGTGGCAACAACCCATTGTAGAAAGTGGATACTTGTTGCCACACCGCTAGACCGTGATGAGGACACTTTCTTAGTAGCTCCTTGAACCTTTCCCAAGTTTCATATAAGGATTCCCCATCCTCTTGTGAGTATGTATTAATTTCAGTCATTAATTTAGCCGTTTTAGCAAGAGGGAAATACTTATATAGAAACTTTTGGGCTAGTTCATCCCAGGTGTTTACCGAGCCAACTGGGAGGGTGTTGAGCCAAGCCTTAGCTCGGTCCTTTAGCGAAAATGGAAACAGTCGAAGGCGGATGGCGTCATTTGATGCTCCATTGATCCGAAAGGTATCACATATTTCTAAGAAATTAGTAATATGTAGATGGGGATCCTCGTCCGCAAGCCCATGGAAGGTTGCGGAGTTTTGGAGCATTTGTATCAAGTGCGGTCGAAGTTCGAAGTTATTGGCTTCGACATTCGGCGCATTGATAGCGGCGCCTAGATTACCCACGGTGGGCCGAAGGTAATCCATGAGGGTACGTTGGTCCGCCATTGGAAGTGGGTCCCCCGAAACTTTCTCTTGATTTTTAGCTTTAAGTCTTTTTCTGAGAAAGCGTTCGGGTTCTTCTAGAGGTTCTTTTATGTCTCTACTAGAACTGGAGCTCATGCACTACGTAGGAAGTTCAAATGTGGCGCCTGGATTCCAAGTCCTGCAATAAAAACAGAAAAGAACGTTGGTCAGAATGTTCACCACGGCCCCGTGCTCAGTGAACACGGCCCGTGGTCGGAGGTACAGTTATTGTTTTCCGGATCCCTGTTACTGGGAGTTGGACACGGCCCCGTGTTGCACCGACACGGCCCCGTGCTCAACTCTCTATAACTCAGAAAATAAAAACTGCCAGTGATGGTGCTGGGCACGGCCCGTGTCCGACCAGGCACGGCCCGTGCTGAGCTCTGCAGAAACTGAAAAATTAAAAAAATCCTAAAAAAATTAAAAATAAGAAAAAAGATTAGGCCGTTGATTCCTAACTTTCTTAAAATCCTTGTGTCCCCGGCAGCGGCGCCAAAAACTTGATGGGTGTCAAGTGTTATATATATTAGGTGTATATTTTAAGCCCCTTTAACACTTTTTAGTCAAGTTTTAAATTTATAAAACACGATATTCACTAACACTAGACACTCATATGGGCAAGTGCACCCATCGTGAGCGTAGTATAGTGTTGGTAAGATACCGAGGTCATCCAAGGACACAAGAGCTTTTAGTACCGGTTTATCCTCAACGTCTAATCAAATAAAAAAGTTTAGAAAAATGTTTTAGGCTAAGAAAAATAAAAACTAACTAAAAATGCTGAAAATAAAAATAAAAATAAAAACAGATAGACAAGATGAATCACTTGGTTCCGACTCGTATCTAGTGTAACCTTTGATTATTTCCTCACTTTTGCACTTTTTAAGAGATTATCTTAGTTATTGTAGTAGGCCCCTCTTTTGAAGGTGACGTTACCCTCACCCCAGTAGTTTGAGTCAGCAAGGATACAATCCTAAAAGGGTGGATTATTGAAAGATAATTAATTAAGTTATTAATGCAAATTATGGTAGGCTCCTCTTTTGGAGGTGACGTTACCCTCGACTAAGTAGTCTGAGTCAGCAGGGATACAGTCCTAAATAGCCGGGTTATAGTATTAATAGTAGTTAACTTATGAGGGGATCAAAGAGTTTGGACCCTCGCCATCCAATACCGTTAAGTATTGAAGGAGGTCCTACTAAATTTGACCCAGGTCCATTGCAGGACCTCTAAACGCTGAACAATGGCAAGACCTTTACCAAACCGTTCCCTTAACCCCCGACCAGGTAGCCAACATACCACCATATAGACCGTGGAGATATGAATGGTGAAAATCTTTTATTTTATATAGACAGTAAAATAATGTCAAGACACCACGGACAAACGATAAGGAAAGATCACCTTCAACATAAGAAACTAGTTATTAAAGTCATTAATACAAAACCAAGTAAAAAGTGCGAAAAGATTAAAAATAAAAAGTATTACACTAGACACTTTGTCTTCACCAAGTGATGTAAGAGACTTAGGCAAACATGGCCTTGATTTTCAAGAACTCTTACGATCAATCTTGGATCCCGAGACTACTCACACACTCTATGATGGACAATGGATGATGGTGGTGGATGATGGTGTTATGGTGGTGGTGGGTGGTGGGTGAAGTGTGAGAGAGGTGGTGTGCCAAGGGATGGTTTGAGCTTGAGCCAAGCACTCCTATTTATAGGCTGAACAGAAGCTCGGGCACGGACCAGTGTCCACATCCTTCTCTTTCTTCATTTAATGCAGCTTTGTCTTATTAGTTGACCACGCCCCCGTGTCCGCTGAGCACGACCCCGTGTGCAGAAGAATCTTTGTACTATGAAGATTTGCCTAGATTGTGCGAATCTTATAGTTGACCACGGCCCCGTGTCCACTGAGCACGGCCCCGTGGTGGGCAATAGAAGCTTCTACCACTTTGTCTTTTCTGCTGACACTTGGGCACGCCCCCGTGCTGGCTGAGCACGGGGCGTGTTCAGTCTTCTGTTATCTTGTTTTGCTTGGGAAGATGCTGTCGTGGGGTCGGGCATGTCACGTCTCGTTCCTTTTCTTGTATTTATGTTAGATTTTGATGTCTTTTTGCTTCTTTTGTTAATTTGAGCTCATTTAATCCTGAAAATACAAAAGGAAGACAAAAGCACACTTTTTCCAACATTAGTACTAAAAAAGGGTTAGTTTTATGCCACAATTGATGAAATTTATATGTTGCATTTTGCACACATCAAGCCCTTAGCATTTTTCTTCCACCGTAAGGCAGTAGAGACCAACCGTAAGCTATTCCAAGCCACCGTAAGCTACGGTGGCCACCGTAGCTTACGGTGGAGGCCAGCGAGAAATGTGTAACTGCCCTAATTTATGATGTTTTATTGTGTCTTTTGAAATCCAATCATTTTATTCGTTTAGTAACTTATTAGGGAGCGATTTTGGGGTGTTCCAAGGTGTTCTTGAGTGGTCTAAAGATGGAGACTTTGTTTTTGATTCCATTGGACAAAGGCTTGATTGTTATGACGATTCACGACACTATGAGCGGCTAGGTTTGCTTGGTGATTGTCTTGAGTGTAAGGTTTTATTTGTGACAATTACGTTTGTTCTTTAATTTCTGGAATATTAAACTATGCATGTGTTGTTAGTTTATTATGATGTTTGATTGGGTGTTTGTAAATTGTTGATGTATGTTTGATCATAGTTCTAAACCATACGTTCTTGGTGCCGTTGGCAATCGAGATATCATGGGAGGGATTAGGGTTGGACATATGTTGATTGGTCATCGGGTAACAACCTCGCGTTCTAGGAATCCGAGTACTTAGTTCCCTTTCATCACAAACAATTGATCTTGCATGAGCTATGTCTATGTAGTTCTTTCCAGTTGAACATAAACCTTGATTGTCACTTAAAACCTGAAACTCGGGATGATCACTACCCTCTTATCCTGTTATAAAACTTGGCTTTGATTTGTATTCTAATTTAGTAATTCTAGATAATTAAAACCAATCAACCCAAACATTGAAATTTACATTTCTTGCAATTTAGATTAATCTAGTTAGTTAGACATACATTGAGATAGCACATATTCCACAAACTCCCTGTGTTCGATACCCACTTACCGCTAGCTAATTAGTTGTAATTGGATTAAATTTGCGTGAGACCACGATATCACGTCATTCACTCTTGGTTTAGAAGGCTTTTTGTAAACCTCATAAACATGTGGGATCCTTTGGTATGGTGGTTGACCTTTACCTCTTCGGTATTGGTTGGCAGGGGGTGCATCAGTCACCTGAACATCTTTTTTAACAGAGGTTTGGTTCAGCTGTTTTGTAACAGCTATTTGAACTGGCACAAACAGTGGTTGATTCTTGGTGAATTTGACAGATGAATTTGATGCACTCATGGATGTTTTTGCAGTGTACTCATTCTTTTTTACATCAAAGGATTTGAGATACACACATTCCTGAGTTTTGTGGTTTGATTTACCACAGAAGGTGTAGCTCTGAGCAGGTACAATAACACTTGTTTTGTTGATATCATATGCTTTTAGATGAAAACAATCTTTTGTTAGATGATTCTTCTTTTCACAAAATTCACAAAATAAGTTTTTAATCTTTTCTTCTTCTCAGACTCCTTTGCAACAGAGTTTTGAACTACTGTTGGGATGTCTTTAAGAGGAATGACCTTTTCTTTAGGAGCCTTTACACCATCGGTGGTTGTGAAATCCATGGGCTTGAAGTTTTCAAGAATGTCACACTCATCAGACCATGTGGGTTTAAATTGGTATTTCTCAATTTCCTCAAAAGTTGAGGACCCCACAGATCTTTCCAGAGTGATTTTGTTACCAAGTTTGTCAGTTATTCTAACTTCTTGGCCATTCTTGTTGGTTGGAATGATTTCCACAGAACCAACTTGATTTGCAGCATTGTTTTCAACTTGGTCATTTTTTCTAAATCCAATGCCAAATTTTACATTACTTTCAAGCTGTTTTTCAAACATAATCTCATAGCCTTTACAGGATTCCACCCATTTTTCACAAGTGATTTGGGTAGATTCCAACTCCTTTTTGCAAACCTGATATTTTTCTATCATTGTTTGGAGTTGGTCCTTGGTTATGCTATACTCTTGTTTGATGCTGCAAATTTCACTTTCTTTTTCATTCAACTTGTTTTTCAGTTCTTTTAATGACTTTTCAAATTGAACTTCAGAAGTTAACAACTTATCCCTAAGGTTTTCATTAACCTTTTTAATGTTAGCAAATGCTATAATGCATTTGTCTGAACACATATTTTGTAGAACCTGAGGTGATACCTTGGATGCAGCCATCATGGCACAATCACATGTATGATCATTTTCCTCTTCAGCTCTCTCTTCTTTCTCACCTTCTTTCTTCTCTTCTTCATCTTCTTTGGACCAGGGGTCAGACAGTGGTTCCAACATGGGTTTTGAACTTTCTCCCAACAGTACATCATCAGCAACAGCAGTAACCACTGCTTCAGAAATTTTGTCCACTGTTTCAGCACTTGACTGTTCTTCTTCAGCTTCCTGCCCTTCTGTATGGTCTCTAAAGCTACAAAAAAATATCATTACCAGAAGCAGTGCTTTGAGCATACAGTGCAAAATTTTCATCTCCTAACTCCTCAGGCAAACTGCTCCAGTCAACCAGCCCTTGTGTAAAAAAGCTTTGTTGCTCTGGTTGAACCACTGTTGGTGCAGTTTGTTGAGGTGCAACTGGTTGCACCTGAACCTGGGGAGCAGAGGCTTGAACATACTGAATTTGTGGAACAGTGGTTTGAACATAATGCACAGGAACAGGGGTTGCACATAATGAGCAGTGTTAACATGGGCTGCAGGGGTATATTGGGTATAGTGCACAGTGCTTTGGTTTTGTGGTCTAGGGTTTGAGCTGGGATGAGTAATAATTGGACCAGTGGTTTGACTCCTGCATTCCCTAGCAAAATGACCTAGCCTATTGCACTTATAGCACTTGATCTTGGATTTATCCAACCCCACTTTTAGATTCCCATGTAACCCTGGGAATTTTCTCCCTGTCCTTTTGTAGATTTGCTTGTTCTTACACTTAGCAAAGCCAATTGATGCAAAATGTCCATTTCTTCAAGATCAGTTGGATCAAAATGTTGTAAGTCATTGAGTTCAAAGCACAGATTATCAGAGTTCTGGCTTTCTCCATTTGCTGTGAAAGCAAAGTTGGATGAGTGAGGATCAGAGTTGAAGTTTGCACCAGCAGTTATCTCAATAAAATGATCATAACTCTGATCCTTACTGCTGCCAGACTCTTCCTGACCCAGAAGAGCTGTGTTGCCAAATGTGTAGTCATCTGCAACTTTGCCAGACTCTTGCAACTTCTTTTTCTGGTTTAACTCCCTTTCATAGGTCAGGAGTCTACCATGAAGTTGGGTCAGTGTCAGATCTTTGAAATCAACAGAGTTTCTGGTCACAAATGCAATGGTGTCCCATTTATCAGGAAGTGATCTTAAAAACCTGTTATTAACGGTTGATTTTGGAAATTCAGTTTTAACAAGTTTTAGTTCACTTATGAGACAACTGAATCGCTCAAACTGTTGTGTTAATGTTTCACCCTTGACGTGACAAAAGGTTTCATACTGTTGGTTCAAAATTTCCCTGTTGTTTTCAATAACTTCTTCAGTTCCCCCAAACTGTTCCTTCAATGCATCCCATAATTCCTTGGCACTGTTACAGTGTAACAGTCCAGCATAGATTTCATTTGGTAATGCAGAAGCAACAATGCTAAATGCCTTGGCATCCAATTCAAATTTCTGGAAATCTAATTCAGTATAGTTTTCAACCTTCTTAGGTTCATACTTTCCTGGATCCTCAGCACTCGGCACCATTGGAACGTGTGGTCCAAAGATAACCGACTTCCAACATCCGGTATTTTGTTGAGCAAGGATGTGACCCATCCTTCTCTGTCAGATGTTGTACTCATTTCGCTTCAGCATGGGTGGTTTAAAGAGAGAACCGATGTTATTGTTCATATCTTGTGATTGTGACGTCATCCTGGTTGTTTACAGGCACTGGTTAATCAACTTTGATCGTAATTAACCCTTACTCTGTTTTTCAATGAAACGAACACTTTAACAGTATCAACGATTATGAGCTGAACTATTTATGTCAAAATGACTGTTAAATCAAATTTGACTGTCCGAGCTCTGATACCAATTGTTAGGATCTGAGTTTGTTATGATTGTGTTTTTGTTTGAGAAATTAAGAAGATGAATATGTAATTGCAGCGGAATGTAAATGGAAGTAAACTTTCACACACAATCAAATAGGATAAATGCTTTCAACACACATTTTAACATAGAACCGAATGATTGAATTTATTTCAAAATTCAATTACAATGCATGCATGTATTTCAAACTCCCCTCAGCCTGAGCTCACAGAATTGTTCGTACAAGATGACAAGTGGTGAAGAGCTGATAGAACAGTAGATGGTACTGTTCTATTTATAAGCACGAGCAAACCACTGAAGCATCTTTGGCTGACGTCACCATGAAAGTGACATCTAACCTCCTAACAACCTCTAACAACTGATCTATTACAAGCACTGCTCACTAACTACTGATTACAATACATTACAATAGAAATATACTAAACTACCGCTTTCTCCTTCCACTGTTGTGACTCCAGCAGAACTTTATATCTTCAGCAGTGCTTGACCCATATCAGTAGATTGAGCAACAGAACTTTAGTCTTCATCAGTCTTTAGGCTTAATCAGTTGTTGTAACGGATCAGTGGATGAAGGTCATCAGTTGTTAGAACCACTTCCAAGGGGAGAGAATGAAATACAAACATCTGCTTATTCTGGATCCACTACTCTGATCCAGTTTTGGCTTTAATCAATTGTTCCTTTGGTAGGGTTCAATCCCAACATGTATGACACTCCCTTTGTTGATCTGTTTGAATGTCATTACCATGATACTGAAAATGTGAATGAAGATGACCAGGAAGAGAGTGATCAAGCAGGTGCGGAGAATGAGGAAAATGATGATGAGGGAAGTGATGATCAGGAATTTGAGGAACAGGATGAGGAGGAACCTGTTTTACAAGAAAAAGAGCAAGCAGATGATGATGATTTTAATGTTAATGTTGAAGCAGATGTTCAAGATGTTCAAGATAATTCTGATTATTGGGTAGAAGAGGATAATCCCTTGTATGATGTAGAAGTTGACATGCAGAAATTCAAAAAGAATGTTGACTCTAATGTAGAGGAGAATGGAAGTGAAGAAGAAGTGTTTGAGGATGACCTCAACGTTGACCTGGATGACTTTGAAACTGGATTTGAAAATGATGATCAAACAGTATTGGATAAGGCAATGAAGAGGCTGAGGAAGACTAGGAGATCTACATTGAAGTCAATAGGTCCTGATGCATCATGCAATACTTTTTTCATTGGGCAATTGATTCCTGATAAGGCAAAGCTTAGTAACATGGTCAGAACAAATATTGTAGAGTCTAGGAGACAACTTCACATTAGCAAAAATGACAGCCTAAGGTTTAGGGTGGTGTGCATGGGGAAAAATCCTAGTTTGACAACTCCTCAAAACTGTGAGGACCAAAACAGTCAACCTAAAACTTACGTGGTAGGTAGGGCAAAAAAAAAGGATTAATAAGGCAGCCCCCAAGAAAATAAGAAAGAAACCATCTAAACCAACATGTCCATGGGCGATGCAAGTCCGCATGTCCTCAACTGGAGATTACTGGTGTGTTAAAACATTGAAACATGCACATCAATGTCTGTAGACAAGGGAGGTTGGTTTATACACCATGAGTTTCATTGCTAAAGAGGTGGAACCCCTCCTACAGGCAAATCCGAACATTCACATGAGGGTTATTCAAGATCTACAGAAGAAACACCAGGTTAAAGTATCATTACCGAAATTGTGGAGGGCTAAGAAGATTGCTATGGAAAAGTTAAATGGGGACTACATGAATCAATATGGCCAACTTCAGTAGTACTGTGAGGAACTTGTTAGAGCCAACCCTGGACCACAATCAAGATTGATGTAGAGGATGCAACTAATCTCAACAGTCCCACAAGACAATTTAGGAGAATATATGTATGCTATGGTGCTTTGAAGGAGGGTTTCAATCTCATTGGGAGGGAGCTCATTGGTTTGGATGGTGCCTTTATGGAAGGACCACACCCTGGTCAGATCCTTTCTGCAGTTGGAGTTGATGGAAACAATGGCATCTACCCACTTGTCTTTGCCATTGTAGAAGCTGAAACAACCAACACATGGTCATGGTTTTTGAGGATACTAGGAGATGATCTGAAGTTACCAACAAGATGTAATTTCACTTTTATCAGTGACAGACAAAAGGTATAAAATCCATTATGTTATGTCACTTAACCTTTCCAGTTCATTTATATTACTAATTGTCATCTTTTTCTATAAAATGGTAGGGTTTGTTGCTTGTTATGATCAGGGTCTTCCCAACTGCTGAACATAGGTATTGCCTTAGGCATATTCATGAGAACATGAAGAAGACCTGGCGGGGAGACATGTACAAGAACCTGTTATGGAGATGTGCAAGTGCAACTAGCATGCCCTTTTTTGATAGAGCTATGGAGGATGTTAAGGCCTTAGATAGGAAGCTGAATGATTGGCTGAAAGAGATCCTGATAACAGCATATTTTACAGGAAGGGCAAAGTGTGACATGTTATTGAACAACATTAGCGAGGTGTTTAACAAGCAATTGGTGGGAGCTAGAGACAAGCCCATCATCACATGTTTGGAATACATCAGGGAATATTTGACCAAACGTATAGTCAAAGTGAAGAAGATCATAGCCAAAACTGACGGCCCATTAACTCTTGTTGCTACTGCAATGTTCGACACTATCAAGAATGAGACTTCATAATACAACGTGTTGATGACAGGTTCTTCCATGTACCAGTTAAGTTTGGAAAAGTTTAATAATTTTCTACCGTTTGCAATATATTTGATGCCTAGATACTTATACTCTTTTCTGTGCAGGTTACGGGTCTAAGAAACAAGACTGTGGTTGATGTGCAGAAGAGAACATGTTCATGCAGGAAGTGGGATCTGACAGGAATGCCCTGTAAGCATGCAGTCGCTACCATTTGGAACATGGCTGAGAATGGTTTGAGTCCAAGAGTTCCAGATAGTTGGGTTGATCCTGTGTTTTGGCTGGACAGTTGGAAGAGAGTATACATGCACACCATTAATCCAATTGTTGGACCTGAAATGTGGTCTCCGTCAAGGTGCCTGATGTACTTAAATTTATATGTATATTATAGCATGATTTTACCCCTGTTTTACGATTGTTTATCGAAACATTCATAAGTTTAGTTGCTTATTTTATTAATTTGTGAATTTCCAGGGTTTGTTGAAGCTTTGTTGGTTTTCAAGAGACTAAATGCAAGTTGTAATTATGAGGAGAAGCACCTAATGCCATCCTTATGCACACCCAATGCCTTCATTTAACCAACGGGTATTCCATGTACACCATATATCAGACATTGGGGCTTGAAGAACCAATGGGTGGTGCAGATCGGTCAAACACACAGCACGCCCAATGCCAACTCTTGGACACACCCGATGCTTCTTTGGCACACCTAATGTATCTTCTGGATACACCTAATGCATATGCTTTCCTTAATAAAACAACATCAGACGCAACAAGAAAGGGAGGCCCCCTCCTAGAGTTTTCATCCACCATTCTAAACTCCAAAATTTGGTGATTCCATCCATTTTCAAGCATCAAGAGGGCTTCCAACATCAAGAAGATCATCATTCATCAACCATCCTATTTCCTTGCTTGTTTATGGCTTGAAATTTCTTGATTTTAACCATGAATTTTGGTACTTTAGCAAGCATGTTTGTAGTTCTTGTAAGCCCTATGGGCTAAACACTTGTAGTTGTCTAAACTATGTTGAATCTTTTGAATATGTGATGAATATGGAAGTTGATTTGGTGAGAAGTGTTTGTCAATCTTCATAATAATGTTCTAGCTTGTTCTTGGAGTTTATATGCATATTGAAGGTTGTTGTTCATGAATGTCTGATCAAAAATTTATGCATAACGTGTTGGAAAACCCATGTGTAGATTATGTTTATTGAATCTTGTTACTTGTTAGTTTGATTCGGAGCATGAGACTAGGTGTAACGCCCAGCGTTTCGATGCTTTTATCATCTTAGCAAGTCTTATCGTACTTCCTATCCGGTTATGCTTGTACACTCGAGATTTTCGATCATAATGATAAATGAGACTGTTTGAATCTTAATTGTGTTAAACTATGTGAAACTATTACTCTATGTGATGCTTTTATATGTGAACGATGTATTTACCCTAGATTCTTGACTCTTTGTGATGCTTTGATACTTGATAAACGAGAAACTAATTTGACACGAACTCGAAACACGAAATTTCTCTTGTTATTTATGCTATTTTGAACGCCAAAATGTAATGATACTATATGTAATGACTATTCACAATAATATGCAATGCAACACTTAACCTCGCTCGCAAAACGAACCAAAGTTGGAAAACTAACAAACACGAACTGGCCGTCCGAATGGCCATTCATCCGAATGGCCATCCGCCCGGATGACCATCCGGACACTACCACTCGCCACCGACTTAACTCCTCGCCATCCGAACATAACCAGTCGAATGGGCCTGTCACTGTCATCTATAAATAGTGCATTTAAGCTTTCATTTTCACCTTTCACCACTGCCATTCGCTCTCAAGTTCCAGAAGTGATTCAAGGCTATTTTGTAAGCTTTTTCACTCAAATCTTCTTAAATCTTTGTCTCTAATCACTTCTACTCCATTTTCTCCATCAAAATCACACACACATCTTAACATTTTCTCAAAAACACTGATTTTAGACCATCCGAAGGTGGTTTTCACTCGTTTTTCTTAGGCAAACTGTTGAGAAGCACCAAGTTGGGATTGGGCTAAGATCTAAAGGATTTTCACATTTTTATACAAGATCTAAAGGATTTTCACATGTTTTCGGCTCAGATCTGTTAAACTTTCACATTTTTATTTTGAACTTTTCTTCAATTTCTACACAATATTGATCGAATCGAGACTCAATCAGGCTCTCGACTCGTTCCTTAGTCAAGGGTCGGTTGAAAACTAATTTCCACCAAAGAGATGGACCGATTAATGGGTCAAACATGAATCTTCATCAAGAACAGTGCATTTGTTCGAATGGGCTGAGACCATCCAGCCGAATGAGCGGGTTTTGGTGTATTCCGTTGTTTGACACGTCGTCACGCCGTCTCCGTTAACTCTAAACTTTTACTTAGAAATTTTACAAAAACTTCAACTGCAGACCACACACCATTCGGATGGCCATCCGTCCGGATGACCATCCGCTCGGACGACCTGATATTTATACTATCCATTGATTTAACGCTTTAACAACACTTTGAATTTTAACAATTTACAAACACTCACACACGGTTCGAATGGCCATCCATTCGAATGGCTATCCACTCGGATGAACATCCATCCTGATGACCATCCGTTCAGATGGGACCCATCCGTTCGGATTATCTGTCAAACACTTAAACCGTTCAACACTCTGATCAAGACTTATTCTCTGTTCCCGCACGCAGGCTGATCTAGCGCTCCCTTCAATCCAACCAGACTGTGTGTCTAGGTTCTAAGCACTCACTGTGAGTATACTCGATCCCTTTTTGGTTTAAACACTTTGGGATACAACATGTATTCGATATTTAAACACACGACACTTGAAACTTGTTTATAATCACACTCTATCCGTCATAACATGAAAACATGATACTCGTGTGTCACACCCCGATATTTCCACGTATTACCGGTGGGCCCGGTGGGGAGTATCGTGACGTAGTTGATATCATCATAGTACAATAATCACAGTTCAATGCACAGCGTAAGTCTAAAGTAATAATAATACAAACCGATTCGAAAGTATAATAAAGTATGACACAACGGTTGTATAGGGATCCACAGGCGGATCTTAAAACAGAAAAATAAACACTGTTCAACAGACTTTAGACGTTTAGAACTTGCAAGATTCCTTATTAATGCCTTAAGCTCCCAGCCAATTACGTACAGTACCTGTCACTTAATCTTTTTGGAAAATACGTCAGTTTACACTGGTAAATACAATTAACTGACTCTTTTGAAAACATTTATGAAAATTGATTTAAATGCACAAGGCACAAATATCCTTTTATAACTTGGGACAATTATATAAAAATAATCTTGTATACAGATTTATATGTTTGTTATACATTCAGGGCCCGATATAGAAACCGAGTCAAGATTAATAGACACACCACAAGTATAGGCCCACAAGAGAGTGAGATACCGATTTTCCTACGCAACCGTCAGGTGTATGCCTACACCCCGTGCTTAAGACGTGGTCATTTCTTAATAAATGATGCCAAGGATATCCGGGACATGGTCATTAACCCCCAAAGGCTTTGTTTCAAACAAGACAGATTAAAACGGGTTACCTCAATAATTTAACCATAATCGATTAAATATTCAATACCCGACCAAGCGGTATTATTATAATACCGTATCCCAAGCCCGTATAGGGAAAATAAGTTAAAAGTATTTACCTGAGCTAAAATGTAATTTTATTCTCAGCCGTATATTCAAATTAGCAAGCACAAGTACCTCTACTGGGGTTCTCAATCTGGAACGAAGGTTTTATTAACCTATTAGATTCCTAACGGGTCTTATTTAAGTTGTAACTTAGACCGGTTAGTTTTAAGGAAAGGTTTACGGTTCAAAACGCAAGATTAAGCGAAGACCGGATTAGAATGTGATTTAGACCCGACAAGTATGGAGACTTGTATAATATGGGTAACTAAACACCTTCTGAATTTTGAAGTGAAAATGATAAGCTTTGACCCGTTTCGGTTAATTTATGCAAACTAGTTACATAAACCATACCGAACGTGAAAAATGCATAACGGGTAACCAAATGAGTCATGAAAATGTTTCACAAGTTAATATGCCTTAAATATGTTGTGATATCAGTAGGATACCTTCCATTATGCCCAAAACGAATTTAAAACCAATTTATGCCCCGTAGGGGAATTTTGGTCATTTTAAAGTTTATAAAAGAGGTTAAATAGCAACCTGAGGTTCTGGTCTAAAATAATCAGTAGAAATATTTATTTTAATAAGTTATATCGGTAAGATATCATATATATGTGAAATTTATCATTTATGGCCAAACTATGCACCGTAGGGGCATTTTGGTCATTTCACATATGTTAAAAGGGCCAATTTTGGAAATCTGAGTTCAAAACTTCTAATTACTGTTTAAGTATAAAAATTTATTAATAACATCAGTAGGTAACAAGTCTTAGGTGCTAAATATGGTTTTAAACCATACTATGCGCCTAAATCGCATAAAAGTCGGTATTTGACGATATTCGGGTTGATTAAGGAAATCTGAGATTTTGATCACCTTTTACTGTTTAAAATAACTTATTTAATATATAAAATCAGTAGAAAAAGGTTTGGTATGTAAAGGATGTGTAAAACTCATTTTATTAGCGAAAAGGGCATTCTCGTCAATTACCGAGTCTATGCGAGAACTCTATGTTATGATCAGTTTAAAATTAAATAAAAATTTCCAAAAATCCCTAAATATTATATTATATCAGTAGGTATAAATTTTGGTGACAAAAATTGGGTTTGAATGGGTTTTATGCCAAAGATGCCGTTTAATTAATAAAAAGCTTTCATTTTACGATATCGCGTATAACTTCTATTTTAGACCACAAACTGATGTCAAACTTCTAGGATATATTTAAATATCAGTAATAAAGGTTTTTTTCCTCTCACATTTTCAAAAATCTCGTTTTAATATCATAAGGGCATAATGGTCAACTTTTAAGCATTTAACGGAAACATGCAATGAACTAGGATTTCTATGGAACCATGTTGTATAACCTTGGAGGGTTATACTAACATATAATATGGTCCTAAAGGAATCCTAAGGCATAACTAAACTAAGCTAAATCGGGTCAAAACTGAAAGTCAAAGCAAAAGTCGACTTTTGCGACTTTCGGTTGCGAACCGAGCCTAAGCTTAGAATTGTCGGGTTGAACATGCTAGACATGTTTAATTAATATTTACCAAGTTATTAAAGTGACAAAACTGATTTTATTTCCTTTACATCATTAGTTATGAATTTTATCTAAAAACCGACTCGTTTGACTTTTATTTTAATTACTTTGACCCGACAATTAACTAAGCAACCATGGTAATTAGGAGGTGCCCTTTTGAGGGTTTAATACCTACCTAATAACGATCACGTAGCCATGTTCGTTACGAACAACGGCTTGACCGTTTAAAAGTCAAAGCGTTTATAGCAAACGCTTGACTTTTCGGCTTTTAAGCCAAATAAAAATAACTAGCCATAAGAGGGCACTTACAAGGGGTCCAAGCAAGGATGAATTTGATCTAGAATACTCAGTTATGAAGCATAAAGCTTCAACTTAGAGCAATTTAGATCAAGTGTGAGAAATGAGAGCAAAACTAGTGGGTATTTATAGGATTTCAAGAACCGTTAGGATCGTTCCTCGATAATTGAGCTTCGATCTGGACCTTACACATAAGGCACATGGTTTTGGAATACTAGGGGTGTCCAAAACCATCACACGGTATTGAGAAAAGTTACACTTAGGCCCCTGAAATTCAACCTGGGTGCGCAAATGAAGTTTCTACCCAGATGAGGCCGTGGCGTCGCGCCACGGCAAAACCCTATAGTGGTGGCGCAGCACCACCACCTACCAGGGACCAGAAACTTTGCTAAAATGTCAGGTTTGGTCCTTGCAACACCTTTGAGCCATTTTCGATGCGTTTAAACCCCGTTAACCCCATTTCAAGGCTCTAAAATGAAGTAAAAGTATAGGGAACATGAAATATGCTCAAAAACATCTCAGATGTTGGTTCGTTTGGCCGTACGGTTGCGTTGTTCGGTTAATTACGACGAAACACGAACGGATGCGAAAAACGATCCAAATTACACGACGAATGGAATTTTATCATGCCAATCACTAAAACAAAATATTTTAATGATTACATAAATTTTTGGATGTCCGGATATATTCAGAACGTAAGATATGCGCGAAAATGCAAACCTATGCACTTTTTGATGCTTTTAGTCCCTGTTGATCAAATAAGTTTATTTTAGCACCAAACACCTCTAAGCCTATTTCTAAACTATGTAAACGATATTTAGGGCATGTTTAACTTATGATCATATTCCGGAAGGTTCGATACCATACGAATCGGTATACTTTTGCAGTTTGACGCAAATAGTCCCTCTAATGCGCAAACTTGCGCATATCAGCGTTTAATAGCATCGAAGCCTTATCTAATCCATATTAGGCCTTCTTGGGAGTATTATTAAACATCACGATGCTTCGGGTTCGTTAAAAGGTCACTCAGAGGTAAGAATTAACATGTTAACGCTTTTAACCCTTCATCGCGCAAACTTTCAATTAATTACGCAAACGGCTATACTCGATCAACAAGTGGCTCGTTTGTGAATATGATTACCGTGTAATGTTATTCAGAGGCTTATGTTAAGCATGTTAACACTAGTCCTTCCTTAATCAAAGTTTTTGATTTTTCACAAAATTAGTCCTTCATAGTCAACGATTGGCCTTATTAGGGTTTTGTACACGTGTCAACATATCATTGGACGTGATTTTACGAGGTGTTACATCCTCACCCCCTTAAAAGAAATCTCGACCTCGAGATTTGCTAGAATAATGGAAGTACTTTCTGACGTATAATGGACTTAACTTCCATAGCATATCTAGGGCCTCTCCAAGCACCCAAGATGACCTTTATAATAGGTACATGTATCCTTTTGGAGCTTCTAATCTTGTCGATCCTCAATCGATGCTGATTTCACCACAAACTATAAGTTTTTATTAATCCGCATATCATTATGTGACAATTCTCCTGACTTATTGTCTAGCCATATCTTCAAAATCACAAGTGTGGAACACATTGCGAGCTCCACCAAGCTCCTTAAATAGGTTTTAGCTTATAAGCTACTTGATCTTGATATATTCTATTTTCTCGAATGATTCTATATATCCAGAGCTTAACTAGCCTGATAAATTAAAAATTCAACACACCTTTCAAGAGTGATACTTTCTGTTGAATCTTATTCCTTAACAAGAACTTAAGAGGTTTGCGACGTTCATTTATTATTGATTTTCCGCCGATTACTGGTAGCTTCCAGACGATCATAAATTTATATGATCTTATCCGTCGTTTTCCAGGTAACTTTCATATCCTGATAATTCGAACTTACCATCTTTTGTCCAACAACAGATGTTTAACATCTCATCTATACAAGGTCTCCAAAGGAGCAGCCTTGATGCTTACATACTAACTATTAGTTACAGGAGAGCTTATTTAAGGTGGGATAATCTTTCCAACTACTGCTTAAACCAATCTTAAAGAATAACTAATTCTCACATTTAGTTGAATAAATCGATGATCCTGGGCAGCTGATGGCGATTCTTAATTGTTGCCTAAGTAGGGTTGCGGTAAACAATGCATAAACCAAAATGAACCATCTTTCTTAATTAATAATACCGAATTCTCCGAATACTGAATTAGGCTTTATGAACCTTTATCTTAAAACTCACTTAATTAGAGTTTCGATTCTTCCAATAATGATGGTACTTATCGTTTTGGAGATTTCACAATAATGCAGCCCTATGTGGGATGTATATCTTAACTCTACTTGCCTTTCAAGAGGTAAACAGGGTAGTCTTTGGAGAAGATAATCAAGACAGGAGGAGATTACAGAGAATTTCCAAATCTCAAGTCCTGGTTCTACTATCCTTGCTTGTGTCAGGCAAATGACACATTTTCTTTACGAATCCATGGAAACCTTAATCAGTGACACTTACTTGGACCTTACTGTTCTGGATATCTTCTTTGAATACCATTAGCTGACTTTAGTACAATATGACCATTGGGATATCTCAGTGGTTCCATGCATTAAACCTCCATACTGATCAGGCATGGAAGCAATCTATGGAACATATTAAGATACACCAATCCTCATATGGCATTTTTATCATGCAGTCTGGTACTCGCAATTGATAAAAATCAAGGAGATATCAAACTAACATATACTGACGTACTCCATCTGGAGTGAGAGTACTCTAGAATTTTACGAATGAAGATTTCTGACAGGAACAGAAGAAGGGGTTCCTATGATTTTCGTCTGTAATTTTTACTTTACACTTAATCTCTGGGGTTCCTATGGAAGATTTTAAAAGTTTGTTATACTTACCATCTATGAAGGATTTATTGGTACCCGAATTGAAACAAAACTCTGATAAATGATAAGGAATGTACCCGATTTCATTATTGTTATGAACTACCTCTGGCATCCATTAGAAGAGTTTAAGCGCTTTCATTCTTAGGCTTTCTATCCTTAGCCATACCTCCCTTGACAGATTTAGGGCACGTAGTCTTGACATGGCCTTTCTCGTTACAGCCGAAGCAGACTGCATCCTTTATCTCCTTACAATCCAACGTTTTATGCTCACTTGATTTGCAGATCCCACAAGCTCTGGGCTGCGATTGGGATTTTGATTCGAACCTGCACTTCCCTAGATGGCGCTTCTTGCAGGTCTTGCATACAGGTTTCTTGTTGGACTTTTGTTTGTTCTTATTAAACTCAAGCTTCCCCTTTTTCTTAGAAGTCTGGGAGTTATCTTCCTCCCTTTTCCTTTTTAGTTCATTCTTTGCATCTGAGGCATGAACAAGATCCTTCTCGTGAGTAGGGAAGTGTGGTTTTAAATGGGATTTGGAGCAAGTAGCATTGGGCTCCTTAAACTTTTTCATGACCTTTCTTACAGCTTTTCCAACAGCTGCGTCAATCATAGCTTGGAGAACATCTTTGTCAATTTTGAGGTTCACAATTGTAGCATCATTGGCATGTGTCGCATCATTAATGACGCGATTGACGGTTGTCTTATCCGAGTTTGTCATACACGAGACTTGGTTCCTAACACCAAATGAAACAATTACTTAATTGCAATCCAACAACCGTTATTCATCATCCTGATGACCTAACATATACTGACCATGGTATATCAATTAATGAATGTTATTTAAATATATATCAATTATATTTAGCCTAGGCCATAAGAAGACCATCAATGGCATTTAAGGTTTGGATCTAGTCCATCACCTTTTTGACAGGGGATCAAAATGTCGCATCTGTCTTGATCATATTGGTGATTTTGGATAGCTTAAAAGCTTGCCACAAGGATATTGGAAAAGAGTGATTCCTAATGGATATAAAACATCCATCTAAAATTGTTGAAGCAGCCTCTAAAGTATCGTCGGCCAATTCTACCTCATGTTTTATGTCTAGAGTCCTAACAGGAGGATACAACAGTTTACGACATTTATTGTCCACAATAGACTTATCTGCGCCAGTATCAAACAAATTCCCGCATAAACATCATTGATAAGGAATGTACCTGTTATCACATTGTCATTCCGAATGGCTTCCTGAGCATTCATTTGAAAGACCCGAGCATTGGTCTTCTTAGCCTCTTCAGGATTCTTCTGATTCTTAGGGCAGTTAGTCTTGATATGCCCCTTCTCGTTGCAACCATAACAGGTTGCATCTTCCAGTTTCTTGCAATCCAAGGTTTTATGTTCCTTAGACTTGCAGATCCCACAAGGTAGAAGCTGAGATTCAAATCTGCATTTCCCGAGGTGGTATTTCCTACAGGTTTTGCACCTGGTCTTTTCGCCCGACTGCTGGTTATCCTTCTTAAACCCGGAACTCTTCTTATGATCAGAGTTCCCCTTTTTCTTCTTATCAGAGCGATGAGAATTCTCATCCTCCCTTTTACGCTTTCCATCATCAGAAGCTTTGGCAGCCTTGTTTCTAACCACATCAAGTGTGAGAGATAGTGACAGATTTGCCGCTGACCTGAACGTGGTACGTCTCGATGCTTTCACACTTGCCTTGATTTCTGGGGCTAGACCCCCAATAAAACGAGCTATACGCTTCGGTTCCGGTGTGATCAAGTAAGGAACCAATCAAGACATGGTATTGAAACTTGTAAGATATGCCTGACAATCTAAGTTCTTCATGACCAATGTCAAGAAATCAGTCTCGATTTTCTCAACTTCATGTTGAGGACAGAAATTTTCTTTGATAAGAGCAACAAACCTCCACCAAGCTAGAGCTTCTCCTTTAAAAGATTGTGAAACAAACTTCACAATGTCTTGCTCTGCACATCCACTAATATCAACAACGGTCTCCATCTCATCGAGCCACGTCATGCAATCGATGGCTCCCTTTTCTCCTGTGAAGTCTCTGGGCTTATAGGAGACAATATATTTATATGAACAGGTTTTAACATGTGGCTCTTGATTATGCACAACCTGTCTAGACGGAACACTCCTCTGATTCGATGAGTGATGAGAATCGCTCTTGTGAGCTGTATGAGTCTTGGAGGGTGGTTTTGAATGTGGTACAGTCTAAGTTCTGGCGCGAGTTCCACTTGATTCATTATAATGTCTGTCAAGAGCCCGAGTAACGGCATTATCTATTAAAGCCTGCAGTTCTACACCAGCTATATTAACTCTGGTAGTATCATTATTCTCCCTCGGGTGGCTGTTAACCTCATCTGATCCAGCCATGTAGCTTGATTGCTACATAAATATTGATAATGATTTATTCAAAAGTCTATTATGGAATTGTCATTTATGGCAATTCATTAACCATGGAAATTTTAAGCCATATTGGTTAATTTAATTTATTTAAATTTTTATTATATTTTATCCCAGTTAAAAACTATTAAGGATAATAGGGTGGCATACAAAAGGCCTTGTCATGAGGACAGTTTTGAATTTATAAGCCATGACCTTATAGGATCGAGGCATTAAGGTTTGAACACAGTTCATTACCTTTCTTGACAGAGAGTCAAAGACTACAACTGTCTTTTGTCTTTTAGGACAATAGATATAGCTCGTAGGCATTTCATCACTAAGGGATGTTTATGATATGATCATCTTATCTGATGATTTAAGCCATGATTTCTAAATCACTAGGCTAGATAAGAAATTGGAAGAATCCAATATAAGGATGACTTGTGTGATTTTATCGAATCACATTTGTCAGGAGTGCTAACATGTTTCAGATGTTAACAAGAGTTTAAATCTTAAAAAGGTTTTACCATCTAGGCCATGTCTAAATGACATATAGGCTAGGCTATACCTTTAAGATTTTCTTTCAATATTCAAAGGCAGATCAATTACAAAAGGAATGATATTTTGATTTATTTTATATGTTATATTCATACATATAAGGATAAATGAAACTTTAAATTATAACATTCCATTAAATGAAAAAGTACATAGATGCCCTAAACGGGACTTTTAAACAAGAAATTTGTCCACGTAGGAACTAAAAGATAAATATGTCCTTATAAGGACTAATAAAGAAATGAAATGCAACAAAAGAGTTTCTTCTTCACTTTATTTCTGGAAATTTTCTCTTTGGTTCTCTGTGTGCGGTATGAATACTGAAGGTTTTGGTATACAGTCGAAATCTTCTATTTTAGGGATCTTTGCAAAAGCGGAATCCAAGGATTTTATGGTTAATGAATAATATGAATCATGAATAAGGTCAGGACAGGTATGATCCAAGTTTGGGATTCCAAGACTTGGAGGTAAGAAATATGAGTACTTTGGGTCCATAGGTATTATCTTTGGAGTGGGAGCTTCAGGGACAGCTGGTATGAATTCTTCCGATGTTGGCTTCTTATTTGAAGTTTCAAAAGTCTTGGGTATAGAATTTGAAATATGGTTAATGGGTTCAAAAAGTCCTTTCTCTATACTGGTCGTACGCTTATTCGAGTTGTAGTACGAAGCTTAGCATTCTTAGACTTCAGGTTTGGAGAAAACCCTGTTGCCAAAGCTCCTTACCGACTCGCACCATCCGAAATGCATGAACTCTCGAGTCAGCTTCAAGAATTACTTGAGAAAGGCTTCATTTTCCCGAGCACCTCTCCTTGGGGCACGCCAGTCCTTTTCGTTAAAAAGAAGGATGGGTCGTTCAGGATGTGCATCGACTATCGGGAATTGAATAAGTTAACTATCAAGAACAGCTATCCCCTGCCTCGCATTGATGATTTGTTTGATCAGATACAAGGTGCTACATGTTTCTTGAAGATCGATCTACGCTCAGGCTATCACCAACTACGCATTCAGGAGGAAGATATACCCAAAACCACGTTTCGCACCCGTTACGGCCACTATGAGTTCGTTGTTATGCCTTTTGGTTTAACCAACGCACCCGCGGTTTTCATGGATCTGATGAATCGCGTGTGTAAACCTTATCTCGACCGTTTCGTCATCGTGTTCATCGACGATGTCTTGATCTATTCCAAATCGAAAGCCGAACACGCGCAACATCTACGTTTGGTTCTCGAGCTACTCCAAGGAAATCGACTCTATGCCAAGTTCTCCAAGTGCGAATTCTGGCTGGAGGAGGTTCAATTCCTCGGTCACATTGTTAATAGTCAAGGTATACACGTCGATCCCACGAAGATTGAAGCCGTTAAGAGTTGTATTACACCTAAGAACCCGTCTGAAGTCCGTTTTTTTCTCGGACTAGCGGGCTATTATCGACGATTTATCGAAGGATTCTCAAAGATCGTTGTGCCGCTTACCGCTCTCACGCATAAAGACAAGCCTTTTGTTTGGGGAACTGAACAAGAGACTGCCTTCCAAACCCTCAAGCGCATGCTTTGCAACGCTCCTGTTCTCACTCTACCCGACGGAAACGATGATTTCATTGTCTATTGTGATGCTTCCAACCTTGGTCTTGGTTGTGTCCTTATGCAACGGGACAAGGTCATTGCCTACGCATCTCGTCAGCTCAAAATCCACGAAAAGAACTATACAACCCATGATCTCGAGCTAGGCGCAGTGTTTTTTGCGTTAAAGATTTGGCGACACTACGTGTATGGTACAAAGTGTACGATCTTCACCAATCATAGGAGCCTACAACATATCTTTGACCAGAAGGAACTTAATATGCGTCAACGCCGATGGGTAGAACTTCTCAACGATTATGACTGTGAGATTCTTTATCACCCAGGCAAAGCAAATGTCGTTGCCGACGCTCTCAGCAGACGGAGTTACTTGCTCAGCATTCGTAAAACCCAAGCCCAATACGATCTCGAAACCCTCATCCGCGAAGCCCAACATGCTTGTTTTAACGAGCGCACCTTGGATAAGGAAAGAATCTACCACGATGGAGCTCATCTTGTGAATAAGCCGAATGGGATATTCCATTATCTAGACCAGATTTGGATCCCTAAACGGACCGATTTACGACAGATTTTAATAGACAAAGCCCACAAATCCCGGTATTCTATTCATCCCGGTGCCGACAAAATGTACCAGGACCTTCGCTACAAGTACTGGTGGCCGGGCATGAAAAGAGATATCACCCTCTACGTTGGAAAGTGCCTGACTTGCTCGAAGGTTAAGGCTGAACACCAAAGACCCTCTGGCTTACTCGAACAACCCCCAATCCCTATATGGAAGTGGGATAGCATAGCTATGGATTTCATAACAAAGCTCCCGCGCGCACCATCAGGTCACGACAGCATCTGGGTTGTCGTTGACCGTTTGACCAAATCTGCCCACTTTTTGCCAATACGGGAAGACTACAAGGTAGAACGATTAGCCCGAATCTACACCAATGAGATCATTTGTCGACATGGGACGCCTCATGACATCATCTCTGACCACGACGCTCGGTTTACCTCGCGACTGTGGGAAACATTTCAAGCTGCCCTCGGTACAGCGCTTAATCTAAGTACCGCATTCCACCCTCAAACCGACGGTCAGACTGAGAGAACGATCCGTACTCTTGAAGACATGATCCGTTCGTGTGTCATAGATTTCGGTGGTAATTGGGATGCATACCTGCCGTTAGTTGAATTCTCGTACAACAACAGTTATCATTCCAGCATTCAGATGGCACCATTCGAGGCTTTATACGGAAGAAGATTTCGATCGCCTATTATGTGGCACGAGATCGGTCACTTGCAACTAACCGGTCCCGAACTATTGCAAGAAACGACTGACAAAGTCCTCCAAATTCGAGACAACTTGCTGAAAGCTCGAAGTCGATAGAAGAGTTACGCCGATAGACGACGCAAACCCCTTGAATTTGACGTTGGCGACTACGTACTCCTAAAGGTATCACCTTGGCAGGGTGTGGTTAGATTCGGCAAGAAAGGGAAACTAGCGCCTCGATATATTGGACCTTTTAAGATTCTGGAAAGAATCGGAAAAGTCGCCTACAGACTCGAACTACCGGAGGAACTTAGTAATGTCCACCAGACTTTCCATGTGTCAAACCTCCGAAAGTGCCTGGCTGAGCATGATTTAATTGTGCCTCTCGATGACCTCCAAGTAAACGAAACACTACACTTCGTGGAGAAGCCTGTCGAAATCATGGATCGCCAAACCAAGCAGCTCAGACGCTCGCGCATTCCTATTGTGAAAGTCCGATGGGAAGGCAAACGAGGCGCAGAGTTCACTTGGGAACTCGAAAGCGACATGAAGGAGAAGTACCCGCAGTTGTTTGTTATGGCTTCGGTCTAATTTCGGGACTAAATTCCCTCAACTAGGGGAGGCTGTAACACCCCGTGTTTCGGAAGTCAAAGTCAAGATTGAAGTCAAAGGAAGAAAAGATTGCTAATTGCAATCTGTCTCTCCTTGCTCAATTCCTGTTTTGACTTCTTTGACTCGTGGTTAGCCTATTTTGTTTTCGCTTTAGTTGTATTATGTGGAGTATCTATTAATAATCGCATGGTAATCGCTATTTATCGCATGATTAATCGCCTTATCGCTATCGCACTCACAACTCGAATTACGCATTTTGGTTATTGTTATACGTGTGTGTGTGCCTTATGTGTTACTTGTGCATGTTTATTTATGTTATGTGTGGTAATCAATCGAAACGCAATCAAACTCAATCGCAATCGAATCGCAAACGCTAAGTGGATATGAAATAAGGATGATTGTATGTTGATATAGTAGTTGGGATTAAAAGTAATTTGACTAGGAAATTCCATCGCATCGAAACGCTCGTAATAGCAATCAAAATAGCAAAACTCGTCGCGTCAAACACTCGAACCAAGCGACTGATCGATCAAGAGGCCAGCCGATCGACCAGCCGTTCGATCGACCAGCCGCTCGATCGGACAGCTGTTCGACCGGGCTGCCATCCGATCGACCAGTTTCCACTTTGGGTAACCCTATAAATACCCCTTGTCACCATCATACTTTCCACTTTTGGCAACTGACGTCCGACCAGAGCTTTAACCTTGCTTTTTCTTCGATTTCTCGCAATTCCGGCAACTGACGTCCTACACCTTTCTATCTTTTGAATCTTAACTTTTAACCGTGAAATCATCAAGATTCGGGGTGTTCTAGGATGACGTCATCATGTGTTCTTGAGAACTTCATGTTTTGGCCTCAATCCACCAAGAACAACCTAGATCTAACCGATTTCCACATAAACAAACAAAGATCTTTCATAGATCTAAACATATTCACAATGAAAAGGATTGAAAGATGGTTTTCCAACTTTCTTTCAACTCTTTTACACTCAATGCATGCAAAACTGATAGAATCGGAGGTTGTGCAGACTTACTACTCATTCTTGTGGTTGTGTTGATGCAAGATCCGGATTCTATCACACGAGACTACCGATTTCGGGTTAAACACGGAACACCGTCTCGAACAGTTAACTGACCGAATTTGGGTGATTCCAGTCCGAACGGGGGTACCAAGTATTGACGAGGTTTCTGTTGCTTAATACGTTATCAAAACGTCTCGATAAAACGACAAACAATCAAAACAACCAAGTGTAAGATGAACAGGTCGACCAGGACGGAGTGCCGTCCGATCGGACTGTTGTCCGATCGAACAGCCAATCCGAACGACTGGCCAATCCGAACGACTTGCACCTTGGTCCCACCCTAATGTTCAAATCAACTCTCAAGCATTTTGAAACACCGAACGGATTGCCGTCCGATCGAGCTACCACTCGATCGACCGACCATCCGACTATGTGATGTTTCGAAACTTAAGCAGTTAAACAATTTTCAACATGTTCAATGCACAAAGGATGCCACCCGATCGAACGACCATCCTATCGCGTGAAAACCTGCTGTAAACTTGTTCTCACTGAAGTGCCCAACCAATCGGGTTGCCGTCCGATCGAATGACCGTTCGATCGACCGACCTGAAAGGTAGAGATACTTCAATGTTTTCAAAATACTACAACGAAAACTTCAAAACTCAAGCCATCAAACACAAACACATCCTTCCCAAAGGAAGTAACAATCCACTCGAATAGTCATCCGACCGGACGACCGTCCGAACGGACTGTCACTCGTACGACCAGCTGTCCGATCGGACTACCATCCGATCGAACCGCTGACCGACCCACTTGCACTTTGCATCATTTTGCGCGTCACTTATCGTTATGATATCGTTCTGATCAGGCTAACCTTACTCTCTAGCGCTCCCTTCAATCCATCAACCGATGTGAGTATACTCGATCCCTTTTTTCTTTACGAACTTTTGGCTGTTACATACGTTACTTATACAAAATCACATCGAACACACTACGCTACACTTTAAACGCTAACCGCTATCGCATGTATACGTGACTTAATGAATGCTTGTTTGTTATGTTTACACATGGAATGCTGTCTACCTGCCTTAGCAACGATAGTACTATTAGTTTGGACTCAGCACCTGTTTACTCAGGGGTTGTTAAGGACAATTACCTACATGGCTCACAGTGGTGAGTGTGTATCGCGAACTGCCTTGGGCAGTCAATCCGCAGTCATTGGTATCGATAGGTTCATGTCGATAACTAACATGCCTCATTTTACACTGTGTACGTGCTGGTTATGCGTAACGCTTTCGAACTCTATATGCTATTATCAAACTTGTATGCTCACCTTTACACTATGTGTATTGACTTTTACTTTAACGTATGTGACAGGTGCTTAGGATGCTTATTTGCTTTCTTTGGTGTGAAATCGAGGCGAGGAAAGACCTAGGTCAACAATAAACACTTGTCTGTAATAAAAATCTGTGTTGTCAGAACAGAACAATTTGACTAGATCTTTTATGTAATAATTGTATTATCATTTATGACATGGTATGGGACGTGTTGCTTTAAATACTTGGTAAATATAGTTGTTATAGAAACTTCTGGACAATCTGTTTTGCTCAGTGCCACGCCCCGATGTTTCCACCATTGGTTGGGGTGTGACATGGTGTGTCGAAAATAAGTTTATTCGATCGCAGGGACTATTTGCGTCAAACTGTGAAACTATGCTGATTTGTATAGTAACGAAGATTTCGGAACTTGATCATAAGCTAAACATACCCTAAATATCCTTTACATATCTTAGAAATAGGCTTTGAGGGGTTCGTTATGCAAAAAAATATGCTTATTTGATCAATAGGGACTAAAAGCGTCAAAAAGTGCATAAGTTTGCATTTTCGCGCATATCTTACGTTCTGAACATATCCGGACATCCAAAAAATTTTGTAATCATTAAAATATTTTATTTTAGTGATTGGCATGATAAATTTCCATTCGTCGTGTAATTTGGATCGTTTTTCGCGTCCATTCGTGTTTCGTCGTAATTAACCGAATAACGCAATCGTACAACCAAACGAACCGACATCCGAGATAAATTCAAGAATGTTTCAAGTCCCCTATGCTTTAACATCCTTGTAGAGCCTTGAAAATGGGTTAACGGGGTTTAAACGCATCGAAAATGGCTTAAACATGCTGCAGGGACCATTTCTGCCAATTTTCAAAACTTTCTGGCTCTGGGAGGTGGTGGCGTCGCGCGACAGGGGTACCCCCTTTTCCGTGGCGCGACGCGACGGGTATGTTTTGATAGAAATTTCATTTTTCAGCAACTAGTTTGAACTTGAGGGTCTTTTATGCAGCTTTTTCAATACTATGGCCGGGTTTTAAGCTCCCATTGTATCAAATACCATGTCCCACAAGTGTAGGGTCAAGATTTCACCTTCTAAACACTTGGAATGATCTCCTTGATCCTAACTTCCTATAAATAGAAGTGGGTTCTTGGCCATTTTTCCTCACAATTGATCTCAATTCCTTCTCTAAGTTGAAGCTCTCACTTGTGAAGCTTCATACCTGAGAATTTTGTGTTCAAATCTTCCTTGCTTGGACCTTTTGTAAGTTTCCTTCATACTTTTATGTATTTCAAGCATGAAAGTCAAACAGTGTTTGACTTTCTGCTTTGACCATGATTTGGTCAACACAAAGTTCGTGTGAACTTTGCAACATGAGCGTAATCACGATGGTTATAGTCCCTTGTGACTATACCTACTGATTACCACGTCAATTAATCGAAGTGACGAGTCAAAGTTTCGGTCAAAATACGTGTTTATGCGTATTTTGTATCGAAGCTATTTTCGGGTATCAAAACACTTTGTTTTGATATCAAACTTGTTTTCTAACTTAGTTAAACATGTTTTAACATGTTTAACTTGTCACTTTTAGTCTAGTGCTTGTGTAGGGTCGTAAGTCAAGCGGTCTTGACAACCGCTTAGACTTTCGAACCTGACCCGTTTGGTCGATCATTAGGATCCGAACAAGCATGTTTTGTGACCATAGTTGTATAGGGAATAACCTTCCAAGGTTATACCTTATGGTCACTTAGTTTAATTAGTTGTATGATATGTAGTTTATATGCCTTACGAAAATGACCAAAATGCCCTTTTTATGCATAATTGGTATTTAAGCATATGTAACTTAACTTCTGCCACTTAAACTGATTATGCAACATACTTTAACATGTTAGGGCATATAATACTTGTCATAGGACTAGTTAGGCGTCTCGAACGCGCTTTTGCTAAACCATATCACATGCGTTAAAGTAGCGTAAGCACTTAGGATAGGTTCCGATTTAGAATGTAGGCTTTGTTAAACCATATCACATGAGTTCCTATGCTCATTTGGTTTACGAGACCTCATTCTACCCGATCTTCCGATTTAGGTGTCGATTTATTAACTTAGCGATCTGATTACTGGGTGCTACTTGATTTCCTTGGTTTGCCTGAGCTTCGTGAAGTTCATTAGATCGAGGATACTTTGCACTTCAAGTGAGTACATAGTCCCCTCTTTTACCGTTTTCAATTATTTTGGGGTGATTCATATGTGCTAAACGATTTCGAGTTTCCTAAAACGAATGCTATGGTTTATATTGAACTATTTGAACCACCGGAACTATCTGAACTATGTGAACGAATTGAACTATTGAACCACTGGAGCTATTGAACTATGTGAAGATTTAAACTATTGAACCACTGGAGCTATTGAACTATGTGAACGATTTGAACTATTGAACCACTGGAGCTATTGAACTATGTGAACTATTTGAACTATTGAACCATTGAAACTATTTGATCTATGTGAACTATTTGAACTGTTTGAACCATTGGAACTATTTGATCTATGTGAACTATTTGAACGATTGGAACTAATTGAACTATTAAACGATTGGGTTATGGTAAGTGATTAGATAATGGGGCAGGTGTAATGTGATAAAAGCATGGTGGATACGCCGCTGGTACTTCCTATATATAAATGCTTTTAACACATTACATGTCGTTGCGTTATCTAGATCACTTGGATGAACGATTTCTAAACGATGTTTACTAAATGATATAAACCATATGAGTTTTATTACGAGACCGATTTATAATTTGGTTTACTTAAACAAATGTTTTGGGTTAAGATTCATGGCAACGAGATTTTATAAACTATAACCACCTTATTTTAAGCTGGTTATTCGTATTGCAATACCAAACTCTTTTCAATATAAGGTTTTCAAGTAACGACTCCTGTAGTCAAACGAGGTGTTGCAAGATATAAACGAGCCATGAAACCGATACTCTCACAAAACCTATGTACTCGCCGGCATTTTTATGCTGACGTATTTTCACATATGTTTCAGGTACCATAGTTGATGATGTTTGATGATGATTATGATGCATGCTCACATAGGGATGGACGAGGCCTTAGTGACTAATAACAATGAAAGACAATTGTTCATGTTTTGTTTCTGATTTCAATACAATGTAATAAACTTAATTCAATAAAACGAAACTTCAAATCCATGTGTTGTGAAACAATGATTCTGTTACGACACTCCCCGACGTTTCCGCCGTGGTTTGTTGTTTTAACGTGGTCGGGGTGTGACATAAAAGTTGGTATCAGAGCTCATGGTTATAGGGAATTAGGTTATTAGTAATGCTTTGACCTAGACTATAACCTTCCTAGGACCCTAACGCGAGTTTACTTGCGTTTAGTCTTAAAACAATATCGTTGCCTATCTTTCGGTGACAACCACAACAAGAACAAGAACACGAAATACGAATCCGACTTGAAAACTAATCATCTCTTCTTATATGATTTATTATAAGGTTTTGAACCTTCAAAGTTTTCAAAATCTCGTCAAAGTTTGGGTCTTATTAATTTGAACACGTGCAATCTGGAAGGGTGGGTGCCTGTATCCCGAGTTTTCTGTCTAAGGCTAGAGTGTTCGTACAAATCCACATAATCGGACCAGTCACTCTTACCTGGGAACTCTTGGGATGAGTGTCCACTTATAGGCTAAAGCATGTCTTCGCGATACATTAATATGACCCGCTTACTTTGATTAGTCACCGTGTCATTTGTTTGCCTTAGGTAACAAACAAATGATCATAATCTTTATGCGTTGTCGAGATATTTAAACATTCTGTTTTGATCATCCGATAACATCTCACTTGTTTCCTCCCATGTCTCCCATTATCTTTAGGATGCCTCTTCATCGCAACGACACTCAAATGTCCGAACTGGCTGCTACAATTGCCCAACAAATAGGCGTGGTACTCCAGAGGACCGTTGACTTAGCTATTACCATGACTCGTCTCAAGGATGAAACCACCCAAGAGACACCAAAGGAAATTAAAGCCAAGCCTTCACGAAAATCAAGGAAGCGTAAAGCTTCAAAGAATCTCCCAGCAGTTGCTCCAAATCAAGCGGGACCTAGCCAGGTGACAACACCACCAACTAAGAAGCCATACAAGGGAACTGCTCCTTTGTGCAATCAATGCAATCATCATCATCCAAATCAAACACTATGTTTCAAATGTACCCACTGTGGACGATGGGGACATTTGGTTAACGCATTCCGTTTTGCTATTCAAAACAAAACTAATGCAAATCCTGCTGCTGCTCAAGCACCATACCCACCTGGATCGTGCTACAATTGTGGCGAGATGGGCCATTTCAGAAACAATTGCCCAAAGCTTGCTAATGCAAATCCAGCATGTGGATGAGCATTCGACTGACTGGAAGACGATGCTGTTTTAATACAATCGAACTTTATGTATTATTTTCTTTTGTTACCCAAGTCTATGAAACAGTTATTTTGTTTTTTTCAATAAATCTTTAATTACATTACGATATACGAAAACAAGTGTGGTTACATGTATGAACGACATATACCTTCAATATCGACACCAAGGAACCGCGTTCCTTGCAAAACAAACTACTCTCGTAGTTCTTTCATTTTTATGATCGCTCGTGATCTCTACGAAAATCCTGAGTACTCGTTCCTTCTAAGAAACGAAGTACAAGGTGCGAGTTACAACTCTAAGAAAATACCCAAAGTATCACTTTAAATCCTTAATAGGACACTCAAGGGTACTTTCGTAAGCCCTTGATTGGTCTTACATATCATGTCTTCCCGACTTCACGATATTTTACACAGCATATGATTTCAAAAGATTATGCATGTTTTCAAAAACCTCATACATACTTTCAAAATCATCTCACATGGTTTTAAAACATTTCATAAAAATGTTTACCTAATATACTTAGTACATGATTTCAAAAACATTACAAAAAGGTTTTCAAAAACATATTTTTAAACAATTCCAAGCATAGCTTTCAAAAACAATCTGCCCGTATGTTGCCTTAGCATACGTGGTACACGACTATCAAGAACACCCTGCTTCGTACGCCGACTTAGCATGCTTAGCACAATGATTTCAAGGATCCATTTGTTTCATATGTTGTCTTAGCATATCTAGCACCTTGATTTCATAAGCCCCATACTTCGTATGTGGTCTTAGCATACCTAGTGCAAGGTTCCTAAACTTCTTTCACTACGGATCCCAAATCCTTAAGGATCTTCTTCATAATTAGATCCTCATGGATGTTCAAAGCACAGAATCAAAGTCCTTAATTAGATTCTTTGTGTGCTTTAATATGAATGTTACGATTCCTTGTAAACAAAATCAAATTCTTATAAGATCATCCTATCTTTATAGATAGATTCTTGAGGATGTTGAAGTCCTTTGACTGGATTCCTGGTGTACTTTGAATACCCATGTACAAATCGACAAACAAGTTAATAACAATTAATAACAAACTGATAACGAATTAATAACCAAGTGAAACAATTATGTGCTGATGTGTTTATGTGTTGACCTAATCAAAATCATCTCAAGAATTATTCTATCCCCTACACATTATTAAATAAAGTGTGCGGACTGTGCAAGAAATTACGTAATTATGGATGCATACATAATTATGGAATTTAGTGCACAGAAACCACAGCAAGTTTTATCATGTATCAATATAAACAAGAAACTAAAGTTAACTCTATTCATTTCCATTTCTGATGAAGTACCCGCTGAGGAAAAATGAACTGGCTATTCAATTTTCACTTCTGAAAGAAATACCCACTGAGGGAAATGAATAATCTATTCATGAACCGTGTTCATTTTCATTTCTTATGAAGTACCCCTGAGGAAATGAATTATCCATTCATTTTCGCTTCTGAAAAATATCCCCTGAGGAAAATGAACAAATTCATTTTCATTTCTGATGAAGTACCCGCTGAGGATGATAAACCATCCGTTCATTTTCACTTTTGAAGAAATACCTACTGAGGAAAATGAATAAATTCATTCCATTTCCGACGAAGTAACCACTGAGGAAAATGAATTGATCATTCATTTTCACTTCTAAAGAAATACCCGCTAAGGGAATGAATAATCCTGCATCAATTTTGTCGTTTTCATTTCTAATGAAGTACCCACCGAGGAGAATGAATCATCCCTTCATTTTCACTTCTGAAGAAATATCCACTGAGGAAAATAAATAAATTCATTTCTACTTCTGATGAAGTTCCCACTGAGGAAAATGGATCATTCATTCATTTTCACTTCTGAAGAAATATCCATCGGAGGAAATGAATATCTTTTTCTATAATCCTTCATTTCTACTTCTGACGAAGTACCCACTGAGGAAAATGAATCATCCATTCATTTTCACTTCTGAAGAAATATCCATCGGAGGAAATGAATATCTTTTTCTATAATCCTTCATTTCTACTTCTGACGAAGTACCCACTGGAGCTATTGAACTATGTGAACTATTCGAACGATTTGAACTATTGAACCACTGGAGCTATTTGAACGATTTGAACTATTGAACCACTGGAGCTATTGAACTATGTGAACTATTCGAACTATTGAACCATTGAAACTATTTGATCTATGTGAACTATTTGAACTGTTTGAACCATTGGAACTATTTGATCTATGTGAACTATTTGAACGATTGGAACTAATTGAACTATTAAACGATTGGGTTATGGTAAGTGATTAGGTAACGGGGCGGGTGTAATGTGATAAAAGCATGGTGGATACGCCGCTGGTACTTCCTATATATAAATGCTTTTAACACATTACATGTCGTTGCGTTATCTAGATCACTTGGACGAACGATTTCTAAACGATGTTTACTAAATGATATAAACCATACGAGTTTTATTACGAGAACGATTTATAATTTGGTTTACTTAAACAAATGTTTTGGGTTAAGATTCATGGCAACGAGATTTTATAAACTATAACCAACTTATTTTAAGCTGGTTATTCGTATTGCAATACCAAACTCTTTTCAATACAAGGTTTTCAAGTAACGACTCTTGTAGTCAAACGAGGTGTCGCAACATATAAACGAGCCATGAATCCGATACTCTCACAAAACCTATATACTCGCCGGCATTTTTATGCTGACGTATTTTCACATATGTTTCAGGTACCATAGTTGATGATGTTTGATGATGATTATGATGCATGCTCACATAGGGATGGACGAGGCCTTAGTGACTAATAACAATGAAAGACAATTGTTCATGTTTTGTTTCTGATTTCAATACAATGTAATAAACTTAATTCAATAAAATGAAACTTCAAATCCATGTGTTGTGAAACAATAATTTTGTTACGACACTCCCCGACGTTTCCGCCGTGGTTTGTTGTTTTAACGCGGTCGGGGTGTGACAACTTCCCCTTCGAATTGTTAGTTCTTGTTAGTTTAGTTTTTTTTTATATTATTGCATGATAAATTAGAAAACCCAAAATCGCTAATTGGAAAGGCTTTAAAGTAACAAAAGTTTAGTATTGAGACATCGCGTCCACGGATTGATATCCGGTTCTTACCGATAAACTATATTACCATCCGATGGGTACACTTGCCCTTTGTGTGTGTGTAGTTTAGTTCTTGGGTGAAAACCATTTTAAAACTAAATTTGTGTGAACGAATATCTTCATAAAAATATATATAATTCACGCACACCGGTGTCCAACCAAATTGACTCCTCCAAAACACCACAAGCAGGTTGGAAGGCCTAAGAAGAAACGAAAGAGGTCTCAGTTGGAAGTCGAAGCCAGCTTAACAAAGGGGGGAAAGCTAACAAGTTAGAATCACAACACAGGACAAACAATTGTATTTATAGAACCAAATTCAAAAAGTTACCATTTCCTAAGAATTACTAGCCGTTGGGAAACAGAGGGAGTTACAGTTCAAGTCAGAATAAGTAAAAAGCAAGTACATCACCAAATCAGTACACACAACACAAAGAACAGCCATGAAAAACATAACAGAAACTTAAGTCTTTGAACTTCAACCCCCTTCTTAGCAACTTCCTCTGCCTTCAACAGCTTTAATTCTGCATTCTCCCTATTTGTGCTCAGCAGGGATCCGAGGCGTCTCTGAGAATTCATGTACCCTGTTCGAGCTCGAAAAAATGTGCCCTTCTATAATGTTTTATTAGTATTTAAAAAAAATCAAATTAGTATTGGGCTCAGTAAACCTAATGCCAAGTGGGCTAAATTCTAAACCATAAAAATGATTTGTAAATGGGCCTAAATTGGAATTGGTATGTGTTTGTTTACTATTTAAAAAAATAGCATATATATATCGGATTTTTTTTAAATCGCATGCCCCTCGAAATCACGGGCCTTGTGCGGAGGTCCTCCCCGCACACCATCATAGCCGCCCATGGCAGGGATGTTAGAAGTCTTTCACATCTGGGACATGAAATTGGAGGATCAATCCACCAAAGCAACCCACAGCCATCGGTCTGCAAATGTTAAAACCCAACATCATACCATATTTATTTAAGAATCAGGTAGAAAACGACGATGAACAAAGTAAGAGTCACTCACACAGCAAAGAAATCTTCTGCCTTGATTGGCTTCTGTACATGATGTCCTAACGGTTGCCATTGAAGTGGATGTTGAAGAAGAAGATGATGGTGGCTGCTGAGAACTTGCAATGTTTATAAAACAATTTTCAAGTTGCACTTTCGGTCCCTTAGGGGCAAAAACGTCTTTTAACATATTTCGTAACGTTATACTGACGACAGTTTGGCCCAGGCCCTTAATTGTGAGCAATTGAATACGTCAGGGGCTAGAGTGTTGATTTTTTCAAAACAGGGATCGAACCTGCGAGCGAATGTAAACCTCAGAGACTAAAACTGATTTAAGTATAAAAATGTGTCCCTGTCAAATGTGGTGTGATTGATTAGAGTCTTTTGCACTACATGACCACCTACCAAAATTTTCAAGGACATGTGAAAATATCGGCACATGTTTATTGCCCAATTTAGCTTTTGTTTAAGGTTTAAATATACATGATACTAACTTATTTTAGGTTAAGTATAACTTTAATTACATTCCGACCGGCGGTCAGAATTTCTTCGAATATGTCATTGAATTTATTCGAGATATACTTTAATTACCATGATCAAAATGAGTTGCAATATCCATTTGACAATTCAACTGTATAGACTTTATATTTTGGTATGTACAAGGTGAGATTATTAGTAAAGATTTAACAAGTGTTCGTCGTACTCGTATGACCTAAAACGTGCAATAAGCATCAAAATGATGAAATTGTTAAATTCTTGTGCTTATGAATTACAGGAACAAAGCCATGAGGTGATAATCAAGGTGTTTATAGCTTGAGCACCAATAACCAAATTCAAGACAAGTACATAGTGTTTCTGAAAGAAAGGGTACATCGAAATTGCTTTGAGTTGGGTATTCGTTGTAATGTTACATATATGTTTATTATACTATCTCTCTGTATAAAGCGCCTGCTCAAGTTATTGACTCATTGGGAAGATAAATGTTGGTGGGGATTTAAGTCTGAACTACAAAGAATCCCTGGACCTTGGAAACAAGTGGCAAAAGCAATTACGGAAATACAAACGGCGGGCGTAGAGGTTGAAAAATCGATAGTGGCCGTTGTGGGGAGGATATCCGGCGTCTTATTTTGGCTGGATTATTGGGCTGGGGAGGAGACTTTGGCAGCAAAATTTCCAGCTCTTTTTGCTCTGGAAAGAAGGAAGATGGTTGTGGTCTCGGATCGTATGATAAGGGGGAGTTTGCCAGTTTGGGGTGGAATTGGGAATGGAGTAGGGGAATTGCAGATGGGGATGAGGCTGCCCAGATGCATCAGCTGTTACATTTACTGAATGATTTTGTGTGTGTGTGTGTGGGGGGGGGTCTGATAGGAAGGATGAATGGCGATGGGTTCTGGACGGGTCCAAGGGCGGACCTAAGCCCAGCCCAAGGTGGGCGGGCGCACCCCCGAGAAAAAAAAAATTAGTGCTAAGTTCCGTCGAAAATCCCGTCCGCACCCCTTGGAATTTTTCGTCCGCACCCCATGGAATTTTTCATCCGCACCCCTTAGGTAAAAAGTGTTATCAATTTATATTTTAAAAATATTCTTTAGTAAACTCCTATTTTATAAAAAATTCTACCTAAATTATATTACTTTTAATACCTAAATAACTAAACCCAAATACCCAATACATTTAACTAGCCCACTACTAAGTCTTAGCCCAATAAACAAACCCAACAAATCAACAATATTTCAAACTAAAATAAAATAAACAAGCCCAAAACCCTTACATATTCTATCCTGCTCTCTTTATCGTTCTTGCACGCCAGCGGTCAGAACATCAACAGCGACAACAGTGAACAGTCAGCAGCCGCATACCACCGTAATCAGCCACGGGTAAGTTTCTTTGTTATTTTTGATGATTTTTGGTTGGTTTTTGGTTGATATTATCCACCTCCAGCAGCTTATTATAGCCGCATACTAACAATAGTAGACATGTGCTTCGTTTTGGTTTCATTATGTTATGGTGGGTTATATTTTGTTAGTGATGATATTTTGCCTTTTTTATAGCCGCATACCACAGTATGTTTGGCTTTTTTTTAGTGAAGAACGTTTGGCTTTTTTTTTATGATGTATATATTGTTTAGATGATTTTTAGGGTGATTTACATTATGATATTTAGGGCTTGAGTAGTTGATACATTATGTAATATGTTATGGAGCCATGAACTTATAAATCAATTTGTTTGTGATAGCCGATATGAACAATGAGCAGGCCGTTATGGCGCGATTTCTCAAGAGGAAAGTTGATACGTCTTCCGGATTCGTTGATGTGGATACTTGCGTAATCGGATTGGCGATGAGAATTTAAGTGAAGGTTGTATATGTTATATAGAGAAAGAGTTGCCTAAGAAAGTAGGTTTAGATGATGTTTTGGATAGATTTCAAAAAATAAAAACCCGTAGGACGACGTTATAATTATGTTTGTAACAAGGTTTGACGTGTTTTTGATGATTATATAAATTAAGTTCTTTTGTTTTACATGACCCGACCCGGACCGACCCGGACCGACCCGATACGAACCGATTTTTTATTTATATACCTTGGGGCCTAAAATTTTTAAAAATGTTCCGCACCCCCATGGAAAAATTCCTGGGTCCGCCACAGGACGGGTCTGGGAAATTTTCAGTTAGAAGCATAAAAGAGCATCTTGTCCTGCATAGATATAGTATTCCGGAGTATGTGCACAAGTGGAATAATTGGGTTCCGAAAAAGGTAAGGATTCTCACATGGCAGGGGAACCTCGACAGGCTTCCGACAAGATGTGCGTTGGCAAGGCGAAATATAAATGTTCCAAATGTTTTATGTCTGATGTGTGGCGAAGCGCAAGAGACTACGGAGCATATTTTTGTGACTTGTTGCTTCGTTCAGAAGGTTTGGCAACTAGTTTTACAATGGTGTAAGCTTCAGCCGATATTTGCGTTCCGGGTAAGGGATCTCTTTGATTTACACTTGTATGTTGGTGGTTTGGCGAAGTTCAAGAAAGCGATTCATGCCATCTGCCATACGGCTTTTTGGTGTATATGGAGATGTCGAAACGCAGCGGTCTTTGATCATAAGCAGCCCTCTATGCAGAAAGTTTATGGGAGATATAAAAGGGATGTCCTTTCTGTGGGTCAAGGCACGATCTAAACAGAGGAACATGGATTGAGATTTGTAGAACTGTTTTAATGGTTTAAGAATGGGATGGTAATGTGCGAACGTAATATGTTTGGTTTGATGTTCTGGTGTACTAAAGCTAGCACCCTGCTGGCTGTTTTTTGGTGAGTTAATAATACTTTTGTGGGCCTTTCAAAAAGAAAAGAAAGTCATTGGGGGTCTTCATTCTTCTCAAAACAACCTGCTTCCTATTCCGTGCAAAACGGTTGCTATGGGAGTTTGGCATAATATTGTGAGGATTGAGGCTGCCTTATCTAAAAAGATAATATAGAAAACATTCGTTTTGGGTTAGATGTTTAGCTTACAGAATACCTCTCTACCTTAGCTTCCCCTCAATTTTCACAATGTTCAATTGTGGATAGGTATTCTTGCACGGGTAATGACATCGGTTAGATCTGGGCATGGCCGCGAAACCCATCCACGGCTGTCGAATTTAATGAAGTTTCTGAAACAGCAGATCACATTACGATTTCATGCTGCTGGCTGTGATTGTCTAGCACTTCGTGAGTCAATGGTGCAACCTTCCAAGTTCCACCAACTTATGTGTTCTCTATTCGCAACCTCCTAGATATTCATAAAAGCCTTCCTCCAGATTCGTTAAAATATAACGCGGTGATTCTTACCACTTGTTGGTGTATTTGGCGTGCGCGCAATGACGCCATTTTCAACAACAAAAGGGTCTCAATCCAAAAGCTGAAGGAGGCGATAAGAAGTACAAACTTGTTGTGAACACTTATTGCATAACTACAAAACACACTGGTTTGGTTTTGAACGCCGTGGAACGCTACAAGGCGTGAAGGTCCAGGAAACCGGGACTATTAGTTTTTCTTCTAACAAAAAAAACACTAAATAGAGAACACAGAAGACGAAGCCAAACAGCTTAAGAAGGTTGCCATATACAAGAAGCGCTATAGGTGACTGACGCCTCAGACCGCTTCTGACTGACTTCTAGTTAAAGGTGTTAAAAGGGCACGCACCTAGGTGAGGCAAGGCGCAACAAAACCGCCTTGAGTGCAGCAAGGCGCAAAGGTGCATTAAACCAGAAAAACCAGCTTGAACCGGCACAAAAATCGTCTGAACAAGCCAAAGGTAGTTGCAAACTTTCTGAACCAACCAAGAACCCGTCTAAAACAGCAAAAGAAACAAGCCTAAATCAGCTAAAAATGGTCTTGGGCGCAGGCTTTTGAAGCGCCTAGGCGACACGCTCACCCTTTGCCTTTAGTGCGCCTTGACGGGTGTATCGCCCTATGTATGTATGTAAACTAAAGCTATTTAACTGTTAACAGTATAATCAGAAAAATATTGAGGTTTAATAGACAACATGAAGAATTCGCTTGAATTCATATACTTATAGGAAATTATGCAATTCTGCTAGTAGTTCCAAATCAAAACCCAAAAATGTTGTGACAGATATGAAGGAAGAGTTGAACTACTAACTGACTAACTCATAGTGATTCTTCTTGTTCAAGTTGTTTAGCTTTCTGTTTCTTCCTGTTGAGTTCTTGCTCGTAATTCCTCAATCGCTCATCCCACTTCTCCTGTAAATTTCGAATTTCAAATATTGGGAAAAACCCTAGATAGATCAAGTCAAGGGGGAAAAGAAGAATTGAGGAATGTAGAAAGAAGATTGAGAAGTGAAACAGAAGGGACCTTGTAGCTGATTTCAAGGCGGTGCATAACGTAGAAACCAAGACCACCGCCGACGATTGTCCCGGCCATGATCCTGACGTATCCCCATGCCACCGACCTCACCATTCTTCTCCGCTCTCACAGATCGTCTCTCAAACGGACGCCGCCGTTGTTCTTCAATATTCACTGCTCCGACGAGCCTTTGATGCTCAACACTTTGGGGCTAAAATGGCACAACTACGATCTAGCTAAAGGCAAAATTATTTTTCGAATTTTTTCTTTATTGATAGTTTTTAATTTTAACTAGGTTTTAAAAAGCTAGCCGGCGAATTTCTTTTGTTATTTAAAATGTGTTTACATGTGTTTTGAAATCACTATGAGCGCGTTGCGAACGGAACCGCTGACAAGAATAAAAAGAAAATGTAGAAAGAAAACACTAAAAGATAACCGAAAGAAAATCAACCAAAAAAATTGTATGGTAATCATGTTGTTCGTATGAAACCCGTGGTCAGAGATGAGCAAATGGTTCTGGGTACCGGTACCAAATTTTCCGAACCGAAAGATCTTAAGTACCAATTCGGTACCGACCTTTGGCGTTCCTGGTACCGGTTCACTACCATTTTTTACCTTCATATACCAGTACGTAACCGGTATTTTCTGTAGGTCCGTTTGCGGACCGTCGGACAACTACGAGATCTTGTTTCGGTTGCCGGAACAGGTGCGGAATCCCTGTTACGACAAAAACCGAGCGAGAGATAAACACAACACAAAGATATAACGTTTAACGGTTGTGTATTGATATCGACAGAGTTTAGTTACAGAATGATGCAATACGAAATACAACTAAACTCTCTGATAAATACTCTCTCTCTCTTGTGTGTTCTGTGTGTGCTCTCTGGTTCTCTTCTGTTTCTGTCTGCTGCTTATAAAGGGACAAAGACGACGAAACAGGATGTAGGTCGACGAAACTCTCAGCAGGTCGACGTAACTTCCTTAAGCCGACGAAACCTTTCATTACCCGACGAAACCTCAAGATGAAAGACCATGATGACGAAACTTCTAGGAGTTTCGTCAATCAGTAGTTTCGCCATCAAATCAGGAGTTTCGCCAAACAACAGCAACAGCTGATGTTTCGTCATGCAGAAGTTTCGCCGCTGGTTCCATCATGAAGTTTCGTCAACAGCTTGAAAGGTAAGACTTTCGTCAACAGCAGCTGCAACAGGTATTCTTTGATGGGCTCCATGCAGGCTTCGTCAATACTCAGATCAGTCTTCGTCATGAAAGCCCAAATAATGGCCCATATAGATTGCGCATCAATTACGGCTGGCCCAATGAATGAGATGTTGAAATGCATGGCAGTCAGATTTGAAAGAGATAAATCATGCATTCAATTTCTAGATATCATGTGACATCATCATGGTGATGTCATGGTGATGTGTTGGCGGGAATTGGTTCGCGGCTCTCCGTGCTTCGCGTGTCGAACTCTGGGGCGCACGACGGAGGAATGTCGTGACGTCGGACTTGAGCCGAACCGAACCGAGTCGAACCGAATCGAGTCGCGTCCACATAAAGTGTACCAACAAACTCCCCCTTGGACGCTACTCGTGATGGTTCGATCTTCACATTGTCGGATCTTTAAAAGGTCTTCACGTGTCACAATCAGGGACTGTATCAACAAACTCCCCGTTTCATTTAGGAAGTGTGTTAACAAACTCCCCCTTAAAATAAGCTCTCCTTTGAGTTATGCTCACGAATCTTTTTATCACAAATACTTTTGATCCTTTTGGTGTTGATGAGTGATCAGCTGCAACTTGATCATCTGATTCCATCAACGTCGTGTCTTCACTTTACGGCTTGTCATCTGACACGTTCTCTTAGCCTTTAGCTGGTTTGATTGTCGCATCTGCACATACAAGAAAGCTAAATGCGCAATGAGAACAACCGCTTGTAATATAGTCAAATTAATCAAACGACACATATGAGACCAAATCTCAATCAAACACCGACCGACAACAGATTGAAAGTTTTAAAAATGTTCAGTTTTAATACTTTAACTTTCAAAACTTGTTAACTTCGAACGTTTATGAAGATGCAATTGTTTTCCGGCTTACAATCAGGATTTTTGGTAGGATAGACTCGAGTTCCAACATCGGTCAATCTAAAATAAACTAGAAGCAAAATCTTTTTGGCTTTTATAAAATTTATATTAAAACACACCTAAAATGTTTTTGGAATTTTTTATTTTTCAAATGTAAGGACGGAAAGCAATAAATAAATATATACAGAGATGCAGAAACGAAATATAGTAAATAAATATTTACACACAATCTTTTTGCGAGTTTCGAGGGTAAGAGAATCATATCAGTGTATGATCATGCCAAAACGCTCTTGTTGTTCAATTAGTTAACATTTAAATAAGCATCCTATAACGATTATCGGTATTGTTGTCCACATAAGCTCAACTTAACAGATGTAATCATGATTACGGGATACGTTAAGGTATGATTTATACTTACCGACCGGTGTTCATCCACACACGACACATTCCCGTATCAAGGTATGCACGAGAGTTCATCTTACCGGTGAGTATACCGTTTATCATCTGTTTGACCGTATAAAAGAATGTGAGATACTCACTTATTTTTTTATTGAAAACAAGTCCTATGTGATAGAATCACTTATTGATGAGGAACTTGATTTTCATATGCATGAGGGCAGAGGAGCAAGTTCGTGAACAGGTCAGTACATCGTACAGCAAAGAGACGAACTTGACTCCCGGATAAATGTGATATTTTATCACTTATTTTGTTTGGACATGTGATTGTTGATCACTTATTGAGGTCGAATGCAATATGTATACGTATGTATAGTATCATGGAAGATCTAGACTTCGTCTCCGTTATTTTTCGGTAAAAGATACAACCATGATACCCAGATGATAAGCAGCATAAAGACCGAATATCTCAGAACCTCGGCAATCTCTCAAACGAAATTTCGGTACTAAGACCATATGCCAATGAGCGGTTCCCACCTGGTCTTCAGTCGATTAAGGTTTATATCACTGATGTGCGTGCGGTGTGATATATATATTTAAGTATATTTTAAGCCCTTTTTACACATTAGTCAAGTTTTAAATTTATAAAACACGATATTTTACTAACACCAAACACACATATGGGCAAGTGCACCCATCATGAGCGTAGTATAGTGTTGGCAAGATACCGAGGTCGTCCAAGGACACAAGAGCTTTTAGTACCGGTTTATCCTCAACGTCTAATCAAATCAAAAATTTAGAAAAAGGTTTTAAACTAGAAAAATAAAAACTAACTAAAATGCTGAAAAATAAAATAAAAGTAAAAACAGATAGACAAGATGAATCACTTGGCTCCGACTCGTGTTTAGTGTAACCTTTGATTATTTCCGCACTTTTGCACTTTTTAAGAGATTATCTTAGTTATTGTAGTAGGCCCCTCTTTTAAAGGTGACGTTACCCTCAACCCAGTAGTTTGAGTCAGCAAGGATACAATCCTAAAGGGTCGGATTATTGAAAGATAATGAATTAAGTTATTAATGCATATTATGGTAGGCCCCTCTTTTGAAGGTGACGTTACCCTCGGCTAAGTAGTCTGAGTCAGCAGGGATACAGTCCTAAATAGCCGGGTTAAAGTATTAATAGTAGCTTACATATGAGGGGATCAAAGAGTTTGGACCCCCGCCATCTAATACCGGTGGGTATCGAAGGAGGTCCTACTAAATTTGACCCAGGTCCTTGCAGGATCTATACACTGAATAAGACAAGACTCTTACCAAACCGTTCCCTTAACCCCCGACCAGGTAGCCAACATATCTCCATATAGACCGTGGAGATATGAATGGTGAAAACATTTTATTTTATATAGACAGTAAAATAATGCCAAGACACCACGGACAAACGATAAGGAAGAATCACCTTCAACATAAGAAACTAGTTATTAAAGTCATTAATACATAACCAAGTAAAAAGTGCGAAAAGATTAAAAATAAAAAGTATTACACTAGACACTTGTCTTCACCAAGTGATGTGAGAGACTTAGGCAAACATGGCCTTTGATTGTTAAGAACTCTTACGATCAATCTTGGATCCCGAGACGACTCACACACTCTATGATGGACAATGGATGGTGGTGGTGGATGATGGTGTTGTGATGGCGATGGGTGGTGGGTGAAGTGTGAGAGAGGTGGTGTGCCAAAGGATGGTTTGAAAATGAGCCAAGCACCCTTATTTATAGCCTGAACAGCTGTTGATGCACAAGAATGTCTGTTGACTGCATCTTCATCAAGTCTTAGTTCAAGAAAGTCAATATTGGATCTTAAATGTCAAATTAGAGTTTTAGTATTGATTTTAGAAAGTGTTTCAAAGGGTTCCATTTGAAACTGTTTCAAACGATGAGGGTTCCGTTTGAAACATAGGGTTCCGTTTGAGATTAAAGTTTGTAATAGGGTTCCGTTTGAGATCTATCGTTTGAACATGATATGTGTAGTTCAAACGGAAGGGTCTAGGTCTATATATAGAGATGTGTGTGTCATATTTCAAACGGAACCGTAGGTGATCATTGTGTGTATCACGAAGTGCTGTCGGATTTTCATCAGAACAAGTTGTAAAAGCACGTTTATTAATCGGAAAAGAAAGATTAAAGGATAAAGCTGTTTTGGACGTCGTTTACTTTGATTCCGCCTTAGTAATTGATGTTGAACTACCTTAACTGACTTTCAGGGTCACGTACACGATCCAACAAGTGGTATCAGAGCTCAGGACGAGGAGTTCATACCGAATACAGCTTGAAATCATCGGATTATCTCACTTCTACCTTTCTTTTCTGATTTTAACTTGTTGTCACGGTTAAAATGGCTTGAAACGATCACATATCAAACGAAATTGACTATTAACTAATCCTTGAAAGTTTGAAATCAAAATTCGACCTAAAACAGATTGAAATCATTCAGACCGTTTGAAAATATTCGCGTTTTGCTGACGTCACCGTTTGAAAACTGTTCTATCGTTTGAAAACTGACCAATCGTTTGAAGTAATCGTTTGAAAATACAAGTCTGTCGTTTGAAAATGGATTCTATCGTTTGAAATATTGATCGTTTGAAACCATTGTCGTTTGAAATTATTGATTCAAACGGAACAGTCCACCGTTTGAATCTTTATCGTTTGAAATTACAGCCATTGTTTGAAAATTGTTTGTCGTTTGAAAGTTGGTCGTTTGAACAGTCTATCGTTTGAAACTATTGATTCAAACGGAACAGTACCTCGTTTGAATTCTTTGTCGTTTGAAAATTGTTGTTGTTTGAAACTTTTGGTATTTCAAACGAAGCAGACCATTCCGTTTGAACAGTTTCTTATATTTTCAAAAATCAAAATTTGTCTAAGTGTTGTTTGATTTTACAGGTACATTCAAAATGGATGATATTTTCATGAATCCGTTCAGCGATATGTATGCTTTCACGGGTAGTTCAGGAAACAACGATACTTCTTCAAGCAATGCAAACAAAAGTCCACCAAAAGAAAGAAAGAAGGAAGCTTGGGAGTCCGAAAGCGCATTTGGAACATTTAACAAACCTCCTAAGCTGATGGCTATAGAAGAATATAGCAGGTGGGCAACAAAGCTCGAAGATTGGTTGATGGCATTTGCTTTTTGTAGTTGGAAGAGTATGAAGAATGGTTATGCCCAAGGAAAGAAGAATGGTGAAGCATTAAGATCAGCTGAAGAGATTGACAGTTTTGTGGCTGAGCAAAAATGTGTGGCATTATTGTTTCAATCGGTGCGTGAAGACATCATTTCGCTGATAGATTACTCCAATGCTAAAGACTTATGGGAAAAACTCGAAAAGAAGTGTCTTGGAAGCAAAGAGATTGTAAAAAATAAAAAGAAACTTCTTAGGAAAGAGTTTGATATGTTTGGTTGTCTTAAGAATGAGTCAGTGTGTAAAATGATTGAAAGGTTCGGTCATCTGAAGCTGGAATTAGCAAGACATGATATCAGATATTCTGATGATGAGCAAGTAGACAAGTTGTTCGATTCGTTGCCAGACGAGATGGAGTGGAGATATTATGCTCTCATGCTTAAGAACACTATTCCTTCTGAATTGTTGAAACCAGATTTGGTGATTGAGAAACTTGAAAGTCATGAACTGGAATTGAAGAAGACGTACAAAGTTAATCATTCATCTTATCAACAGAATCTGGATCTATACTATCCAAAAAGCATGATGCCAAACGCAACTTCACCAAAAACTGCTTTTTCTGCTGAAAATGTGTCAACAGATGGCAAAGAAAGTCAAAGTGGTCAAAGCAGTGGAAGTCACAGTGGTTTTCACAGTGGATCTTCATCTTCTGGAAGTCATTTTGATGCAAAGAATCGTTTTCAATGCAACATAGCAATAGATTTGAAGAATGCTCAAAATTTTGATGAAGAATCGGCCAAGCAGCAGATGATCTTTCTAGCATCAGTGTTAGAATCGTATGAAGGATTGGTAGCTGGAAAGATTGGTAACACAAATCTGACGAAAGAAGATTACGATCAGATTGATCCGGAGGAAATGGAACTGATCGATATTCGTTGGGCTATGGCAAGTGCTGTTCGTCGTGCACAAAGATTCATGGAAATTACTGGCAGAAAAACAATTGGTGGTGCTTCTACTAAGCTGGGGTTCGATAAATCCAAAGTGACATGCTTAAAGTGTAAGCAGAAGGGTCACTTCAAGAGAGAATGTCGAAACGCTCATGCTGATGAATCGGAGAACCCTTTCAGAGATGATTACTACAAGAAGGCGATTTATCACCAGAATAAATCTGAGCCGCCTAGATTGAAGCAGGTTGAAGATAACAGAGAGAAATCTAGAGCTCTTGCGGTGATTTACGATGATGAGGGTTATGATTGGAGTCAAGAGGTTCTACCAGAAGAAGATGCGGTTGGTTACGCATTCATGGCGAGAAATGATGATCCTATTCCATGGAAAGACGATCGAACTGAAGAGCAAAAATATCAATACAGGAAAATGATAGCTGAAAACAAAATCATTAGAATATCTCGTATCTATCTGGAAGCCAGAAGAGCCAATAGATGGGATCCAGACAGAGAGTGCTATCTTGATGATTATGGAAATATTGCAATTGATGATAGTACACTTGATATTGAAGCCATAATCCAGCAATACAAAGAAGATGATGAGTATTGGCAACACAAATGGTGGGGAACTCCAACTTCGAAAATGATTGAAGAAGAGAAAGAGAAAGAAGAGATCGAGAAAGAAAAGAAGATTGATACTGGAGTTATTGACACAACGCAGGAGTTGACTGCTGAGAATCTTGGAAGAATGGCTGACAAAGTGCTAGCTGCTAAGGCACTTGAGGTAGACTCTAACTCCGTGTCTGAGTCAAAAAGCAAGGTCAGTTCAGATGTGTCAACGAATGTGTCAGGTAAGAAAATCGATGGAAATGCTGATTGCAAAAATTGCAACAAAGAGTGCAAATTTTGTAGCACAGTCACGTATCTCAACGGAAAGAAAGTTGATGATCTGACAGCTAAGGTCAGAAGCGTTGAGAATCAGATTCTTGATCGTGACAAAACAGTTAAAGCTTCAACTGAACGGATAAGAGAATTAACTAAACAAATTGAAAATGATAAAATTGATCATGACAAAATTAAACAAGAAAATGAAAAGTTGATTCTTGAAAACCGTCAGATTTCTGAAAAATTTGAAAAACTGAAAGGCACATTGAAAGATTGTGATGATCGAAATGGTAAAACTTTTAAAGAAAATGAACACCTAAGAGCAGTGCTTAGAGTCAAAGAAGAATCAATCAATCAACAACTGGATGAAATCGCTAAATTGAAACTTAAAGTTCAAGAGGCTATAATCGAAAACGAGCGAATCCAGTTGAAGCTTAACAGTTACAGCTCCGCAAGCTTTGTTTTGCACCATATCATTCCCAAACCCATCTGGGTTGGTTGAAATTGAGGAAGTAAAAGAAGTTAAACTTCCAGAAAACATTGATGTTACTTTTACATCATCTGATGATAGTGTTCAGACAGAGATTGTTAAGAGTACAGCTGAAAGTGTTTTGATGTCTGATTCAACTGAGGATGATGGGTGTTTCTTAGACAAATACATTCAGAAATCAAAGTCCAAACACAACTTAAGTGATGAACCGGGTCTTGTGATGTACAAGATGGCTGGATCTGATAAGTTGTATTCGGATTCTGAATTTCCAATTGAGAATGTTAATGTGAAAAAGTTGACAAATGTTTTCAAGTTAGTTGAAGTTGAGTTGTCAGAAGTGAACAGTTTGTGTCAAACAAAAAGGCAAATGAATTTTGAGAAAGATAAAGCTTATTACAAAAAGCCTGTTGTTCCACCACGGTTTTATAATAACAATCGAAACAATTGGTCGGGTGGTTATCGGGGTGGTAATAGTTATCAGAAAAAGAGTTTTCAAAACAAAAGGTTTGCTAATAAAAAGGTGTTTGTGAACAGTTCGAGTTCATTGTCTGATGAGGAAAATGAAATCTTTTCAAAATCAAATAAAGAGTTCTTTGAGAAAAGAGCTACACATTATCGGTCTGAAGGCACAAGTCGAGTGATTGATACTCGAACATGTTTCAGATGTAACCAAGTTGGTCACATTGCACGAATGTGTACCAATGTGAAGCCTAAGACTGAAAATGTGAAGGTTCAACAGAAGAAAGTTGATGTGAAGGGTAAAGCACCAATCGTTGTTGAGAAAAAGAGTGTGAAAAATAACAACATCAAAGTGAAAAATGAACCTGTAAAGAAAGTGGTAACTAAAAACGACAAGTTTTATAAACAGGTTGCATTATCTCAACAAGTTTGGAAACCAAAAACTGAGAAGAAAATTTCAACTTCTGAAGTGAAAAAGGCTGAAGAATCAATTACGGTTGATTATGATGCAAATTTTCCACCTTTGAAGGCTGAAAATTTCAAAATTCAAATTGCTAGAGTCAAGGTTACACCTAAGGCTGATGAGGCCTGGGTGGACACCATGTTCGAATAAGCAGTTTGAATTGCCGGAGCTTCCTGGATCGCGAAGCATGAATCGGCATCTTTATTAAAATGTTTTAAGATCAACTTGTGGTATGTGCAGGATCTTCCAAGAGCCATTTCAAGATGGATCATGGATAGTGGCGCATCTAGACATATGACAGGAAAAACTGCATTGCTGTATGATGTGAAGAATATCAATGGTGGTTATGTGGGATTTGCAGGTCATGAAGGTGGTAGAATTGTTGGTGAAGGAACGTTATCCAATGGGATTGTGACGTTTGAGAGAGTTAACTACATCACTGAGCTAGAGAACAATCTGCTTAGTATCTCGCAGATTTGTGACAATCAGTATACTACTCACTTCACTGATAAAGAGTGTTTGATTTTGAAACCTGGTTTTGTTATCCCTGAAGAATGGATTATTATGAGGGCACCTAGAGTGAATGATTTATATGTGTTAGATATGTCTGTAGCAACTACAACTACTGGTCAAGCACATTGTTTCGTGTCTAGAGCAACTGAGAAAGAATCAAGATTGTGGCACCGAAAGATGGGGCATATTCACCTAAGGAAGATGAATCACTTGGTGCACAATGATTTGGTATTGGGAGTTAATATCAAAGGTTTTCATCTGGAAGGGGAGTGCATTAGCTGCATCAAAGGCAAGCAGAAGAAAAAGTCACACCCTACAAAGCAAGTCAATTCAGTTTCAAGACCGCTGGAAAGACTTCACATGGATTTGTTTGGTCCGGTGAATGTCAAAAGTCTTATAGGAGATTACTATTGTTTGGTCGTTACTGATGATTATTCCAGATTTTCGTGGGTTTCTTTCTTAAAAACGAAAGATGAAACATTTGACAGTTTGATGGGGCTGTTCAGAAAGATTGAGAATTTATACCAAAGGCGTATCAAGAGAATTCGAAGTGACAATGGTACTGAATTCAAGAACAGCAAGATGGAAGAATTTTGTGATGAAAAAGGTATTTTGCATGAGTTTAGTGCTCCGTACACTCCGCAGCAAAATGGAGTCGCAGAACGCAAAAACCGGACACTAATCGAGACGGCTAGAACTATGCTCGCAGATTCAAAGTTACCGATTAATTTTTGGGCTGAAGCTGTTTCCGCCGCATGCTATACGCTCAACAGGGTTCTTACTGTCAAGAAGTTCAACAAAACATGCTTTGAGCTAATCAATAATCGCAAACCGAATTTGAAGTATCTAGAACCGTTCGGGTCACCCTGTACGGTTATAGAACCTTTTGGAAAGTTTGGTCCGAAGTGCATTGAGGGAATATTTGTTGGTTATGCAAATCCGTTACGACGTGTCTTCGTTCCAAGTGAGAAGCGGATTATTGAAGCTGCAAATGTTGAATGTCAAGGTTATACTATGCCGCCGCAGAATCCTGGTGATTCATGGCGTTATCATTATGACAAACTTTGGGATTCGTTTGACATGAGTGAAGAATCAGAGGATGATGAAGATTTCTTTGATGAGTTGGATATTTTGCGTGAATATGAGTCGCAGTTAAGGTTCCCAGCTGAGTATTCGAGAAGACCACGGGAAACTTCAAATGACGATGAACCAGGTCCAAGTAATGCTGGTGAACATGATGATGTCCAACAAAATGAAGTTGCTCAGGATAATCAGTCGGCTCAGAATGATAATCTAGAAGCTGAAAATCTACCAGTCTTTGATCATGGTGATTCAGATTCTGAGGGGGAGCAAATTCAGTTTTCAAGTCAAGCAAATCAAGTTGGTGAACAAGATCCAGAACAGAATGTTACTAATCTGGACGGAAATGTAGATGTTCCAAGCGAAGTGATGCCGCGAACTTTTTCATATCATCCAGAGGAGTTGATCATAGGAGATTTGCAGAAAGGCGTTCGCACTCGAAATCAGATTGATAAAGGGCTTACATGTTTTTATACAAAAGTTGCTCCTTTGCAAACTGAATTCTCATTGAGTTGTTTTATCTCGCAGGTTGAGCCAAGAACTTACAAAGAGGCGCTTACTGAAGACTCTTGGGTCAATGCAATGCAGGAGGAACTTAGTCAATTCGAGAAATTGGGTGTGTGGAAGTTAGTTGATTTGCCGGATGGTCAGAGAAAGATTAACACCAAGTGGGTGTTCAAGTGTAAGAGGGACGATAGAGGAGTTGTCGTAAGGAACAAAGCTCGACTCGTTGTTCAGGGATTTAGTCAACAGGAGGGAATTGATTTTACCGAAGTCTATGCTCCTGTAGCACGACTAGAGGCGATCAGAATTTTCCTAGCATTTGCGTCTTGGAAGAACTTTAAAGTTTATCAGTTGGATGTTAAATCGGCATTTCTTTACTGGAAGGTCAAAGAGGAGGTTTATGTCGGTCAGCCGCCGGGCTTTACTGATCCAATCCACAAAAACAAGGTCTACTTATTGGACAAAGCGTTGTATGGTTTACACCAGGCCCCGAGAGCCTGGTACGAGACTTTGTCTCAACACCTACTAGCCAACAAGTTCATTCGTGGAAAAGTGGATGCCACTCTCTTCACTAAAGAGGTCGATGGTCATCTTCTGATAGTTCAGATTTATGTGGACGATATAATATTTGGGTCGACAAATGAAAATCTATGCAAAGATTTTGAATCAGTGATGAAGCAGAAGTTTGAAATGTCATCAATGGGGGAGATGAAATTCTTTCTGGGATTACAAGTTGAACAACTTCCTGAGGGAATTTTCATTCATCAGTCAAAGTATGTTCATGATATTCTAGAGAAATTTGGGATGTTAAGTTCTACTCCAGCTGCTACCCCACTTGCAACAAATCATGGGATTCACCCAGATCTCACTGGAGACAGGGCTGATGAAACATTTTACAGATCCATGATAGGTTCTTTAATGTACCTAACTGCTTCACGTCCTGATATTATGTACCCAACGTGCCTCGCAGCAAGATTTCAGTCTAACCCGAGAGCATCGCATATGATCATTGTGAAGAGGATATTGTGCTACCTAAAAGGAACTCCTTCATTGGGGTTGTGGTATTCTAGGAAAGGTGATTTTACGCTCGAAGGGTATTCCGATTCGGATTTCGGATGCTGCAAAGTCAATTCAAAATCAACAACTGTAGGATGCCAGTTCTTTGGTCCTAGATTGGTTACCTGGCAGTGTAAGAAACAAACGTCTGTGGCATTATCTACTTGTGAAGCGGAGTATGTTTCTGCTAGCAGTTGCTGCTCTCAGATCTTGTGGATACAGCAACAGATGCGCGACTACGGTTTGCAGTTTCTTAACACACCTCTTTTTGTTGATAATGCGGCCGCAATAAATATAACTAAAAATCCAGTACATCACGCTAAAACTAAACACATAGAAATTCGTCATCACTTTATTCGTGATTGCTTTGAGAAAAAGTTGATACGAATTGAGAAAATCCACACAGACGAACAGAAAGCTGACTTGCATACCAAAGCTTTTGATAAAAATCGGTTTAAATATTTGTTAAAACTGAATGGTATGAAGCTTCTGTCAGTGTCGGATGGCATAATTGCCGTTGATGAGAGTACTGTTGCGGATGAAGACGAGAAACAATCTGCAATGGTTTGTTGAATTTTTACTTATTTTGGTATTTAGGGGGAGTAGATGTTTGTACATAGTTTATTTTCAGAAAATACAAAAACAGTAAAAAATTGCAAAAATACAAAAACATGATAAAATCTGAAAAAGAGCTTGTGTATATAGGGAAAATGATAGTACATCAGCTAGACGATTACAGTATGCTAAAGATTTGAAAAGTATAAAAGAGTTAAACAATCTTACTGATGATGTGTCGATAGGTTTTCGCACATTTAGTAGATTTATTCGGGATATAAACCTAAATTCAAACTTGTGAATTCGTGGGGAACACTACTTGGATATATAGGTAACCCCTGAAATCTCGTTTGAAAGGTCTCTTAATCTGATATACTAGGTCTTTATACTCTATGATGTCTGGGGTATTATTCCGGGACTTCTGCTGAACGGTAGTTCTGACCTAGTCCCTGGCTAATACTTGCTGCAATGCTTGAAACACAGCATTAAACCCTCAGCATGCTGAAACAATAAAATTGATAAATGCTGCTGTTGTAAGCAAAAAGATCCTCTAAAGGGGACACACCGAAAAGTCGAAGCTGATATCTCTCTGCGTATACGGAAGTATCGATCTGAGATCCCTCGGCCCTCGCATACCTAAATTATATACAGATATCATTGTAGTATTCTCACCTGTAAGACTGATTATTAAGATTCTGGATACGGGAGTATATTCAAGAGGTGGGACACATGAATGATCTAAGTTCTTAATTCATCTAAATCGTATCCTGAGTGAATTGAAATTTGTGTGGGAATTTAAGATGGATCAGTATATCGACAATCGAGGTGAATCGTTTAAATCTGAATATGTAATGTAGCTTAACGGTACTTGTGATTTGTCTAAAAAGCTGATATGATTCCCTGACACGCTCACCAAAAATATGTTTGTAAATAGTTTACTTTGTTTAATTTCTGCAATTTAAGTTTTTTTTTTTTTCATTTCTTTTCTTAGTTTAGAACAATTTGATAAAATCCAAAAAGATTTTATTTCTGCTTTATTTTCCGACAAACCAAAGTGGAGAGTTGATTGTTGGATTCTCAGATGTTTGAAGCAGATGCAGGAGATTCTGGACTGAAGAATGAGGAGAGCTTACTTTGAAGAAGTTTGAATTGTTTGAAAAGTTAAAAACAAGTTCATTAATTTGATACTTGTTATTTTTAGAAAATGTTTGAAAATGTTGTTTTAAAGTCAGTATTGTTTCGTCAAAAGATCAATCAAGGTCATTAATTTGGACTTGGTAGATTAATCAAGTAATCAGGGTCATTAACTTGGACCTGAATACTTGAGTGGATTTCTAAAACTGATTGAGTTTGTGTTTTTGTGATTGAAAAGATAGAATTGTAATGTTTGTTGGTTGAGTAACAGATTTGGTCTTCATTATTCCCAATGGAAGCAAATTGTCAAAGCTTGAACCAGATATCTCAGATTCAGCATATTGAGAGGGGGAGTCTGTGAAAGGGGGAGTCTGGATCAACAATATATGGGAATGTGAAGATAGAGTGCTTATGATGAAAAGACAGAGTGGAAGAAAAGACTAAGACTGAAGACTCAGGAGCTGAAGACTACGTCAACATCCAAGGGGGAGTCTGTTGATGCACAAGAATGTCTGTTGACTGCATCTTCATCAAGTCTTAGTTCAAGAAAGTCAATATTGGATCTTAAATGTCAAATTAGAGTTTTAGTATTGATTTTAGAAAGTGTTTCAAAGGGTTCCGTTTGAAACTGTTTCAAACGATGAGGGTTCCGTTTGAAACATAGGGTTCCGTTTGAGATTAAAGTTTGTAATAGGGTTCCGTTTGAGATCTATCGTTTGAACATGATATGTGTAGTTCAAACGGAAGGGTCTAGGTCTATATATAGAGATGTGTGTGTCATATTTCAAACGGAACCGTAGGTGATCATTGTGTGTATCACGAAGTGCTGTCGGATTTTCATCAGAACAAGTTGTAAAAGCACGTTTATTAATCGGAAAAGAAAGATTAAAGGATAAAGCTGTTTTGGACGTCGTTTACTTTGATTCCGCCTTAGTAATTGATGTTGAACTACCTTAACTGACTTTCAGGGTCACGTACACGATCCAACAACAGCAGCTCGGGTGTCACGGCCCCCGACCCGGTTTTACCCGTTTCAGGAGCCGCGAGACAGAAAATCCCGTGGTATTATTTAACAGCGGAAGTTTTCTTCAGGATCTTTTTAAAACTGCAATTTTCCCGATTATTTTATTTCACAACTCGGGATAAAACCCGGTAATTTACAATCATAAGATTTCATAGAGAAATCTTTGTTTTTACAAAACATGTTTCTTTATTTTATATTGAGCCACTTCCTTAAGCTTGTAGTGCTTCACGGCACTTTTCTTGGATCACAACAGATCACCTGAAACATGTTTGAAAAAGGTTTTGTCAGCGGGAAATACTGGTGAATCATTCTATTTACTAAAATGACCCATTTGTTATAATTTACAGTATTAAGAGAGATTACAATGTTTCCAGATATCAACCAACTACCCACAGTATTTGTCATCGACTCGTTTCGGTGACTGTGGTCATATCACTATTGAGTCCTGTCACCCAATAGTGAAGAGTATCACTAATTAGGTTCGCCCACCTAAAGTGATAAAAACAGTAGTAATGTGCACAATACCCCACATACCGGCTGTAATTTGGTGACTACATAAACTTAATCACTGTAATTATAACTTTGAAAATATACATGATTTTGAAAGCAATTTGGTAAAAAGAGAATGACTCACATTGCAGATTTAATTTGAGCAGAGCCTAGCCTACTGATTAGCCTTTTAACCTAAATTTAATAACATGCACACAACTCGGTTAGTAACTTAATACAGCATTTACGATAACTCACGAGATTAAACCCTCACATCGAATGACAAAGTGCGATACTTAAACATCCATCGAATTAACGACGAATGACAAAGCATAAACCCTAATGTGGGCAGCACTTAAACATCCATTGGATAGTTTAATCGATCGGACATTGAATCGTAGCAACGATCGAGTTATTACCCTGTTTTGCGGCAACGATTTGTGATTCGTGTGTGTTTTTATAGTAATTCTACGATATCTCAGCGTGTGATTGGAATTTCTACGTCGTTTCAGTACCAGAAATCAAGTCCCAATGCCCACTATTTATAGGTAAATTTTGACCCCCCTCGCGTGACGCGAGGGGTACCCCTATGGGCTTCGCGTGACGCGAAGGGTCACCTATTTCCATAGGGTAGCCACGTCCCTAACTAGGCTTGCTGAGTTGATGAAATCTTAAAATTCGATACTGACAACAAGTTATTTAGATAATCGTAACTAGGGTTTTACCCCCCCCCCCCCTGAGTTTTAGGGGCCCTGATCCTGATTCTGATTTTTCTGAAAATTTTAGGGTTTGTGCAGAATTACTTGGGTGTCTCAATTAGGGTTTCCTTTTGGACAAAATAAAATAATAATTAGGACTTTTGATACGAGTTGTTACATCCTCCCCACCTTAATAAAAATCTCGTCCTCGAGATTTACTGGAATAAGTGAGGATACTTTCGCTTCATTTCTGATTCCAGCTCCCAAGTGTATTCAGCTCCTCTCTTTGAATCCCACTTTACTTTAACTAGCACTAGTCGTTTGTGCTTGAGAAACTTCACTTTTCTGTCTTCTATCTGAAGAGGTTTCTCAACAAATTTTAACTTTTCGTTTACCTCTTGTTGATACACTTTTTGTGGACGCGACTCGGATCGGTTCGACTCGGTTCGATCGACCAAGTCGGATATCCTCATATCCGCTTGTGTCCGACGTAATTTGTCTCTCTTTGTATGTATTTGTCGTAAAACAATGCATGTCGCATCTAAGGGTATTTCTGTCATGTTTTTTATACATCTGTGCCATCTGTTTGTGCATAACAGTTTGCAGAAACAGTTTAACATTGTGCAGGTCTTGACGAAACAAGTCTGTTTCGTCAAAGAGATGTCGGCGAAACAGACTAGTTAACTTTGTTTGTGTTTCGTCAAGGCAGTCATCGAATCAAATGTGATTCGTTGACTGTTGGGCTTGTTACTGGGCTATCTTCAGTTTCGTCGGCCCAAGTTCAGTTTCGTCAAACAGATAAGCCCATCTGCTATAAATAGGCACAGAATGTTCACAGAAAGGTTAGAGATGTGAGTTTACCCTTGGTGCTTGAAAGAACTGTGTTTGTATCAGTTTGCATTTCTCATCTTGTTAATCAAACGATTGTGTTTCTTTGGTTAACCTTGTGTTTATCTTGTTCTATGTTTGGTTGGCTAAGTTAAGTGGATTCCGCACACTTAACTTTGTTTGTTATAAACAAGGATTCCGTAGTGAAAATCGATCCTCCGATTTAGGGACCTACACCTCTATCTCTTGGAGATGTACTACCAAAGATTCGTCTGATAGACATTTCTTGAGGTTGGATACATGAAATACATCATGTACTCCAGCTAACTCCTCTGGTAGTTGTAAACGATAAGCAACTGGTCCTATACGTTGGATCACTGGAAATGGTCCTACGTATCTGGGACTTAGCTTTCCTTTCTTACCAAATCGAACAACTCCTTTCCAAGGAGAAACTTTTAATAGTACTTTGTCTCCAACTTGAAACTCGAGTGGCTTGCGTCTATTGTCTGCATAGCTCTTTTGACGATCTCGAGCTGTCTTCAGTCTTTCCTTGTTTTGCGTAATCTTATCAGTAGTTTCTTGCACAATCTCCGGACCTGATAATTGACTTTATCCTATTTCTGCCAACATACTGGAGTTCTGCACTTTCTTCCATACAGTGCTTCGAATGGGGCAGTTTCAATACTTGAATGATAACTATTATTATAGGAGAATTCAATTAAAGGCAAGTGATCATCCCAGTTTCCCCCAAAATCTATTACACATGCTCTGAGCATGTCTTCTAGAGTTTGGATCGTCCTTTCACTTTGCCCGTCTGTTTGAGGATGATATGCAGTGCTTAGGTTTAGTCGAGTTCCCATTGCTTCTTGGAAACTTTTCCAGAAATGAGAAGTAAAACGACTATCCCTATCCGAAACAATGGAGAGTGGAACTCCATGTAAGGATACTACTTCATCTACATACAACTTTGCCAATCTTTCCATGCTAAAGGTTTCTTTCATAGGTAGAAAGTGAGCAGATTTGGTTAATCGATCCACAATTACCCAAATCGCATCATTACCTTTTCTGGTTTTGGGTAACTTAGTAACAAAATCCATTGTTATGAGTTCCCATTTCCATACAGGCATTTCTAACTGTTGTAGTAGACCTGAAGGTTTTTGATGTTCTGCCTTAACTTGTGAACAAGTAAGACACTTAGAAACATATCGGGCTATATCCTTTTTCATTCCTATCCACCAAAAGTTATTTCTTAAATCTTGGTACATCTTATTGTTTCCCGGGTGCATGGTATACCTAGATTTATGAGCTTCTTCTAAAATTTGATTTCTTAATTATCCTTGGTTAGGTACCCAAATTCTTCTTTTGTGGAATCTCCAAATTCCATCAGCTCCTTGTTCTAACTCTTTTATTCGTCCCTTCATTTCTTCAGCATCATCATTGATTGTTGTAGCTTGAACATTCTTCAATTGTTCCATTAAATCTAATTGTAGATTTAATCTGAGAGCACGAACTCGTCGTTGTTTCTCATGGTACTTACGACTTAAGGCATCTGCAACTACATTTGCCTTTCCTTCATGATATTGAATATCACAGTCGTAATCACTTAGGATTTCCATCCATCTCCTTTGGCTCATATTTAACTCTTTTTGCCCAAATATATATCTTAAACTTTTATGATCTGTATAGATAGTAAACTTACTTCCGTACAGATAATGTCTCCAGATCTTCAGGGAAAAAATTACGGCTCCTAATTCTAAGTCATGAGTCGTATAGTTTTCTTCGTGCTTTTTCAATTGTCTTGAAGCATACGCAATTACCTTCTTGCGTTGCATTAGCACACATCCAAATCCTAGTTTTGAAGCATCACAATATACTTCAAAATCTTCAGTTCCTTCTGGTAAGGCTAAGATTGGAGCATTTGTTAAGTTTTGCTTTAGAATCCTAAAAGCTTCTTTTTGTTTAGGTCCCCATTCAAACTTAACTGCTTTACAGGTTAGCTTAGTTAATGGTACAACTATCTTGGAAAAATCCTTAATAAACCATCTATAGTATCCAGCTAATCCTATAAAACTTCTAATTTCCATTGCGGATTGCGGAACCTTCCATTTAGTAATTGCTTCTATCTTAGCAGGATCTACATGAATACCTTCGTGATTCACCATGTGTCCTAGGAATTGCACTTCTTGCAACCAAAATTCGCACTTCGAGAATTTGGCGTAAAGCTTTTCTTTTCTTAACAAAGTTAAGAGTGCATGTAAGTGCTGACTATGTTTGTCTTGACTTTTGGAATAAATAAGTATATCGTCGATAAAAACAATTACAAATTTATCCAAGTATGGTTTACAGATTCTATTCATCATGTCCATGAATGCTGCAGGTGCATTTGTTAACCCAAAGGGCATGACTGTTAACTCATAATGACCATACCTAGTTCTAAAAGCAGTTTTAGGTATGTCTTCTTCTTGTACCTTCAATTGATGATATCCGGAACGTAAGTCAATCTTAGAAAAATATCTAGCTCCTTGAAGTTGATCGAAAAGATCATCAATCCTAGGTAATGGATATCGATTCTTAATTGTAACCTTATTCAATTCTCTATAATCAATACACATTCTCATTGAACCATCCTTCTTCTTTACAAACAACACTGGTGCTCCCCACGGGGATGAACTAGGTTGTATGAAACCTTTACTTAGTAATTCATCTAATTGCTTTTTCAGTTCTAACATTTCTGTGGGTGCTAACCGATAAGGTGCCTTGGCTATCGGTATAGTTCCTGGAATCAGATGAATTCTAAATTCTACCTCCCTATCTGGTGGTAACCCTGGTAATTCTTCTGGGAATATATCTGGGTATTCTGAAACTACAGGAATCTCCTTAAGTTCTTTACCCTTAGTACTAATAATTACTGAAATCATACATACTATTCCTTGCTTTCGTTCATAACTAGCAACTTTCATTACTGATATAAACTTCATGGGCTTACGCGGTTTATCTCCTGTAATAATAATGACTTCTCCGGTGGGTGCCTGAATTTCTATGGAATTCTGATCACAAAGAATTCGAGCATGGTTGGCTACTAACCAATCCATTCCTAACACAACATCAAATTCGGCTAATTTCATAGGTAATAGGTTTGCAAAGAATTTATGACCTGAGAGTTCTATATTTTCCTTTTGCAAAACTTTATCTATGCTAACAGAATTTCCGTCTGCCGTTTCGACTGTAAGAATCTGCCTAAGTTTGGTTAAGGGTAAATTAAGAGCTTGGCAGAATGAAGTATTGATAAAACTTTGGTTTGCACCAGAGTCAAATAATATTTTTGCATAAATGTTGTGAACTAAGAACGTACCGGCTATCACATCAGGAATCAACTCGGCTTCCTGAGTAGTTAACTGAAAGGCTCGAACATTCTTCTTAGTAGCTCCGTCGGCTGTCTTGGCTTTGTTATCTGCTGGTTTGACCAATTTAGGACATTCTGTTTTGAAATGCCCCGCTTCTCCACAGTTAAAGCAGACTATGGTTTTCCTTCTACAGTTTTCTTCCCGATGTCCTACCACTTTGCAAAAATTGCAGGTTACATTACATCTTCCATAATGTTTCTTTTTGCAGTTTTTGCAGAATGGCGAAGTTGAAGATTGCCCTGTTCCTCTTCTCTTAAAGCTGTTTTATTACCCATACGAACTCCTTGGGTAATTTTCTGAGCCAGTTCCTTTTTCCTGTTATCATCTCTTGTGCGCACCAGTTCATCAGTTAGGGTGTTGGCTAATTCCACTGCATCGTCAATAGTGCGAGGTCTCGCAGCTTTAACGATATTGCGGATTTCACCAATCAATCCCCAAATATAGCGAGAAATGAGTACCGGTTCTGGCGAAGCCAGTGTTGGTACCACTCTAGCATATTCAAAGAATGTCGAAGTATAACCGCGACAATCTACACCCATCATTCGATGGTTTAAGAACTTATTCGCCATTTGATCTTTTTCATATTCGGGACAGAATTTTCTTTCTACAAGACTCTTAAATTCTTCCCAATTAATAGCATACGCCATCATTCTTCCTTTTGCTTGTAGCACCGTGTTCCACCATTCTAGCGCCCCTTCTTTAAAAAGATTTGACGCGTACATGACCTGATCGTCCTTGGCACATTTGCTTATGGTAATTATTGCCTCGGTTTTCTCTAACCAACGCAGTGCCGCAGTCGCTCCTTCATTGCCTGCAAATTCAGCGGGTTTACAAGCAAGAAATTCTTTGTAAGTGCAACCAGGTGTTGCAGCTTTTATTTTCTTAGGGAGCGAAGCCTGCCGTAGATTATTATCGTGATTAGTATGATTCCCGCCTCCATTTACGCTATTACTGAAGTTATCTTCAGAAATACGTTTGCTAGGAATGATTTGTTGAGGTTCGATTTGGATTTTTAACAGCAGCAACTATTGCTGGAATAGCGTTGGCTATTCCCTGAGCAACGATATTTTCTATATCCTGCCTATTTAGAAATTGATCTTCCTGGTGTTGCTCAAATTGATTAACCCCATTAACTGGTTCGTTATTAGCATTTTCCATCTAATAATATATATATAATTTATTAGTATCGATTAAATATCAATTATACATAAAACAATCATAAAATTTTCACAATACACATATAGCCAAAATTATCGATTTCTCGATTTCCATTTATATTTAATAGTATGCATCAATACACACCATTATCTTACAAAGTTTTATTTTAGGTTATTTCACATGATTATATTATTATTGCTAATTTACAACCACAATCTCATAACCCCCTTATCCCTCGTCAGCTAATATTTTAATAACGACGCTCCCTCTCATCATACTTCCAGGAGATCTGTTCTCCTACTTCCTTGATCCTATTTCCTGCATCCACCAGTTCTTCGCCAAAGTGGCGGAGTTCGGCTAAATTCTCATTGCTCATAGGTGGATTAGGTATAGGTTCTGGGTCAAGTTGAGGAAGAAAGGAATAAGGACTGTTAAGCAAGTTTTGGAATTGCCAATCATTCGTCCACTATTCATCCATTCCCAGAGGTTGGGTGTGGATTATAGGTTCTGGGATTGCTGGTTCTAAGTTTATAGGGAGTTGAGTTTCAATAGGATGAGTAAAAACATTTGTATTGACAGGCTTAATAGTATCACATCTTGCCAATATAAAATCTAGCTCCTCTTGTAATGTCATTTCCTGGGTTTGTTTAGAGCTTTCTCCAATTTCTACATGGGTTTGTTTAGAACCTCCCCCAATCTCCATTTCTATTTGCTTAGAATATTCATCAAACTGTAATTCCATCTGCCTAGACTCTTCCCCGACTTCAATCCCCTTCCCTTTGTCTAAGGGATTTTCTATTTTAGGCATCTTTCTAGTGGCAGGTTTCCTCCTACGCACACGTCTCCATCCCACGAATCTCCTTCTTTTCTTGGGCTTGGGTTTCTCCGGAGGTGGAGCATTGAATTCAATAGGTTCTTCTATATCTGGTATATACCTATTGAAATCTCTGGAAACCTCTATTTTTACCGGATAGAGATTTAAGTTCTGAAGGGCGTCAGACAAGTCATTCATACTGTTATGCAAAATACAAATACTAAGTTAAAATTTTTATAACAAATTGCATAGAAAACCTTTCAATATTATTTCAGACTGGGTAACTACAAAACATTTTAAAAACTAAAACATACGAGGTTTTTATTGTAAATTTATTTATTTACTGAATAAGGTTTCTGTACTGTAGGTGATAAAGGTGCTAAGACTTGGGTTAAATTATTTAAAGATTTGCATTAACTGCTACAGTAGCTAGCATATAAAGATCTGCCCATTTCTCATCTAACTTGTCCTCCCAAGGTGTTTTACTGGTTAATTCCCGGGTTTCCTGTTTAATCTTCTTTTCTCGGAATTTCTTTATTTTCTCCTGACTTTTCTTTAAAATTAAACTTCTTTTATTAGGAGAAAGTGGTTCCTCATATTGTGCCTTTCGCACAAATATTCCTTCTTCAGGAATTACAGAGTGATTTGAGGATTTGGTTTGGGATGAACTTCCCTTCTCGTTGGATGACCTATCTAATTTAAGATAGATGTTTGACAGTTTTTGTTTACCCATACTGTACACAAAATATTCAAATAAGAAAACACATAATCACAGAATGACAAGTAGAAAAATTAAGTATCTTCCAAATACTTAATTGGCTTAAATCAGTGGCTCTTATACCACCTTTTTCTGTCATGGCCCCCGACCCGGTTTTACCCGTTTCAGGAGCCGCATGACAGAAAATCCGTGGTATTATTTAACAGCGGAAGTTTTCTTCAGGATCTTTTTAAAACTGCAATTTTCCCGATTATTTTATTTCACAACTCGGGATAAAACCCGGTAATTTACAATCATAAGATTTCACAGAGAAATCTTTATTTTTACAAAACATGTTTCTTTATTTTATATTGAGCCACTTCCTTAAGCTTGTAGTGCTTCACGGCACTTTTCTTGGATCACAACAGATCACCTGAAACATGTTTGAAAAAGGTTTTGTCAGCGGGAAATACTGGTGAATCATTCTATTTACTAAAATAACCTATTTGTTATAATTTACAGTATTAAGAGAGATTACAATGTTTCCAGATATCAACCAACTACCCACAGTATTTGTCATCGACTCGTTTCGGTGACTGTGGTCATATCACTATTGAGTCCTGTCACCCAATAGTGAAGAGTATCACTAATTAGGTTCGCCCACCTAAAGTGATAAAACAGTAGTAATGTGCACAATACCCCACATACCGGCTGTAATTTGGTGACTACATAAACTTAATCACTGTAATTATAACTTTGAAAATATACATGATTTTGAAAGCAATTTGGTAAAAAGAGAATGACTCACATTGCAGATTTAATTTGAGCAGAGCCTAGCCTACTGATTAGCCTTTTAACCTAAATTTAATAACATGCACACAACTCGGTTAGTAACTTAATACAGCATTTACGATAACTCACGAGATTAAACCCTCACATCGAATGACAAAGTGCGATACTTAAACATCCATCGAATTAACGACGAATGACAAAGCATAAACCCTAATGTGGGCAGCACTTAAACATCCATTGGATAGTTTAATCGATCGGACATTGAATCGTAGCAACGATCGAGTTATTACCCTGTTTTGCGGCAACGATTTGTGATTCGTGTGTGTTTTTATAGTAATTCTACGATATCTCAGCGTGTGATTGGAATTTCTACGTCGTTTCAGTACCAGAAATCAAGTCCCAATGCCCACTATTTATAGGTAAATTTTGACCCCCCTCGCGTGACGCGAGGGGTACCCCTATGGGCTTCGCGTGACGCGAAGGGTCACCTATTTCCATAGGGTAGCCACGTCCCTAACTAGGCTTGCTGAGTTGATGAAATCTTAAAATTCGATACTGACAACAAGTTATTTAGATAATCGTAACTAGGGTTTTACCCCCCCTGAGTTTTAGGGGCCCTGATCCTGATTCTGATTTTTCTGAAAATTTTAGGGTTTGTGCAGAATTACTTGGGTGTCTCAATTAGGGTTTCCTTTTGGACAAAATAAAATAATAATTAGGACTTTTGATACGAGTTGTTACATCGAGCACGGCCCCGTGACCATTGGGGACGGCCCCGTGTCCATCCTCCTTCTCTTTCTTCATTTATTGTAGTTTGTCTGCATTAGTTGACCACGCCCCCGTGTCCGCTGGGCATACCCCCGTGTGCAGAAGCGTATCTGTACTATCAAGATTTCCCCAGATTATACGAATCTTAGAGTTGACCACGGCCCTGTGTCCGCTGGGCACGCCCCCGTGGTGGGTGATAGAAGCTTCTACAGGTTTGTCTTTTATGCTGACACTTGGGCACGCCCCCGTGCTCACTGATCACGGGGCGTGTTCAGCCTTCTGTCTTCTTGATTTTGCTTGGGAAGATGCTGTCGGGGGGTCAGGCATGCCACGTTTGTTCCTTTTCTTGTATTTATGTTAGATTTAGCTGCCTTTTTGCTTCTTTTGTTCATTTGAGCTCATTTAATCCTGAAAATACAAAAGGAAGACAAAAACACACTTTTTCCAACATTAGTACTAAAAAGGGTTAGTTTATGTCATATTTGATGTAATTTATATGTTGCATTTTGCGCACATCAAATACCCCCACACTTGAATCTTTGCTTGTCCTCAAGCAAAACTCTTTATAATGTGGCTTTACACTCCCAAATGGAATGGGTAGAAGAGAAGGTTTTTGGGCTTGTCATAGAGTGTCGGGATTTCCAAGATTCTTTATTAAGTTTTATTTTTATTTATTTACAATCTTATTCGTCATGATTTATTTAAAACATTACATAAGATAAATTACTTATTAGGGCATAACATGCCTTTTTAAAATTCCATTTATATACAAGTTCACATACCTCACGGGGATCACTCATCACTCGGCCGAAGATGTATTTTAGTGAATCACTCGAGAGCGGCATGGAACTTACTCCTACCATAGGCTTGCCAAGCAGTCAATCCTCCTCCTTTTTAACTATATACCTTTGTAAATATCAAGAGGACTTTTGGGTAAAGGGTTAGGCTTGGGTTAAAGGTAGGTGGTTGGGTTAGTGGTTAGTAAAAGGGCGAAAGGCGTAAAAAGCGTCGGTTCTCGTAAGACTTTTTATTTTTTTGAAATTTATTTTGATGAAGCCATTATTCAAACAAAGTTATTTTTTTGATAAATTTGTTTGTTTATTATTCTTTTGCTTCATCATCAACATATTTTTTTTTCAAAAGTCATAAGAAAAAACTGAGCTTGATACTAAAATAAAGGGTTAAAAATAAAAAGGTTTTGGTGGGTGAAAGGGTGTTTGGTTTGGGTTATAAAATGAAAAGGTTTAGGCTCAAAGGGGTTAACCAGGGGATTTTGGGTAGGTGGTAAAAAAAAGAAATATAATGGTGTAGAAATGAAAAAAGGTTAGTCCTAATGCCTCCATCATTTACTTACTCGGGTTTAAGTTGGTAAGGACCGGGAATGTATCGTCGTGGCAAGTTCTAGAGTCGTAAGAACCAAGCAGCTATTCGCACAAGAAACGAAAAATGAGCATTTAGTTTAAAGATATGTATGTGTATGCGCAATAAAGGCTCAAAACTCACTTTTGTGGGAATGGGTTTTTTATGTGATCAAGTATATATAATCAAATTTTAACTAAACTTGTCATGCCGTTTCATAATTTTCTTATGTTGGTTCTTTTTATCACGACGCTATCGGTTGTAAATTTGTAAAAATATAACCTTTTTAGAACTTGAAATTCTCAAATTAAACCTAGACAAGTAAAAAAAATGAAATTTTTTTGAAAAAATTTGAGGTGATTAGCGGTTCCAATAGAGTTTTGTGTAAGACTTGTAATTTGGACTTGCAAGATTCAAGGTTTTAGCACCCCCCCCCCCACACACACACACTTAAATTACACATTGTCCTTAATGTGTCCCAAAAATAAATTTTTAGGTTGATTGAATGTGTAAAAAGTTGTGAAAAAGCAAAATTTTATGTTACTGGGCGTCTGGACACGACCCCGTGTTCAGAGTGCCAGTAAGAAAAACTTACAGAAGGTGGACACGGGGGCGTGTCCACTGGGCACGACCCCGTGTCTGGCAAAAGTCTGCAGAATAAAACAAATAGCAGGTCTGGGGCAGTGGGCACGGGGGCTTGTCGGCTGGACACGACCCCGTGTAGACAATCTGCAAAGGTGAAAAACAGGTTTCTGGCTCCGGTTTTCCTGTCCCGGCTTTATTAACACTAATGTTTAGTGCTCTAAGCCTTGTATGTACCTGTTTTATCAATAAACACTACACCAAACCATAGCAAACATCCTAAATTACTATAGTTCAACATCCACATCACAAAGTAAAAAAAAATGCAGAAAATAAAAGAGTTAAAGGAAAGTAAATTGTTCAACACACGGCACGCAGGCCAGAAATTGTTCAAGATAAGAAAGGGTTAACCTGTGGGACCTCCTACCAGCTGCTCCTGCCTCTACTCCACCTGCCTAGTCCATGTCCCCGTCCTCATCATCATCACCTCCTCCTCCGTGCCCCGCCATTTACTCCCGGATGTTCCCGATCTCATCCTGAATATCGGAGATATTTCTCTCAATTGCTCTGACCCGGGTGTACGTGTTGCTCGCCATGTTATAGGTGTTCCTGGTGCACATGAGGTTTTCCTGCAACAAATCATGTAAACTTTGGAAGTTAGGAAAACCGCCTCCTTGTGAGGAGGACTTGCCCGGATCACCGTGGGGCTGGTAGTGGTACTGAGGAGGGTTTTGAAACTGTGGAGCGTGAAGGACGAGTGCCTCTTGCGGGTTCCATGCAAGCCCCTGGACTCTTTGGAAGCTAACCGACCCGTCTTCGGCTTCATAGATCAAGTTCATGGAGCGGCAGATGTGTATGTCCACTATTCCCGACCATGGGCTCTTTCGAAAAGACCGAGGCATGTTCACGAAGCGCTTGAAGAGACGGTAAATCCACCCCCCAAAAAAGATAGGGGTTGGTGGAGTAGCAAGCCGGTTCAAATGCATGTTGCGGAGCAGGAGGAACGGAACATCGAGGTGTCTACGGTTATGAATGCAATGAAGGACCACCAGATCTCTCAACCCAACAACGCCACTACTGTCATGCCTTTGGCTAAGAGACTAAGTGAGGACCCTATGGATGTAACGGTAAGCGGGTCCCTCAGCTTAGTGCTCTTAGTGCTGCTCGAGTTGTAGTGCCCTTCACTAATCTGAGCCCAAGCGGCTTGGCGCTCGTTTTCATCCAACTCTCGCACCCCTCCGGTGTTCTCTTCATTACCCGCATCTTCTTCAGCATACAACCCCACCATCGACCCAAACTGTGCCATCGAAATTGAGTACTTGGTTCCCCCACATCTGAATTCTACCCCCTCATTGTCAAAGGGGTCGCACCTTGAGTTGAACACGAATGTGCTATAGAATTCCAGAGTATATTCGGGGACCGAGCGAAGGCGAGTAGTAAAGGCGACTCTCAGCGGCCCGGTAACTAGGTTGTTGAAGCAGTCCCATTGGTTCACCAATCCCAAAAGATATGTGCACACTTGTCTTGGGTATTCCTCCGGTCTGGTTCGAAGCACATCGTATCTTGCCCTAGCATCGAGCTCATTTGCATTGAACCTTGTGAATTTCTTTGACATCTGAAAGAATACACCAAAAGTTAGCACGAAACAGTGAAATTTTCGGACAAAACTGAAAACAGCGAGTTGGACACGGCCCCGTGTTCAGCGGACACGACCCCGTGTCCAGGCGTCTGTTACTCAAAAACTTCATTTTTCGACCCCGTTTCGAAAACTTGAAAATTTTTGGTCTAGTAGGTGCGGTTTCCCCCGAAAATGAAACCCCAAGTGCCGTTTTTCCCAAAACAAACCGTTTACCCCTTCAATTTTATCTTTTTCGGTTAAAAAACAAGGGTTTGGGGTTTTTGTGAGAAATCGGGCGAATCTATGAACAATACAAGTGGATTTACTTCCTATAACATTAATCTAAACTAATGCTAACAGATTTATGCAAAAATTTGAGGTTCGATCCGGATGAAGTTCAAGAACCCTAGATTTTTCCCCAAATTTTTTATGTTGCAACTACATGCAAATGCCTAATCTAACTACTAATGATGATAGAATCATACCTTGATGTTGTTAAAAGTAGAGGAGACGTCGAAATTCTGCGGAAAAATCGCCCGAACCAGAGAGTTTTCGGGGAAACAGGGCGTGTGGAATGAAGTAACTGTTATGAAAAAGGGGTTTTATCCCGACAGTTGCGCGGACACCACCCCGTGTCCAACGGACAGGGCCTCGTGCTGAGCAAATTTTTTTATTTATTTTTTTTAGTGCTCGTGTGAGTGCCCTATTTTCCGAAACTTGGTTAGAAGACTTACCGATTAAGATGTCGTCCCGTTTGTTCGTAACTTACCAGGTATGATGTTGATGCTTTTATTCTTCGACCGTTTGAAGCGAGATTTCTTCCTCTTCATCCTCAATGAATCCTTGGTAGAGCTTTAGCCGTTGGCCATTGACTTTGAATGGAATTCCATTCCGAGATTTAATTTCGACTGCACCGTGTGGGAAAATGTGGGTGATGGAAAAAGGTCCTGACCACCTAGACTTTAATTTACCAAGAAATAATCGAAGTCATGAATTAAACAATAGAACTTGATCTCCTACCCGAAATTCATTAGGTTTAATATGTTTGTCATGCAAATTTTTCATTCTTTCCTTATAAATTTCGGAGTTTGAGTATGCATAATTTCTTAACTCATCTAATTCATTTAACTAACAAAATCGATTTCTAGCCGCAAATTCTAAATCGAAGTTTACATTTTTAATTGCCCAGTAGGATTTGTGTGCTATTTCTACTGGCAAATGACAACTTTTTCCATAGACTAGCTTATATGGGGTTGTACCTATTGTTGTTTTATAAGCAGTTCGAAAAGCCCATAAAGCATCATCTAATTTATGGGCCCATTCCTTTTTATTTAACCCTACGGTTTTTTCAAGTATTCGTTTTAAACCTCTATTAGTCACTTCGGCTTGTCCGTTTGTTTGAGGGTGATATGCTGTTGAGACCCTGTGATAGACCCCATATCTTGTTAAAATTTTTTCAAGTTGATGGTTGCAAAAATGGGTACCTCTATCACTTATTAATGCTTTAGGTGTACCAAAACGAGAGAATAATTTTTTCAGAAATCTTACCACGACTCTTCCATCATTTGTTTGAAGTGCCTCGGCCCATTTAGACAAGTAATCTACTGCCACAAGTATATATTTGTTTCCTTTTTACGGTGGGAAAGGTCCCATAAAGTCGAGTCCCCACACATCAAAAATTTCACAAACAAGAATGCCATTTTGTGGCATTTCGTTTTTGGAAGAAATATTACCTGTTCTTTGGCAAGCATCATATGTCTTGACAAGACTTTGGGCGTCTTTGTAAATGGTTGGCCAATAAAACCCTAAATCAAATACCTTTCGTGTGGTACTAGCGGCACCATGATGTCCTCCGTATGGACCTTCATGACAATGGCGGAGAATTCTTCGTGCTTCGCTACCATGTACGCATCGTCGGATGAGTTGGTCGGCACACATTTTGAAAAGATATGGATCTTCCCAAAAATAATGTTTTACATTAGCAAAGAATTTTTTTCTTTGATGATGTGGCCAACCTTTTGCGACTATACCGCTAGCTAGGTAGTTAGCATAGTCGGCGTACCATGGTTCTTCTTTGTACTCCACCATTTCTAGGGACTCCGTTGGAAATTTCTCGTTGATTTACTCGTCCCTGGTTGCCTCCAAAGCTGGGTCTTCTAAGCATGAAAGATAATCTGCTGCGGTGTTTTCTGCTCCTCTTTTGTCTTTGATTTCAATATCAAATTCTTGGAGGAGTAAAATCCACCGAATCAAACGTGGTTTTGCGTCCTGCTTTTTGAAGAGATATCGAATGGCGGCATGATCTGTATAGACTACTGTTTTAGAAAGAACAAGATAAGAACGAAATTTATCAAAAGCAAATACCACAGCTAGTAATTCTTTTTCAGTTGTTGTGTAATTTTCTTGTGCATCGTTAAGTGTTTTACTAGCATAATAAATTGGGTGAAAATGCTTTTCCTTTCTTTGTCCCAAGACAGCTCCAACTGCAAAGTCACTTGCATCACACATGATTTCGAAAGGGAATTTCCAATCAGGTGCTATCATGATAGGTGCATTGACTAGCATTTCCTTTAGGGTTAGAAATACTTGATTGCAATCCTTGTCAAAGATGAAAGGGGCATCTTTTTCAAGCAATTTTGTTAGAGGTCTTGAAATGTTAGAAAAGTCTTTGATAAACCGCCTATAAAATCCGGCATGCCCTAGGAAACTTCTGATAGCTCTAACGGAGGATGGGGGTGGTAATCGAGAAATAGTGTCTATTTTTGCTCAATCAACCTCCATTCCTTCGCTTGAGATTTTGTGACCGAGTACTATTCCCTCCGTTACCATGAAATGGCATTTTTCCTAATTAAGGGCGAGGTTAGTTTCCTCATATCGGGATAGCATTCGTTCAAGGTTATCGAGGCATTGGTCATATGAATCCCCAAAGATAGAAAAGTCGTCCATGAAGACTTCCATTGTCTTTTCTATCATGTCATGGAAGATGGCTACCATGCAACGTTGGAAGGTTGCGGGGGCATTACATAGACCGAATGGCATGCGTCGATAAGAAAAAGTTCCATAGGGACATGTGAAGGTTGTCTTTTCTTGGTCTTCGGGTGCTATCGGGATTTGAAAGTAACCTGAAAAACCATCCAAGAAACAGTAAAATTTATGACCGGATAATCTTTCTAACATTTGATCAATGAAGGGTAAAGGAAAGTGATCTTTCCTTGTTGCTTCATTTAATCGTCTATAATCTATACATACTCTCCATCCTGTGACGGTTCTCGTTGGTATTAATTCATTCTTTTCGTTAGTTATTACCGTCATACCTCCTTGGAACTACTTGGACGGGACTTACCCACGGGCTATCGGAGATAGGATAAATAAGTCTGGCGTCAAGTAACTTGATGACTTCGTTTTTTACCACTTCTTGAACATTTGGATTTACTCGACGTTGTGGTTGTATTACCGATTTGTAGTCATCATTCATTAAAATTTTGTGCGTGCACATGGAAGGACTTATTCCTTTAATATCTACAAGCTTCCAAGCGATCGCATTTTTGTGTTTTCTCAAAAGATTAATTAATTTTTCTTTTTCTAAACTACCTAATTTAGACGAAATAATTACAGGTGATTTACCATCTTTGTCTAGAAAAGCATATTCCAAACCTTTTGGAAGTTCTTTGAGCTCAAGAGGTGGGTCTTTAGGAGACCCCTTATTTGGTTGCTCATTTTGATCAAGAACTTTAAAAGTTTGTTCTATGTCGACCTCTTCTTCAACAAAGTGGTCAATCTTTTCACTTGTATCGGGTGGTTCATCTTCATCTTCAATTAGGGGGTCATTATTGCCGAATGGATATTTCATTGACTGCTCTAGATCGACACTCTTTTTAAATGCCCCTAATTGAATTGATAGATTGTTGTACTTCCGGTTTTTCAAAGCTTCGTGGGTTTTTACAAAGGGTCATCCCAACACTAGAGGAGCGTCATCAAGGATGACAAAGTCGGTTGGGATTACCATTTGATTAGTTTGAACCAAGACATCCTCAACTACACCGATTGATTTTATTACTTTCCGATTAGATAGAAAAATGGGTATTTGAAGTGGAGAAAAATCACTAATACTTAATTTTTCAAAAATGTAGTTGGGCATTATGTTAACACAAAGATCTTTATCAATTGTAACATTACTAATAAATGAATTTTGAAAAAAACATGGAACCGGTGTAATGTTGATTTCAAATGGGTCTTCTTTTATTAGCGAGGTTTGATCATTAGTTAACTTAACGCTTACCGTTTCGTCAATTTTAGTGTTAGTGTTTAACTCTTTTAAAAACTTAGCATGAGTGGGAACTAAACAATGATTTTCAAAAGAAGGTGACAAGAGATTAATTTCTTCAAAATTAGACACTTCTTGAATTTTAACGTTAACGGACTCACCTTTTTCGTTGTTTAACTCATGTGTCGGTTTTTTACTTATTTGTTCTTCCATTTTCACATTTTCAACTATATCTTCTTTATTTAATTCTTCTCTTGCTCGGGACTCCTCTTCCCTTGCGCGAGTAAGGATCGGGATTTTTACTTATTTGTTCTTTCGTTGTTTAAGGTGTTCTAATATCCTATTGGTCACTTCGGAGATAGAGTAAGGATCGGGATTTTCAAAGCTTGAATCCGGTTGTTCGATCCTTTGTTCCTCATAATACCCATATGAAGTAGATGGTTCACACCATTGTTCTTCATTGTAAGTATATGATGGATAAGGGTCGTAATTTTGTTCTTCATAATACTCATATGAGGTGGGTTGTTCACGCCATGGTTCCTCATAGTAAGCATATGAAGGTGGTGGCTCATATCTTGGTTCCTCAAAGTATGAGTATGAAGGCTCATACCTTGGTTCATCAAAATATGAGTATGAGGGAGGAGGTTCATACCTTTGGTCTACATAGGATGTGTATGAAGTTGATGGCTCGTACCTGGGCTCCTCATAGTAGGTGTATGAAGTGGATGGTTGATATAAGTCACAATATTGAACCGAGTGCGGGTTACCACAATTAGTGCAATAGTTACTCCTATAATCATCCTCCTCATAGGTGTAGTTGTAACCCCCTGAGTATTGATCCATAAGAATCACTCAGCAGACCACAACCAAGTCTCGAGACCAGAAAACAAAAATAAAAACGGAAACAGAGGCTGGACACGGCCCCGTGTTCAGTGAGCACGGCCCCGTGTTCAGAATCTGTATCTGGGCGTTTTAATTAAAGTTGTTGATTTCGTTGAGCACGGGGGCGTGTTCAGTGAGCACGGCCCCGTGTTCAGGCTACTGTAAATGCAAACTAAACTAAAATGCAGAAAAAAATGCGCGCATTTTAAAAAGGTTTTTTTTTTAAACTGATTAGGCCGTCGATTTTAAGCTTTCTTAAAATCCTTGTGTCCCCGGCAACGGCGCCAAAAACTTGATGTGCGTGCGGTGTGATATATATTTAAGTATATTTTAAGCCCTTTTTACACATTAGTCAAGTTTTAAATTTATAAAACACGATATTTTACTAACACCAAACACACATATGGGCAAGTGCACCCATCGTGAGCGTAGTATAGTGTTGGCAAGATACCGAGGTCGTCCAAGGACACAAGAGCTTTTAGTACCGGTTTATCCTCAACGTCTAATCAAATCAAAAATTTAGAAAAAGGTTTTAAACTAGAAAAATAAAAACTAACTAAAATGCTGAAAAATAAAATAAAAGTAAAAAAAAGATAGACAAGATGAATCACTTGGCTCCGACTCGTGTTTAGTGTAACCTTTGATTATTTCCGCACTTTTGCACTTTTTAAGAGATTATCTTAGTTATTGTAGTAGGCCCCTCTTTTGAATGTGATGTTACCCTCAACCCAGTAGTTTGAGTCAGCAAGGATACAATCCTAAAGGGTCGGATTATTGAAAGATAATGAATTAAGTTATTAATGCATATTATGGTAGGCCCCTCTTTTGAAGGTGACGTTACCCTCGGCTAAGTAGTCTGAGTCAGCAGGGATACAGTCCTAAATAGCCGGGTTAAAGTATTAATAGTAGCTTACATATGAGGGGATCAAAGAGTTTGGACCCCCGCCATCCAATACTGGTGGGTATTGAAGGAGGTCCTACTAAATTTGACCAAGGTCCTTGTAGGATCTATACACTGAACAAGGCAAGACTCTTACCAAACCGTTCCCTTAACCCCCGACCAGGTAGCCAACATATCTCCATATAGACCGTGGAGATATGAATGGTGAAAATCTTTTATTTATATAGACAGTAAAATAATGCCAAGACATCACGGACAAACGATAAGGAAGAATCACCTTCAACATAAGAAACTAGTTATTAAAGTCATTAATACATAACCAAGTAAAAAGTGCGAAAAGATTAAAAATAAAAAGTATTACACTAGACACTCGTCTTCACCAAATGATGTAAGAGACTTAGGCAAACATGGCATTTGATTGTCAAGAACTCTTACGATCAATCTTGGATTCCGAGACGACTTACACACTCTATGATGGACAATGGATGGTGGTGGTGGATGATGGTGTTGTGATGGCGGTGGGTGGTGGGTGAAGTGTGAGAGAGGTGGTGTGCCAAGGGATGGTTTGCAAATGAGCCAAGCACCCCTATTTATAGCCTGAACAGCAGCTCGGGCACGGCCACGTGTCCATCCTCCTTCTCTTTCTTCATTTATTGCAGTTTGTCTGCATTAGTTGACCACGCCCCCGTGTCCGCTGGGCACACCCCCGTGTGCAGAAGCGTATCTGTACTATCAAGATTTCCCCAGATTCTATGAATCTTAGAGTTGACCATGGCCCCGTGTCCGCTGGGCATGCCCCCGTGGTGGGTGATAGAAGCTTCTACAGCTTTGTCTTTTATGCTGACACTTGGGCACGCCCCCGTGCTCACTGAGCACGGGGCGTGTTCAGCCTTCTGTCTTCTTGATTTTGCTTGGGAAGATGCTGTCGGGGGTTCAGGCATTCCACGTTTGTTCATTTTCTTGTATTTATGTTAGATTTAGCTGCCTTTTGCTTCTTTTGTTCATTTGAGCTCATTTAATCCTGAAAATACAAAAGGAAGACAAAAACACACTTTTTCCAACATTAGTACTAAAAAAGGGTTAGTTTTATGCCATATTTGATGTAATTTATATGTTGCATTTTGCGCACATCAATCACCCTGCACACTTTAAAATGATTGTGAGCCTACCGATACATTGAATATAGAGCTACTTATCGTTTTTGCTTTTAGGTTCAAAGAGGTTTCGACAGACCACGGATGTACTATCATTTTCTCTTTTTCTTGCCAGGGAACACATTTTTGTTTTTCTATTGTTTTTGTGTTTTTGAAATTTTTCGATGTTTTTGAATTTTTTTTAAATTTGGAAATTTGGATTTACTCCCCCCAAAATCAACAAACTATGATAAATTTTAAAAACACAAAGGTATTTACAAAAACAATTTCCCGATGTCAGTTAACTCATGTTTTTCCTCAATGCCGTTTACCAAAATTAAGTTAATCAGAAATGAGTTATCGAATTTTGGAAAAAAATGAGTTGGCACGTCGGTAAGCGGTGCGGACCATGACAACATTGACGAGTTTCATAGTGAAACAATCACATGTGAGGTGATATTCAAGTTCAACGTGTCAGGTCAAAGAGTGGTGTACGAGATGATATAATTCATAAAGCAGCTTAAATATCGACAAGTATAGGAGAGATTAGAAATTCAAAACCGTATCCTGCAACTGCTTCATGTATTGCCAGGAATTTGAGTGCTCTCCCGAACTGTATATCCACCCGGTGTGGATTTCAAGGTCAATTTTTGTAGCTACTTCAATTAATCCGAGAAAACTATTCACAGCAACAAGATCAGAAACCTTTGGGTCCGGCTGGTCTTCCACATTGCACCAGCGAAGGTCTTTGTCTTTCTCTTTGAGAAGTAGTGTGCGGTTGTTCAATCCATGCCAAGGCATCCGCACACCCGGTTGGCTTGTTCAACAAACACGTTTTCTTCAATCACACCACCAAGAAATGTACACTGCACGTTCATCTTGTGAATTTTGAACTTCAGACGTGCTGCAGGTGCGTACATTTTGATTGAATCTATCCTGGGGACCCGATCAAAGCCTTTAACAATCAAACTTTGTAATTATTTTCATTTTGTCGAAGCTTTCAATTTTCTTTCATCAGACATTCTTTCACTTATTTTCTTTTTATTTTTCTCTCTCCATCAAAGGCAACAACTCCTAGATATAACAATGTTTCGGAGCTGCATGTCGCCAATCTTGTGCATGGACGCTCCACTATCAACAATCCTAAGACTATCAATAGTTCCTCCTGGAACATCCTGCACACTCATTCAGAGATTAGTTGGAGAGGGGGACCCAAGCCTTCATAGACTTGGGTCGTCCGTCATCATCGAGGTTTGTGACTTCGATTTCCTGATGATTCGGAATTGATTGATCTCCCCCTGAAACAATTACCGTTTTTGGTTTCCAAATTTGTTTCTATTTTTCATGTTTAACATCCGATTTAACAGATTTTGTTTGGACAACCTGCGGTTTTAATGCCTTTTCAACTTCTTTTCGTTGCTTCTTTTTCTGTTTGACTTCTCGTTGTTTAACAAGACGAGGGTCCTGTTTTGGTGAAACAGATCTTTTATAGTAACTGTTACTATGGGGGGCATCAACTTTTGCCTGTCCTTTTGTGAGATATGGACAGTTTCTGACAATGTGTCCATTCTCACCGCATTCAAAGCATGATCTCCGCTCAATAAACCTCGGAGTATCATAACTGTAAGAGCTTGATGATGAACTTCGTGATCTTGAGGTACTTGGTCCTACATCACAACCGTTTGTGTGTTGTGTGTAATTGTTTTGACTGTTTCTTTTCAAAATTTTAACTTGTTTAACAAAATCCGTGTTGGATTTGTTTTCGAAAGTTTCAATTTTATCAGTCCCTCAGGATTTCACGAAGTTGATCTTCTGAACCTTTTTCTTGTAACGAGCTCCCTTTGTTTCCACCCTCGGTTGTGAAATCTTGGGCTTTTGAGCTCGTTGTTCCTTTTGTTTACCTTTAAAAGTGATAGGTTGTTGCTTTGTCGGTAATCTTTGATTTCCAAATTGTCTTCCAACTTCAGCTTTTGGAATAGGATCACACTGAGTTACAGAAACTCTTGGGATCACTTTTCCCAAAAACTTACTTGTAGAATCCTCGAAAACTTTATCAATCAAAGTTTGATTGACATTTTTGATTGGAAAATCTTTGTCTGAATATACTTTACTATCACCGACTAAAGTGTACAACACGTTATCACTTTTAACAGTAGATATTGTTTCCTTGATGCGATCTATCTCTTGTTTAACAGTTGAGTGCACAGCAGGAGTAGAAGGATCACAAAGAATATGATTCTCGATAGGCACTTCTACTCCTTTGCTATCATCAAGAGATTTATCCTCATCACTAACATCTGATTCATCATCCGACGAGTCATAGTCCTCAATAATTGGAGCACTTTGATTCGTAGATGTTGAAGTTTCTGTTCCATCAGATGAGTTTCCCGAGGAATTGTCCGGTTTGAACCCTAAGTAACTTCCTCATAATCAAGAGGCACACTTGGTTCAAAACGAGGCATTTCCTCTTCATTGGGCATTCTGGTATAGTTGTGTCTCAAAGGGGGCAGATACGACTTGTACCCAACGCATTTCACGTTCCCTTTTAGCTGTTGAGCGTCTATAATGTGATCGAGCACATATCGGGAGTTAGAATAACTCTCCAATTTGAGCTTGATTGCATCATGCTCGCATTTTGCCACGCCTAGCTCTTTCTTTGTTTCCTCAATGATATTAATGTAGTTATTAATACCAATTTGTTTATTAAAAACAGTTTTTGTCAATTCGGAAACACTTTTCTTTAAAGTTTCGATTACTGATTTGAAATCCTTTTCATTGCGAGCTAAGGCCATGTTTGCCTCATTGCATTTTGACAGTTCAATAACTAAACTTTGATTGTGACTATGAATTCTTTCAGATTCATGTTTTAATTTAGCACATTCATGTTTCATATCAGCACAATCACAACATATGCTAGGAGTTTCAGATTTTACCTGACTTGTAGAAGCTGCGACATTATCCTTAGTGTCATTCTTGCAAGAGAAAGATCCATCTTCAGATAAGAACTTCTCCATGTCCTTCGATGCAGCAGTAGCTTTCTTGATCAAGTCAGATTTTTGACATTTCATCTCCTTGGCATCATTCGACAAACTATCAGCTTCAGAATCCATTCCCTCCTTCACGTCCGATTCTGAACTGTAATCACTCACACCTGAGCCATCTTCATCAGTACTGCCACTATATCCTGAACTGTCATCAATTCCTGAAGATTCACCATCATTGACATTCTTGACAATTTCAGCATAAAACGCAGTTCCTCCTTGATCTCCACCTCCACATTGTACAGACCAGTCACACCTTTCATCAGTTTGATTTGAGTTGGACGTGGATGTACTTGTTTGATTTCTGAAAGGATTTTGGTTGCCTTTTTGAAGTTGGGCTTGAGGTGTAAAAAATAGAGGTTGAAGTGGAGTGTAAGTAATCGATGGTGTCATACCGAAGTAGGTACTTGGATCGAATTTAGGTTTTGAAACGGCGTGAGCTTGAGCAATAACATGCGGTGGTGGAAGATAGGCACTTGGATCGAATGGTCTTCCATAAGGATCTGTGGGAGGACCAGGAGGTTGTGTCGGTTTGGGGGGTGGTAGATAGGCACTTGGATCGAAAAGATTTGAATTCGGCATTGGATTGTTGTTTACGAATAATAAAAACAGGCCCAAATGAATTCCACGAGAGATTGAGATATTTCGTGAAATTTAAAAGATTGTTAGACACCAAACCCACTAAAAATAGTAGGAACCCAAGCCCAATTACTCACCCACGGAAAAATGAACCAATGTTTTGTCCTAATACTTTTGTGAGGCCCAAAAACAACGAATAAATGTTGGGCCAGTTGAAAGTTCACAAAGAATATAATGTGTTTTGTGAAAGGTATTGGTCCACAAAAGAAATGCCTTTAACAAATCAAAAATCACTAAAGATATTAAATGGAATGGGACTTTCGTGGATAGTCTTGTTTAAATTGTTGACTTTAATTGAGTGGATAAGATTTTCTTTTTCAATCAACCTTATCTTGTGAATGTCAAATGTCAGAGAGTTATAACCATACTTCCAAAACCAATTCTTCAAGCAAACATCATGTGAAAGATATCCTTTTTGTTAAGATATTATAACATTCAATAATGCAACAGACTAACTCCGGTGACCTTTCATGTAACACTTTCCGGCCAAAGAAGTTCACCGGAAACAATGGTGTTTAATAATATTCTCATTAAAATTCAAACCAACTTTAACTCGATTGTTTCCAAAGATTTTAAACAAGTTTAAAACAAAACAATCACCAAATAACATCAGATTTCGAGTTTTAAAACAGAAATTTCAAGAACACGACTGGGTTTTTGACTTTTAACCATGAAAGAGACTCAAAACCGACTCGAAAATACCACTGGTAACTTGGTTTTCAACAAGAAATCGAGCCTTATGCTCTGATACCAATTATAGGTCCGTTTGCGGATCGTCGGAAAACTACGAGATCTTGTTTCGGGTGCCGGAACACGTGCGGAATCCATGTTACGACACAAAAAAGATTACTAATTGAGAAAGCGGCCACTAAAAAGATTACTGATTTTAACGGTGGGGTCGAAGTTTATGAGCTTCTCAACTATCCCGTTCGTGGTCTTGTATTCGAAGGCGGAAATTCTCTAAAAGATCTTTCAAACTCTGTAGCTGATACCTGCATATGCCTTGAAGATCACAACATACCTTACAATGTGCTCATTTCAGAATCTGGGAAACGCATCTTCGTCATTCCACAGTGTTATGCAGAGAAACAGGCGTTAGGTGAAGTGAGTGCCGAGCTTCTAGATACTCAGGTGAACCCGGCCGTGTGGGAAATTAGCGGACACTTGGTGTTGAAAAGGAAGGAGGATTACGAAGGCGCGTCTGAAGAAAAAGCGTGGCGACTTCTTGCCGAGGTTTCTTTGTCTGAAGCGAGGTTTCGGGAAGTGACGGGGATTATCTTTGAAACAGTTTCGTGTGCTGCCGTTGAGAAAATGTTGCAGGAGGATAAGCAAGATGCTGATGAAGTCGCTATTAACAATGGTCTGCGTGCCGGCATTGTGTCTGGGAAGCAAGAATGCCTAGTCCAACACTAGGTGGTTTCGTGAACTGATTTCATGAAATATGTTATTATCATGATTAGTGTATGTTTGGGATGTTCTCGTGGTTTTGGTGTGCTAGCTACGAGAATGATCATCCCTTCAATAAAGAATCATGGGATTCGGTTTGTTTGATTTGGGTGGTAGTAGATAGGCACTTGGATCGAAAAGATTTGAATTCGGCATTGGATTGTTGTTTACGAATAATAAAAACAGGCCCAAATGAATTCCATGAGAGATTGAGATATTTCGTGAAGTTTAAAAGATTGTTAGACACCAAACCCACTAAAAATAGTAGGAACCCAAGCCCAATTACTCACCCACGGAAAAATGAACCAATGTTTTGTCCTAATACTTTTGTGAGGCCCAAAAACAACGAATGAATGTTGGGCCGGTTGAAAGTTCACAAAGAATATAATGTGTTTTGTGAAAGGTATTGGTCCACAAAAGAAATGTCTTTAACAAATCAAAAATCACTAAAGATATTAAATGGAATGGGACTTTCGAGGATAGTCCTATTTAAATTGTTGACTTTAATTGAGTGGATAAGATTTTCTTTTTCAATCAACCTTATCTTCTGAATGTCAAATGTCAGAGAGTTACAACCATACTTCCAAAACCAATTCTTCAAGCAAACATCATGTGAAAGATATCTTTTTTTTAAAGATATTATAACATTCAATAATGCAACAGACTAACTCCGGTGACCTTTCCTGTAACACTTTCCGGCCAAAGAAGTTCACCGGAAACAATGGTGTTTAATAATATTCTCGTTAAAATTCAAACCAACTTTAACTCTTGATTGTTTCCAAAGATTTTAAACAAGTTTAAAACAAAACAATCACCAAATAACATCAGATTTCGAGTTTTAAAACAGAAATTTCAAGAACACAACTGGGTTTTTGACTTTTAACCATGAAAGAGACTCAAAACCCACTCGAAAATACCACCGGTAACTCGGTTTTCAACAAGAAATCGAGTCTTATGCTCTGATACCAATTGTAGGTCCGTTTGCGGATCGTCAGACAACTACGAGATCTTGTTTCGGGTGCCGGAACATGTGCGGAATCCTTGTTACGACACAAAAAAAGATTACTGATTGAGAAAGCGGCCACTAAAAAGATTACTGATTTTAACGGTGGGGTTGAAGTTTACGAGCTTCTCAACTATCCCGTTCGTGGTCTTGTATTCGAAGGCGGAAATTCTCTAAAAGATCTTTCAAACTCTGAAGCTGATACCTGCATATGCCTTCAAGATCACAACATACCTTACAATGTGCTCATTTCAGAATCTGGGAAACGCATCTTCGTCATTCCACAGTGTTATGCAGAGAAACAGGCGTTAGGTGAAGTGAGTGCCGAGCTTCTAGATACTCAGGTGAACCCGGCCGTGTGGGAAATTAGCGGACACATGGTGTTGAAAAGGAAGGAGGATTAAGAAGGCGCGTCTGAAGAAAAAGCGTGGCGACTTCTTGCGGAGGTTTCTTTGTCTGAAGCGAGGTTTCAGGAAGTGACGGCGATTATCTTCGAAACAGTTTTGTGTACTGCCGTTGAGAAAATGTTGCAGGAGGATAAGCAAGATGCTGATGAAGTCGCTATTAACAATGGTCTGCGTGCCGGCATTGTGTCTAGGAAGCAAGAATGCCTAGTCCAACACTAGGTGGTTTCGTGAACTGATTTCATGAAATATGTTATTATCATGATTAGTGTATGTTTGGGATGTTCTCGTGGTTTTGGTGTGCTAGCTACGAGAATGACCATCCCTTAAATAAAGAATCATGGGATTCGGTTTGTTTGATTTGGGTGGTGGTAGATAGGCACTTGGATCGGAAAGATTTGAATTCGGCATTGGATTGTTGTTTACGAATAATAAAAACAGGCCCAAATGAATTCCATGAGAGATTGAGATATTTCGTGAAATTTAAAAGATTGTTAGACACCAAACCCACTAAAAATAGTAGGAACCCAAGCCCAATTACTCACCCACGGAAAAATGAACCAGTGTTTTGTCCTAATACTTTTGTGAGGCCCAAAAACAACGAATGAACGTTGGGCCAGTTGAAAGTTCACAAAGAATATGATGTGTTTTGTGAAAGGTATTGGTCCACAAAAGAAATGCCTTTAGCAAATCAAAAATCACTAAAGATATTAAATGGAATGGGACTTTCGTGGATAGTCCTGTTTAAATTGTTGACTTTAATTGAGTGGATAAGATTTTCTTTTTCAATCAACCTTATCTTGTGAATGTCAAATGTCAGAGAGTTATAACCATACTTCCAAAACCAATTCTTCAAGCAAACATCATGTGAAAGATATCCTTTTTTTAAAGATATTATAACATTCAATAATGCAACAGACTAACTCCGGTGACCTTTCCTGTAACACTTTCCGGCCAAAGAAGTTCACCGGAAACAATGGTGTTTAATAATACTCTCGTTAAAATTCAAACCAACTTTAACTCATGATTGTTTCCAAAGATTTTAAACAAGTTTAAAACAAAACAATCACCAAATAACATCAGATTTCGAGTTTTAAAACAGAAATTTCAAGAACACAACTGGGTTTTTGACTTTTAACCATGAAAGAGACTCAAAACCCACTCGAAAATACCACCGGTAACTCGGTTTTCAACAAGAAATCGAGCCTTATGCTCTGATACCAATTGTAGGTCCGTTTGCGGATCGTCGGACAACTACGAGATCTTGTTTCGGGTGCCGGAACAGGTGCGGAATCCCTGTTACGACCCAAAAAAGATTACTGATTGAGAAAGCGGCCACTAAAAAGATTACTGATTTTAACGGTGGGGTCGAAGTTTACGAGCTTCTCAACTATCCCGTTCGTGGTCTTGTATTAGAAGGCGAAAATTCTCTAAAAGATCTTTCAAACTCTGTAGCTGATACCTGCATATGCCTTCAAGTTCACAACATACCTTACAATGTGCTCATTTCAGAATCTGGGAAACGCATCTTCGTCATTCCACAGTGTTATGCAGAGAAATAGGTGTTAGGTGAAGTGAGTGTCGAGCTTCTAGATACTCAGGTGAACCCGGCCGTGTGGGAAATTAGCGGACACATGGTGTTGAAAAAGGAAGGAGGATTACGAAGGCGCGTCTGAAGAAAAAGCGTGGCGACTTCTTGCCGAGGTTTCTTTGTCTGAAGCGAGGTTTCAGGAAGTGACGGCGATTATCTTCGAAACAGTTTTGTGTGCTGCCGTTGAGAAAATGTTGCTGGAGGATAAGCAAGATGCTGATGAATTCGCTATTAACAATGGTCTGCGTGCCGGCATTGTGTCTGGGAAGCAAGAATGCCTAGTCCAACACTAGGTGGTTTCGTGAACTGATTTCATGAAATATGTTATTATCATGATTAGTGTATGTTTGGGATGTTCTCGTGGTTTTGGTGTGCTAGCTACGAGAAAGATCATCCCTTAAATAAAGAATCATGGGATTCGGTTTGTTTGATTTGGGTGGTGGTAGATAGGCACTTGGATCGGAAAGATTTGAATTCGGCATTGGATTGTTGTTTACGAATAATAAAAACAGGCCCAAATGAATTCCATGAGAGATTGAGATATTTCGTGAAGTTTAAAAGATTGTTAGACACCAAACCCACTAAAAATAGTAGGAACCCAAGCCCAATTACTCACCCACGGAAAAATGAACCAATGTTTTGTCCTAATACTTTTGTGAGGCCCAAAAACAACGAATGAATGTTGGGCCAGTTGAAAGTTCACAAAGAATATAATGTGTTTTGTGAAAGGTATTGGTCCACAAAAGAAATGCCTTTAACAAATCAAAAATCACTAAAGATATTAAATGGAATGGGACTTTCGTGGATAGTCTTGTTTAAATTGTTGACTTTAATTGAGTGGATAAGATTTTCTTTTTCAATCAACCTTATCTTGTGAATGTCAAATGTCAGAGAGTTATAACCATACTTCCAAAACCAATTCTTCAAGCAAACATCATGTGAAAGATATCCTTTTTTTTAAGATATTATAACATTCAATAATGCAACAGACTAACTCCGGTGACCTTTCCTGTAACACTTTCCGGCCAAAGAAGTTCACCGGAAACAATGGTGTTTAATAATATTCTCGTTAAAAGTCAAACCAACTTTAACTCTTGATTGTTTCCAAAGATTTTAAACAAGTTTAAAACAAAACAATCACCAAATAACATCAGATTTCGAGTTTTAAAACAGAAATTTCAAGAACACAACTGGGTTTTTGACTTTTAACCATGAAAGAGACTCAAAACCCACTCGAAAATACCACCGGTAACTCGGTTTTCAACAAGAAATCGAGCCTTATGCTTTGATACCAATTGTAGGTCCGTTTGCGGATCGTCGGACAATTACGAGATCTTGTTTCGGGTGCCGGAACAGGTGCTGAATCCTTGTTACGACAAAAACCGAGCGAGAGATAAACACAACACAAAGATATAACGTTTAACGGTTGTGTATTGATATCGACAGAGTTTAGTTACAGAATGATACAATACGAAATACAACTAAACTCTCTGATAAATACTCTCTCTCTCTTGTGTGTTCTGTGTGTGCTTTCTGGTTCTCTTCTGTTTCTGTCTGCTGCTTATAATGGGACAAAGACGACAAAACAGGATGTAGGTCGACGAAACCCTTAGCAGGTCGACGTAACTTCCTTGAGCCGACGAAACCTTTCATTACCCGATGAAACCTCAAGATGAAAGACCATGATGACGAAACTTCTAGGAGTTTCGTCAATCAGTAGTTTCGCCATCAAATCAGGAGTTTCGCCAAACAACAGCAACAGCTGATGTTTCGTCATGCAGAAGTTTCGCCGCTGGTTCCATCATGAAGTTTCGTCAACAGCTTGAAAGGTAAGACTTTCGTCAACAACAACTGCAAGAGGTATTCTTTGATGGGCTCCATGCAGGCTTCATCAATACTCAGATCAGTCTTCGTCATGAAAGCCCAAATAATGGCCCAGATAGATTGCTCATCAATTACGGCTGGCCCAATGAATGAGATGTTGAAATGCATGGCAGTCAGATTTGAAAGAGATAAATCATGCATTCAATTTCTAGATATCATGTGACATCATCATGGTGATGTCATGGTGATGTGTCGGCGGGAATTGGTTCGCGGCTCTCCGTGCTTCGCGTGTCGAACTCTGGGGCGCACGACGGAGGAATGTCGTGACGTCGGACTTGAGCCGAACCGAATCGAGTCGCGTCCACATAAAGTGTACCAACATTTTCGGTATCAGTAACGATTCTGTATCGGTTGGCACCGAGCTCATCCCTACCCCTGAAACTAAAAAAAGAAAAAATTAAAAGTTGAAGAAAATCAGCAAAAAAAAATTGTACGATGTCGTTGTTGTTCGTATGGTACCCGTGATCAGGGATGAGCAAATGGTACCGGGTAGCAGCATTGAACCAAAAGATTTCCAATATCAATTCGACACCAACTTTTGGTGTTTTCAGTATTAGTGTATGTTTTTACCTTCATGTACCGATACCGAATAGAACGGTACCAGTATTTTCGATACCAATACAGGCTCGATACCAGTTGACACAAAGCTTATCCTAACCCGTGATATTAAAAAAATGATTAAAGTTAAAAAGTTAAGAAAATAACTATTATTATAATATTAAGATAATAAAAGTATTAAAAAACTATATATTATTATAATATTAAAATTACTATTCATTAGCTTCTATTTTTAATGTATAAAATGTACAATATATATATAGGGAGCCGCTAGAATGAGAACCACCACGAGTTATGAGAACCGCGAGAACCAAGTGCCACGGAGGGCCGTTGACCACGAAATTTTTTTTACACCTAGATCCGTATATTTTAAGACTGAGTGTAAATTTTGGGTTCAAACGGCGCGCCCGAGGGGGTAGTTTTTTACGCCCAAAGTTTGGTTAAAAAAAAGAAAAATTAAAAAAACCCAAACTTTGGGCGTAAAAAACTACCCCCTCGGGCGCGCCGTTTGAACCCAAAATTTACACCCGGTCTTAAAATATACGGATCTAGGAGTAAAAAAAAATTCGTGGTCAACGGCCCTCCGTGGCACTTGGTTCTCGTGGTTCTCATAACTCGTGGTGGTTCTCATTCTAGCGGCCCCCTATATATATATATATATAATTTTAACTCCCTTTTAACTTCTTCTTTCTTTCTTTTTTTACTTTTTTTTTACCGCTAGATCACTCGGTTAGGTCTTTGGCCTTTGATCACATAGGTCACGAGTAGGAATTCCACGATTGGCATATTATTTCCAGTTTGAACCGGTGTAACAGTTCATCCCTCGCAAGATTCGACCCTGAGACCTCCCGGACAGGAACCCCACATAAGTGGGTAAACCTTCCCACATCCCCCTAAACCAATTGGTCTGCGGATCATTCGATTGACTTCTTCTTTTAAAAGTTAAGAAGTGAGAAATTGTGACTTATTAACTTATTCTCCTCAAAACATAAGCAATCCCAAACAACTTTTTAACTTTTCAAAAACTTAAAAGTTGGTGAAAACAAGCAATTACAAACACCCCTATTAGAGTACATGTCAACATAGGTAGCCCACTTGGTAGAGACACATGCCTCTTAAAGGGAAGGTCTTAGGTTTGAACAAGACCAAGGGGAATAATTTAGAATATTTATTGTAAATTAGAGGTGGCAACATTTGCCGTTAAAAAAATGTGAGTAAATGATTTGATTGATTTGGTTAGGAGTTGGCTCAACACTCATCACGCCCGTTAATCCCCTCCTCGGACACTCATCCTCTATGGTGTCCTTTAATGGGTTAGCCCAATGCCTAGCCCTTTTTAGGGTATCTGGTAATGACGTCAAGTCACTACATATGGTCTTGTAATACTTTTTAAAGAGTAAATTAGTTCAAATTTTAAGAGAAAAAATACAATATATAAAAACTAGCAAGAAGTTAGAACGACAAAGTAACACAAATTCAAATAAAAAATAAAGTGCTAACAAATATCAAAATTGCATCATTTGCTCAAATCTCCCTCTTTCATAAGTAAGTGGATGCCTTTATATCCTTCAAAACTTTATTGGCTTGCATACTAATGTTGTTAAATACTTATCATTTCTGGTCTTCCAAATAAATCGCATGTTTAATCTTTTCATACGCCTTTGGTAGATCCAACGACATTAGAACCTTGAGCATTTTCGTGACTGAGTTGCCTTGTACGTTAACAATATTACACCAACTGTTTTTACGTCTATTTTTTCATTATTTAACAGTCCCGTTGTAACGCACGGATCCAAAATACTAGCACTTAGTATTTATTTATAAGATGGTAACGCCTAAAAGGTTTATTATAATAAATAGATTGATTATAAATGTTGTAATGATTGAAATGATTGAAAAAAGTTTATAAGAAATGCAAATGACTGGACCCTTTTTAATCACAAACTCTAACCAAACATCTCCATCCTCTTAAAATCATGGATGGAGAAGTATATACATACATATACACAAAACCATATCGAACTTGTAGTTTTACAAAAGTTATGACCTTGCAAACCATTATGCAAAATCATACACCATATCAATAACTAAAATAACAACAATAATAATATACAAAACCAAGAGATTTCACAAGTTCATCACTATATAGACATGATTTCTTCTTTCCTCTTCAACTTCAACGTCTTATGCTTCGATTCCACAAGCAGCAAACGTGACATAACATATTCCAAAAGCTCTTCACGATGAGAAAATGTAAAATCCAAATGTGCATACTCAAACTGTTTATAAGATGCATTCACACCTCCATCTTTCATCAACCTATAATGGTGTATAATCATAGATGGAAGTATCACCTTATCTTTCATACCCGCGACAAGATCAATCGGTACATCTATCAAGTTATACCTCGCCCCCAAATCCATCGGCTCGGGTGAACCATAAACTTTCATGTTAGCTTCCCGGCTCCCATAATCAAACATCACGAACCTCTTCGCGCGTTTAATCTGCGCCAAATGGCGCGCCACCCCAAAAGAAACCCCGGGCATATCGTTCATGTTGTAATGCGGTAAGCCCATCACTCCCACCCAGTTTGAACTGTCGCCCCCGACCAAGTAGCTCATTATTGTTTGGACCAGCCCCCCGACCGCAGGGTAGTTTTGGAGATCGCGAGCTAGTTTGTGAACTATCATGCGAAAAAACCTCGTGGGGATGTATAATCCGGGGAAGATCGGGTTTAAAATGGGAGCTAGCCAGAGACATACGTATTCGATTACAGTGAAGAAGAAAGGGGAGTCGTGATGGAATCCGGCTGGGGATAACATTATTGCTCTTGATAAGCGGTGAGGCTTGTTTTCGAACCGTCGGGTTATGATGTACATTAGTATTGCGGCTCCTCCTAAACTATGGCAAATCGCGCAGAGTTTGTAAGGTTGATCACTGTTTGGTTGTTCGTTTGTGTCAAGTTGGGAAGATGATTTTAGTTCTTTAGTTTTCACTTCGTGGATCTTCTCGACTAACGCTGGTAGATCTTGTGTTCCATGTTCGTTGATCGAGTAACGCCAATACCTGTAAAAAGACGTCAAAATCACTGTTTCTACTAGGCAAATTGGATTTTAATAATCTAAACTATATACTGCCAATTTAATCATGAGTAAAGTACACGGATGGTCCCTGTGGTTTACCAAAATTTTAGATTTGGTCCCTAGCTTTCCAAAAGTACACAGATGGTCCCTATGGTTTGCACTTTGTAACGCATTTTGCCCCCCAACTTCTTCCAAAAGTAAAGGGATGGTCCCTGTGGTTTGCACTTTCTAACACATTTAGTCCCTAACTTCAGTAACTTGGACATGCTAAAACTTTTAAAATATGTTGGATGGGGACTAAATGCGTTACAAATTGCAAACCACAAGGACCATCCCTGTACTTTTGAAAAGCTAGGGACCAAATCCAAAACTTTGGTAAACCACAAGGACCATTCGTGTACTTTACTCTTTAATCATTGACGGTCTTTACTTTCACTTCCCTAATGGCAATCCTACTCGCAAAACAATCAAAGATTTATAATTTTCACTGCAAGCGAAAATCAAGAGTAAACCTATAATCATTATGCAAGTGAGATTGTCATTGACGTCAAAAGTGAAAGTTAGGAGTGCCTTTGGTTAAATTGTCAGTATAGATTATTATCGACCAATGAGTTATAGACTTATAGTTTGGATTATTAAAATACAAGGTAGTAATCAACTTACTGCCGTGAAGTCAGTTTCTTGTTGACGTGTTCTCTAGAAACCAGACCACGAAAGTTGCCAAGGAAAACATCGTATCCTGAAAAAGAAGACAAAGTTTAACATTTGTGTTATAAATTATAATCGTCGAAGATACTAAGGTTTGTGTGAAGATATAGATCGCATACCATGATCATAAGCTGCAAAAGCGGGAGAGCCAACAATGCCATTAGACACCCAACTGGAGAAGAAGACCCAAACCGTGAGTAAAACCATGATTGAAACACATTTACAGTTGAAAATGTATGATCACCTTACCACATAGATGAATCAAAAACACCATGTTGGAGATACACAGCCTTTTTCGAATCGCGTCTGCAACAAGGATTAGAGTATTGTTAATCAAACAAAGTTTGAAGATCCAAAACTGATGAGTTTGACAAAATAGACTCGACTTTTAAAATATTCCAATCAACCAGTGTTTGACACGTGTCCTTTGCCACATGGAAGTTTCTGGTTGGCGGTAACAATTTCTTAATTTTTTTTGGATAAAACTAATTCATTCACTAATAGCAGGACGATTACAATAAAGAGGCAGGCAAACGGGCAACAAGCTGCGCCACAATCCCTTTTGGATAGTAAAACCGATCCTACTAAAAACAAGAAAAGTCAAATGATTTTTTTTGTAAAAAAATTAAAAATAAAAATAAACGTCAAAGCTATTTTGTCGAACTAATCAGGACCATTTTATGATTTTCCGAAACCCAAAACATTACTAGTTTTCAACCTTGGAATTCTTTCGAGAACGAGAACATATCCATCTGATGTTACAACGTTAATCGCTTCATAAGGGTACCCGAGCTCGGTAATGACATCCCGGCATTTTCTAGAATCTGTGTTTAGGGTATTGCTTAAATTGGTTTTCTTTTGGGTTGGTGTAGGATCAGAATCAGCAAGAGTGGCGGTGGGAACGATGGCATCTGAATCATCATTATCAATCTTTCGAGTACCACTTGAAGAAGATGACCACCTTAATAACATCCTTAAAGACTCCAACGGCGACAGAAGACAACGAGTTGCATGATGAATAACATCAAATATGGTTTCTATAACTATCTCTATTCCTAGATGAAGATCCTGTTAATATAAAAGAAACCATGTAAACATCAAGTGTTCAACCAGAAACTAAAAACCGATTATTAGTACTTCAATCCATAATAATCAATTTTAAAACATAAATCCAAACACCACGAACGGAACAAACCTCTATAATCCCACGTCTTCTATCCGTAGCCCGTTGAACAACATGATCAATTCCTTTCTTGGCAGCATTTGCAGACGACACACGTTTATGTTTCGTAGTATGTGCCCTAACACCTTTGTTGAAGATCCTTTTACAGAAATAAAAGGGTATCCCAAACATGATTCTTGCAGGAATCAAAAGAAACATGACAATGGACATAAGCCAATGTCGTCGATTCCTTTCGCGCTTCGCAAAGCTCGTTGCTCTCGAAAATATTAAGTTTGGTGTTAAGGGAGTTGCAGGACATATGTAAGCATCATCATAATCATCTACATCATCTTCAGCTGAATGCTCTCCACTTGATGATAATGAATCAAAATCCACCGATAGTTCATGAACGAATTGGTTAAACGATGACACCCCACTACCAAGAACACAAACAAATGTTTAGATCGTATAAAAAATTTGATCCGCCTAGTAAGCATTTATGAAGAACATGTTGGTGATCAAGAAAACTTACTTCTCCATCCATCTGGGAAGCCGTGGTCCACGAACTTTCGGTCTAAGCTCCCAGCCTTGAATGCCTTCAAGGATGTTAGCTTTGCCAGGCAATATAGATAATAATACTGCGGATAATCCATTTATCAACCTCAATATGTTGCTTAATGTTTCATACGTGATCGTCTTCACCGACCTAATATACACACAAGATCTCAGTCAAACAAACAAAAAACCCTTTGAAATCATAGACACTACTAAAAAACAATATCCATCTAGAAAACGGTCTTTAGAGACACATTTCCGACAAACCTGATATCGTTGAAAAACTTTCATAATATATTTTTCGACACTTTGTCAACAAACAGAACCAACACGTTCCATTTTCATGGATTTCGGACGCAAAGTTCGACATGAAAACACGATCAAACCAATTCATTCATGAAAACATACGAATTTTGTTGATAAAAACAATTATAAAGAATGCTGCATTTGAATATAGGGAGATTAAGAAACCAACTCTTTTGTGACAGCGAGAAAGTTGTCAACGATTCGCTGCATGATTTGAATTTTCGCGCGCTAGATTAGATGACCGAGAGAAATCATAATAAAACCGTCGGGAAACAAGAAAGTTTTTGATTCTAGAGATCCAGAGGATGAAGATGGAATCATATGTCCTACAATCTACAATGAGTATTAATTTTTATGGCCCTACGTAAACTTCTCATATTTGTAATGCTTTTAAACACTATATTTGGAAATTTTTTAACCACAATTTATAGCTGTTACTCAAGAAAAGAACATTTAAAACCATATTACCAAATCGGTAAGTTTGTGTTGATTCACCAAATCACCAATCAAGTGGTGGCACCCAATCAAACTTGGCCACGTAAACACACGGGTAACTTTCCATCTCTACCGTGACCTGAAATTCCATTCCAATGGCTGCCATTTATCCCCCGTCAGAATCTCCCTCTGCTACAATCCGTCGTCTCCAAATTCATCGCCTCTGGTTCTCCTTCTGCAGTGGCGCATCATTAAAGCAATCAGCTTCTTCGGCCGTTGAATCACCGAAGGGTTATCCTTCAGCTTTCGAGAAACTATAACAGCTTGTTTGGCGCAGATAAACAGCAGTTTAATGTGATCGATCACGTGGCGGAACATTTGTCTTTACGGTTATGCAAAGGGTAGGGTTTGGGTCAATTCCAACCCCATACCCGAGTATAGAAGTTTGTCCTATACCCAGCCCAAAATCCGCCGGACATCTATCGGGTAATTACCCGTCAGACTCAGCTCAACATCCGCCGGATATCTATCGGGTAATTACCCGTTAGACAAGGGGAACACCTGTGGGTTTTTTATGCCAGTTAGTTGATTAAAAATACTTCTTGGGTATACCCAAAACCCGATCTATAGCGTAACTATTAATTTGATGTTTCCCCAAAAAAGAAAGGGTTCAGTGGTATAAATTATTTATACAAATGTCTGGTATACTGTAGACAGCCGTCACGTATATAATTAAAATGCTCTTGTATGAATCTTTATAACATGGCAAAAAGAAGCCATTCCAAACATACATGTAACTTACAAAACCAATATCACGTAGTACCGGTTATGAAACTTATGTGCCATATTTAAGTAACTTTTTAAAGCTAGTTTTTTTTAACACAAATGGAATTTTGAGACAACTCTATTGCAGCAAAGTTAGTTGTAAAGCAACATATCTCAAGACAAAAAGGCCAGTACAAGTAACATGGATTTAAATATTAACTGTGAAGTTGCTGTTCTAACTAGTCCGGATTTCAAAACAATAAATATTACAGAGCATAAAACTGGTTAAAATTTTCTGGAATTGAATCAACTGTCACAGAACCAAAAACCAAACACATACAATAAGAAGCATACATGAGTATTGACCTCCCAAGAACTGAAAATGGAAGAACATGATTCTTAAAAAGTAACAAAATGTTTCAAAATCTCAAAATATTACCAAATTCAGCCTAGTTCATTCTCTGAGCAGCCTCTTTGGCAAGAACTCTCTCTTTTGCCTTGGTCTTTGCTTGTGATTTTGATCCCATTATTCCACCACCCCACTTCTTCCTGTACTCTTCATACTTGTCATTGAAGTTTGCCTAAAACAACAAAATAACAAAAAGAATAATTTTAAATCAACCATAACTTTACAATAAAAGTTTTAGATAAAATCACTTGAGATGTACCTTGACAGCCTCCAAAATCCGGCTGAATTCCATTTTATCTTCGTTCTTGACTGTAGTCAAGCACAGTGCTGCAGCGGTTTTCTGGTGAACAATCTGAAAATACAAAAATTATTTGTTTTTTTTCTAACTGAAACAATGAAAGCAGAAAAAAACTATATATAATATGCAAAACACGTACAGCTCCTAATCGTGATTTCCCTTTCACAATACAGTAGGGGATTTCCATCTTTCTGCATAGTGCCGGAAGCCAGACAACCAATTCAATTGGATCAACATCATGGGCGATGATTACCAGTTGCGCCTTGTTCTACAATGAAATATAAAAAGCGTTAAAACGTGTAACAAGCAGATAAAAAAATAGAAGGTAACAACTGCCCGTGCCATGTCAAATTTGACCTGTTAGACTTAGATATAAACATAAACCCCAATTGACATGTTCATAAGTAAATTGGTCCGTATTGATACCTCTAAGGATGATAGATTCTAAGAGAAAGTATAAGAACCTGCTCAATTAGGTAAGTGACATGGTTCAGACCATACTTGACAACAATTGGTTTCTTAGCTTCAACCGTTTTCCCCTCTGACTCAGCCTGAGCTCTTTTTAAAAGACGTTCTTTCTTTGCAGCTTTATCCTCTGGCCTGTACTTGAGTAGCATCTTGAACAACGTAGTTGCTGCAAATTTACATTTCCAGAAATGTCAATAGCTGATTAAAAAATTATAAACATACAAAAGCATGTACAACAAAACTTCCATTGCCAATTCTAAATCATATAAAACAACATTTTCGGTAAATAGAATACAAGCCACCAGATAATAAAAAATGTGTATGCATCCCATTATCAAGTTGCAATATTGTAGAACTACGTAGGGCTGTTCATAAACCACTTAAACCGAAGGTAGTCAGCCAAAACAGCATGTTTGGTGTTACATTACTTAACCTTACATTTTTAATATGCAGTTATGTATATGTCCAACGCTCAAAAACCAACTGATCAATTTAATAACTAAGGCAAATAATGATAAAAAAAACCGAGCCTGCCCAGCCAACCCCAACGGTTTGGTTTGGCTATTTCCGAACCAGTTTGGCCCAGAAACTCCATCAAAACTGATTGAACCATCACCAGAAAGTATAATACTAAATGTGTAACCTGTGCAGGACTAGCAAAGTGTTCATTTGAAAAAAACCAATGGTGTGTGTGAAGTCTAGTAATGAATTAACAACAAACTATGGAAGCAAGCAAAAGCAGTTAGAACCTAATCACAAAAATGTATGAACGGATTTAAATGTTCATTTGAAAAAAAATACAAACAAAAGATTGATACCAAGATTTTTGTCAAGGGTCTTGGTAAACTGGTTCAAAGCTGGTGGAACCTTCAAACGCTGCTTGAGGATCCTCCTCTTCCTCTGAATTCGAACAACTTGTGGCCATCTTACAAATCTGTGCACATCCTTTTTAGGAGGCAAAGCTCCACCGATTCCAAACTGCTTTGGACGTTTCTCAAACAACGGATTCACCACCTTCTCCTGAACACACACCAACAGTTCACATAAACTTCAAACCGATTACAACGTTTGTTCAAAAAACATAATAATGCAAAATCAAGCTTCAGAAAAAGAATGAATCAGCTTCAAAAACGATGAGGTTTGTTCAAAAATCTCATAATAATGCAACATCAAGTTACTGGAAATGAATAAATCAGCCTAAAAAACGACACCGTTTGTTCACAAATCGTGATAAGGCAACAACAAGCTACTAAAAACGAATGAATCGGCTTCAAAAACGATGCCGTTTGTATAGAAATCATAAATCATAAATAATGCAACATCAAACTACTGGAAATGAATGAATCAGCTTAAACGATGTCGTTTGTTCACAAATCATAATAATGCAACATCAACCTACTGTAAATGAAGAGATCAGCTTCAAAAACGATGCCGTTTGTCCAAAAACCATAATAATGCAATATCAAGCTACTGGAAATGAATGAAAACACAAATCAATGTGTATACATACCGTTTTCTTCTTAGTTGCAACAGTCTTCACGCCTTTCTTCGGAGCCTTCAAGTAATAAGAAATTATACGTATATGATTAGCGTCAGAGGACAAAATCGACACTAAATTGAATTAAGTTTTTGACGATTAACATTTAGTTAAAATTGCAGGTGAATTGAGGTAGATTACTAACCATTAGTGGAACTTTGAATTCAAGCGGCGATACGGCGACAATGAAGAACCCTAACAGAAATGTATGTGTGTTGCCTTTACAACGAAGATGAAGATTTAAGTTTTAGGGTTTCGCAGATCTCCAATTGGTGTGGGCTTATTTGGGCTTGGTTTGTGTGGGCTTATTTGGGCTTGGTTTAATTTTACTTTTATCTCGGTCTAAGCCCGGTCATGCACAACAAGACTTTAACAAAAAAAAATAGTTAGGTGCACAAATCGGGCATTGGGCATACCGATTTTGAGTACCGGGTATCGTATTACCCGGATCGGGTATAGAAACGGGTTTTGGAGAGAAAATAAATAGGTTTTTCGATTTCGATTTCAGGTTTTGATTGGGTAGGATCGGTATAGGTTTAAATCTTATATGTACCCAATAAATACCTGACGGGGTAGGGTAGGGTATGAAATCAAGTTGGGAATACCGGTTTTTGAGTGTTTTTCGGGTAGGGTATAAATATAATACCCAGTAAAACAAGTATAGGGCTCGTTTGGTTCGCAGAAAGTTTTTGTAGGAATTGGAATGAATTCCTTTGTGTTTTTATATCATGTTTGGTTGGCAAATTTATAGAAGGTGACGGAGTGTTAAAAAAAATTAATGACATGAATATCCTTGATAAACCTTTCTTATTTAAATATGTGAGGGTTATTTGGTAATTATATAACATTCTAAAGAAAAGTTTGAAATATCCATAAAGGAGTGAAGGAAAGTTGAAATCCTATGATTGAAGGAATTTGGAGGAAAACATTCCAAATCCATTTTCTTGTAATGCAGACCAAAAATTATTTATAATGGAAAACAATCCAATTCCAATTCTAATTTCATGTGACTACACTCCTTAAAACCACCGACTACAAGCCCTTTATATTTGATTGACAACTTTATTTTGATCTATAAAATCATCCATAGACCTTTGAATAATCACATCCATTCCCTGTTTAGCCTTTTTTATATATTTGATTTTCATAATTCCATATTACAGACTAAGAAATTTAGAATCTTATGTGATATTATAAGCCATAAGTGTAAAGGTGTGAGTTCTTTGTTCCATAGTACCATATCGCTTAGGGTGGAGAGGGCGTAATACTTGAATGAAAGCGGGTTGGGCTGGGTACTTGTGGGTACACCGCCACAACCTATGCAAGTTTGGTGTGTAGATTAGTTTGCAAGTTCTACAACCAGTAGAGGGGAAAGCCAATTGGGTTAATTTGTGAGTTCCATAACCAATGAGAGTGCCCTCAGTTTTGGGTTGAAATGAGGTGACAGAATATTATTTGAAGATGATGCGGGTAGTTATGGGTTGAGCAAAGAATACCTCCTCCACATTTATATCATATCAATGTTGCCACCGTGTAAAGGTTTGAGTTTAACTCAAATTTCTCTTTACATATATACACAACAAAATAGTTTCAGTTAACATAATTCATCATAAAAACATTTTTTTCTCTCATATATCCTCCTACTTATGTTTCTATTCAACTTGAGACCGGCAACAAAAAATCAAACAAATGTTTGTACATGTAGTTAAAAGTTGTGTTATGAACATTAACATACCTAAATCTTACACGTTAAATATCAGTTAAATTGAACTATATGTTAATATTATATACCCAATTCAATTGTTTCATCCCAAAAGAGTGCATCAACCAAAGAAGCACTTTCTAAAACGAGAGTCAACTCAAAACATGGATAGACAGTTTGACAGACAACCATGGTAGTTTTGGCATGACATCTGGTTAGGCAACTGGCCGCTTGCTTCTCGGTTTCCATCACTCTATGCAATTGAATCTCAGAGGTTCTTTGCATTTGGGCTTCGCGATCTTCTAATAATCCACAAATACTACTCGGGCTCAAGAAAGAAGAGAAAGGCGGGGTCAAGGTGTCATTCTGACCACCATGTGGTGTATCTGGAGGATGCGACACGAGATGGTGTTTTGAGTCTAAACCGGCTTCTTTTGCTAAGGTTGTGGAAGGGGTTATGTGTGGATAAAAAAACTGTTCCAAAGAGCAAGCGATGACCTGGAGCCAATGGAGGACTTTTAATGTTTTTATTTAGTTGTTTGTTTTTTCTGTGTTTGGCGGCTCTAATGCCTTGTTAGCCTGCAACCTGCGTCAACCATACGAAAGTAACGAAAGCAACTCAAAATGTACAATACGAAATAAAACAAGACTGTGACCATCAACCGCGTGCCCGGTTGAATCTTTCAATTCAAAGTAGTCTTTTTGAAAAATAAATTGTATTTCTTATATGAAGTTCCTATCCTATCCTATCCTTACACTTCCATTTTTCTCTGAAGATAAAGTATAGTACAAACAGACAAAAATCCTCAAATAAAACATCATGGGACCTGAACTCCAAATCTAATGACTGGGCAAGTGTTTGCTTCCATGGTTTTATGCAAGTCTCGGTTGGTTAGTGACTTGTTCAAAACTGTGAAGAATTCTAAACTATTATCATTATTCTCGAGAATTCAAATACTCTTCCCAGCCCACTTTTTCTAGCTTCTCCGTCTTTTCCAATACTGTATCTCTTGCGTCTTCTTGGAATTGCGCCATTCTGTATGCACAAAATATGGTCAAGAGTCAAGATATGCTTGTATGACTTTAACTTGCTATCAAGTGTGAGTACGCACGTGGGTGTATTCTTAAGATGACAATGCTCTATCTCAAATGTGTCGAATAAAAAAATCAATATTGGTTGAAAGAAAAACATGCTAAACGACTGAAGGTCAACCTGTAATTAAAGACTTGATTTTCCATTTGATAAATGAAAAAATGATGTTTTTATAATCAGTTAATCATAACTAAAGAATTGAGAAGTGGATAAAAAAGATTATAGAAGCCAACCCATACTTTTAAAAAAAAGACCTGTTACACAGCCCGCCCATGTTGTCACTGATAATTTATATGCATGCATACACAGAGTGAGAGATAACCTTGCTTGGAGCGCAGGATCAGCCACACCTAACATTCTGACCGCCAATAAGCCTGCATTTGTGGCATTGTTTATTGCAACCGTTGCAACAGGAACACCTCTAGGCATCTACTTTAAATCGAATAAACAAGAATCGGATCAAAAAATGGCAAAATACACGCAAGTGAAAATCTGATCCTACAACAGCAAGACTGCTACTTTTTGGTCAGACAAAATCTCTGGGTCATACATTACTAATAAAAAATACTATATTATAATTATCATTAAGTAATAATATTGTATAACTTTCCTAACTAAATTTAAAAAAAAAAATAAGGTTTTGGAAAAGCGAGGACAACCATACTAGGGGTGTGAATTTCTAACACGACGTGAACCTAACTCGAATTTCGCGGGTATGGGTTTAGTCTAAACAGGTCAGGGTCAGCTTCAGGTTGAACCCGCGAACCCGTTTATCTAAATGGGTCGGGTTCGTGTCAACCCATTTAACCCATGTGTATTATATTTTATTATTTCACAATATGTTTTACGTTATAAATTAAATTGGGTGGGTATTTTATGTTATAATTATAACTTAAAAAGAGATTAACAGAAGATTTTATAATTAAAATAGAATTGTATTATATATATTTGTGTTTTTGTAGTAAAATTTAATAAACTAATTTGTGAAAAATAAAAAAAAATCGGGTTGACCGGGTCGTGTTCGGGTCAACCCACGAATATTCGGGTCGTGTTCCGGTTCATATGTATGATACGATTTTCAGGTTCGGATTCGTCTAAAATTTCGGGTTCGGGTCGGGTTGGACCCACCAACCCGCGAACCCAATCCGTTTACCCAAACTGTGACGACGTGTACCATAACATTAACAATCTTTCTTGACTCTTTACCCAACACGGTCATTATTAGATAGATGGCATGCTTGATGCTTTAGAAAATATGACGTAATTTATCTACATACCTGCACAATGGAGAGAAGGGAGTCGAGGCCATCCAATGTTGAAGCGCGTACAGGAACTCCAATCACGGGTAACGGTGTCAAGGCAGCTACCATACCTAACCACACATTAAAACATTAACATTACTGTCTTTATAACATACTTAGAGCGTTAATATTTATAGATTTAGATATGAAACCTGGCAAATGGGCTGCACCCCCAGCACCAGCAATAATAACCTGAACGCCTCGTTCTCGAGCAGATGTGGCATAAGAAAACATCAGTTCGGGTGTCCGGTGTGCTGACACTATTCTTACCTACACAATATTTTCAAAGCATAAGACCTTCCAATTCACTTTTTTTCAGAAATTTAGATTAATATAAACATAAAAAGAAACAAGTCAAAAGCGTAAAATTATAAAATATATATCTTAAAAGAAAAAATGAGTTATAACTCATAACTCCCCCAATGTTGATGTTTAACGCATAGCATACGACCCATCTAAATCAATCAAATTTATACAAGGTACTATATTCCTACCGAATCATATTTGGCATGCTAATTATTTCTAAGAACACCAAGTAATTTTAACAGAATGTATTTCCGGTTAACCCAAGCCGACAGTAAGAAAATACTCATTTTTGACCCGTTACCCAACCCACCCGTTAGCTCTACCCAAAAAGGTTAAGAAATAACCTCAGCAGACACATCAAAGTCGTTCAAAACTTTAGCAGCTTCTTTCATCACTGGAAGGTCTGAATCAGAGCCCATGATGATTCCAACACGTGGAGCAACTGTGTCAAGAAGATGAAGGCATTGTGATTATACTATAAATGAATAGAAGTGACAAATGATACATGTTTTTAGAAAACAAACTTGGAGTCTCCTCTGAACTTTCTTCTTTGAGAAATGACTTAACCCGTGCTTCCACAATGCCCATTGAAGGCCCAACAACAGTGATGTGGCCCATCTTCCGTTGCTTTCGCATATCTTGCAGTTTTATAGATAATATGTTTTTAGTATTTGGCTGATGATATCAAAGAGGTATATGTTTCAAAAGTGTGTGTGTGTGTGTGTGTGTGAAACTACGAGTTAGGGGTGCTAAACGGGTTGTGTTCGTGGGTTGGCGGTTTCAACCTGGCCCGTACCCGAAAACTTTTAGACGAACCCAAACACGCCCTGGACCCGAACCCGAAATCGTGTCATACATATGAACCCGAACACGACCTGAATATTTGCATATTGACGCGAACATGACCAGTTCAACCCAAATTCTTTTTTATTTTTTAAATTTTCCACAAATTAATATATTAATATTAAAATTCACTACAATTAACACAAACGTATATAACACAATTACATTTAAATTATGAAATCTTATGTTAATTTCTCTTTTTAAGTTATAGGTATGACATATAATACACACCCAATTTAATTTATAACATAAAACATATTGTAAAAAAATATAAATGGGTAAAGCAGGTCAACCCGCCAACCCCTACCGAATTGAACCAAACCCGACCCGTTTAGCTAAACGGGTTCATGGGTTCAACCCGAAACTGACCTGTTTAGACTAAACCCAAACCCGCGAATTTCGTGTTAGGTTCATGTCATGACTCGTGTTTTCGAGTCGTGTTAGAAATTCACACCTCTATTGTGAATACAAAAACAAACACATATTTGTGAATACATATACCTGGCTTGTCATACCAATGAATGGTGGCCCCCGGTGAACACAGTGCTCGTTTAATAATCTGATTTGCTATAATAAAACCCGCCTCTCCCTGCACAAACAACCCTCGTCACGTTGCCTACATGACGAAATCTAATATACTTGCAAAACTATATAATAACAATACTAATAAAAAAATTACGTCATCTTCGCCGAGAATGTTGTACATCATGGCAGATGGAACCTTCATTGACGGATCACCAAGCGGAAGCCCAACGATGGCCCGTAAATGCTGCTCATATTGTGAAGTATAACACGACTCGATAGTGTGGTGCCCGCTGTTATGAGGTCTAGGAGCAACTTCATTCAGTAAAATCTGTAATTTTATAGCACAAATAAACATTACATATTAACACTCACATAAAGCGGACAAGCGGTAGACGTATAAATGTTAAAAACAAATTATATATACAAAAGAAACTATTATTAACCTGGCCGTCTTCTGTCAAAAACAGTTCAACTGCAAACACACCAGCACCTTCTAACGAAGCGACAGCTCGGGAAGCGATATCAGTTGCGAGTTTCATAATCTTCCATGATTCGTTAGCAGGTGCCTTAACAATGTGACAAATATTTTCCCTAAAAATGGTACAAAAAAAAAAAGATATCATCAAAAAATGTTTATAAATATAACAAGACCAATACTAAAGATTCAAAAATAAATAAATAAACATAACCACATCAAACATATCATCTTGCCTGTGTACAGTCTCGACAACAGGATAGCAAGATATAGAATTGTCTCGTCCTCTTGCAACAATAACCGCAAGCTCCTAAAACAAACATGAAAAAGCTAAACTCATAAACTCCATAATATACACTGACGAAAAAAAGTCAATGAAAATATACAAAAGTCAAACTCTATGCAACTAGAGTGTGATAAAAACTGACCTTAACAAAAGGGGCCCATTGTTCAACATATAAACCATGATCAAATCCTCCTAGAGCTGCAAATAAAGAGTAATTTTGAACTTTTAAGTGCCAAACATGTATAAATATTTGTATACCATCACACTCTAATCTTTTTACACCAAAAAAAGATTAATAAATAATAAATAAAATATTAAAATACCATTTATTGCAGAAGTAAGTTCGTTTTCAGTTTTAGCAACCGCATTACCACGGCCATCGTAAGCCAGCCTTCTACTCTTTATCATAAGAGGATAGCCAAATTCTTGACCCGCTCTTTGAGCACTTTCTTCGTCATTTATCTGTCCCCAAAATTTATATTTTTTTTATTTTTTAGGGATAAAGAAAATGCGCAGAAAATACTGCTTAATAATCCAAACCTGCACAAACTTGGGTAGCGGGATGTTGTTCTGAGAAAAATGGACTTTTTGTAGATACTTATCCTGTGAAAACAAAAATGTAAAGAGTTAGTGAAAATATTTGAATAACAAGACGCTATGGTTTCATACTACAAAATCAAACAACAAAACTGTTTATAATCATTTACACAGAATCAAACTGTATACCTGTATAATGCGAATGGTGGAGGCTTTAGGTTGACAATCTACCCCTTGTTTTTCCAGTTTTTCCAAAGTGTCAGCATCAACATGCTCAATTTCAACCGTCAATATTCCACAACTCTTTGCAAATTCTTCAACTTTCGCGCTGTCGTTATAACTTCCCACCATATGATAATTAGATATGGAACTGGCAGGACAGTTTGCCATTGGATCCAAAATATTAACTTTGATAGACATTTGGGAAGCAGCTTGACAGAGCATCCGCCCTAACTGACCTCCGCCCAACACACCCACAACCGTTTCAGAAAGTCCATGAGTTGGTGTTATATCATCCTTCCTATATTGTATTGAAGTCACATGTTTTGTTAATATTTAGAACTCCACAAATACATATACTGTTGTAGTGTTGTGTGATATAAGTATAAGTATAACCTTTGTGAGACATCAGTTTTTGTGGAGGTGTTGCAAGTGATAGTACAAGCCATCGGTTGCTTGTGCATCATTGGATACGATGAAGCAAACGAAGTCTTGCTTAAGTTCCGGAATGTTCCAAACCCAAGTAAAGGACTTCGGTTGGAACAAACGGGTGATGTAGAACCGAACTGATGGTTCGGGCTCAGCATCCTGTCAATGTGATTGAAAAAAAAAATTATTTCTTGAAAAGTGAGGAACAACAAAAAAACAAAGTAAAAACAACTTACAAATACATGAATAATCTCCTTGGTAACAGAAATTAGTTAAAAAATCTGCAAGAAATTAACAATGTCACAATAAAACTCAATAATAAATGAATTTACAATCCAATTTCTCAATGATCTTCTGCTTGACATTACTTTCTATCAAAAACAGAATCTTGGAAAGGCTTTACAGATTATAACCAACTGAAAACACGATTAACCATTCATATCCAAACACATACTAAGCATCAGTTACATGAATGTTGTTCCAAACTAGATTTAATCTACAAATTCAACAACCAAAGTAATCCATTTCCACAAAATCAATAAAAAAAACCTAATATTCAGCAAAATGGAGATAAAAAATAAAAAGAGCAAAGTAAACTCCAAACACACAAAAGGGTTCCACTGAAATCAAAGAGAAGTTGAGGGAATTAGAAGCTCGGTTACCAGTGAATTTGGTGGACGTAGAAAGCACGCAGCAGCAGCAGCAGCCTCTGTTTGGGAAGGAGGGAATATAAATTAACCTACTTTTGAACTTCTACACACCCAAAAGTCAAAATTTTCGACAAGAGACTGAGGCCAGGAAAGAAAGACCACTGAAAATCGAATGCGATGACTTCAGTGTGGGTGACGGCTAGGTCTTCCCTTGGCTCGGAAATCTGATTCTTGGTAAGTGTATTATTTTTCTTTTTCTTTTTTTTTTACGGTCAACTAACTCACTGGAGGACAAGCATACTGGATTGCCCTCAATCGAGTCACCAGTTCCGGGGGAAAACTCGCCCGCCCGAAAACCCACTACGGTAAAATCTGGTTTAGCTCGGTTTTGAACAGATGACCTGAAGAAACACCAAACTAATCAAGTGATTAGTTTGTGGTTTGTGACTCGACAAATAAAGGTTAATCTTCTTTATCTCGTCCAAGCTGCTGTGAAGATCCTGCAAAACATTCAACACACCAGAAGCTCGTTACAAGGAGGAGAATAAGGGGTTCTCCTTGTAACCATCCCCCGGCGTGAGAATAAGTATTTGTTTTGAAGATAATAAGTGTGTGTATAAAGTGAGAGAGCAATAGAGCGATCCTTAAAACTGGAGGTGGAGTTCACTATTTATAGCCGAGGTGGTTTGTGAAGGATATGGGCTAATGGGCCTTGGGCCTGTGGTCGACAACAATGAATATCCATTTTGTCCCCTCTGCCATGACCGTTAGTGATTCTAGGCAAGAAGATAGCTGGTGCATGTTGAATGGCCATGTGTTCTGACAATTATCCTTGTTGTCTGGTCTGTCATCAGCAGCTAAGTGGAGATCGTGGAGCAGTGGTCGGCGCACGTTGATTGGTGCCACGTGTGCGTCCTTGTGTACCTTTTTGTCTCTTGTACGATTGTCCATCGTGCAGTATGATCGGATATAGCATGTTGGACACTCATTGGCCCACTGCTCTGCCACTTGTACCTTTGGTACTTGTCCGAGGTTTACCTGCGCTTCTTACCTCCGCGCGACCCTTGGGGATATCCTGTGTAGCTGGTGCAAGGTCCAGGAAGTCAGGGTTTTTATCCAAGGAGTTAAGTGCCAAATCTGGTCCTGTGTTGATCGTGACCTCGCGCGCGGCCTGGATTACTCTTGATTAGCCGGCGCAAGGTCGGGAATGTTACCAAATTGGTCTGATATGGGTATGGTCCCGTGCGCGACCTGAGTTTGACTCGAATAGTCGGCGCAGGATTTGGGACCATACCCATTATTGACCTCCGGAGAGGTCTAGTTCTAAACTTCATTGCTACCATGCTAGTAAGAATTAAAATTTAAACCACAAGTAGAGAAACCAAATGCCTAACCACTACTTCAAGATTTTTAATTCTATTATATTGCAGCCATAGTTTGACTCTTTAAGATGCTTCCAGGCCCACCTTCCATTTTGATGTTGCGTTTTCTTTTTAACTAGTGCTTTAGATTCCGCGTGTTGCGCGTTAGATGTTTTTGTTTTTTAAATCTGATCAAGCCCTTATCATTCCATACTAATGCTAGCCAAAACCTTAATGGAAAAGTCAGTCATCGAAAATATTAAGAGATGATGGCACTTCCAATATTTAGATGTCGGAAGACTTTGACATGAGTAAACCTTATAAGAGAAGATCCACCGCGTAACGAAAAGTGGGAACTCTAAAAGAGAAGAGAGAGTACAAAGAAAGTTGTTTACACTTAACGAAAGTCCAGGCATTTACTACCTATTAGATTTGTTTACATACTACACAAAACGGTAAAAGGCCTACATATCAGACTTGTGTACATTATAAGGCTTTTTATGCAAAATGGAAAACGGGTTCATTTGCTTTATTCGACCCCCCATGCTTTCATTGGTGACTTAGTGCTTCAGTTGGTTGTGTCATCACCTCGTGTTTTCTTCGACGGCATAGCTTCAGGACCTATAGTTAGGGCTGTCCAAACTGCTCGACGATCGAAGATCGCTCGACGATCGCTCGAAAAATGATCGAAAAATGCTCGTTCGATTCCCGCTCAGTTTGTAAATGAGCCGATCGGATCGGTTCGATTCAAATTCAATCCGAGCATGAGCAAGGCTCCGCTCGCTCGACGATCGCTCGGTTTCGCTCGAATTATTTTTATTAATAATTAATATATATATACATATATAAATATATATATTATAGATTTTGTAGATTAAAACCCAAAAAAATAAATAATAGCCCAACCAAATTTAAAAGCCCAAATAGTTAGCCCATCTTAATTAATAACCTAAATCTATAATCAGAGATCTTATGATCTTATCTATTATCTACCATTCTAACCCTAAAGTCTATAACTCGCCGCTGCTTCCTTTAAAAAAAAAATCGATCGCTCCAAAAAATCGCCGCAGCCTGCCTCTCACTCAGTCACTCTCCGGCTCTCCCATCGTCGTTTCTTTGCGTCTTGCCGTATTACATCTGTCTCGGTGTCTACGGTCAAAAACAGGAAGCCGATGTGCAGATGATGTTGTCTGCTGAAGTCCACCTCGGCACCAAAAACTGCGATTTTCAGATGGAACCTTACGTCTTCAAGCGCAGTAACGACGGTATATAATTGCTAATTTGTTCGATTGTTTAGTTTACTGTTTAGATTTTGTTATCGTTATTGATTGTTTTGTTGAGTGTTGAATTTATTTGTTGTTGTTGATATTAGGTTATAGGTGAAATTGTTTGATATTGTTGAGATTGAGCTGTTATTATTTGTTATTTGTATGAATAGCTAGGAATATGTATAGTGAATTGTGTTAATTAATTAAGTTTTTTGGAGTTTTGAGATTGTATCTAGTTTTTGTTGATGTTAGGTTATGTAATGTTTTGTTGTGTTTGATTTATTTGCTGTTTTTAAGTAGTATTGTTTTGATATTGTTGAGATTGAGCTGTTTATATAGTGAATTGTTCTAATTAATTAAGTTTATTGCAGTTTTGAGGTTGCATCTAGTTTTTTTTTTTGAAATTTTATTGATGTTAAGTTTTAGAATGTTTTGTTTTGGTTGACTTATTTGTTATTTTTAGGTAGTATTGTTTTGATATTGTTGAGATTGAGGTGTTACTTGTGTAGATATATAAATAGTTAGGATCATATGTTGTGAATTGTTTTAGCTAATTAATCAAAATTGTTGGAGTTTTGAGATTGTGTAGATGCAGATTCTAGTGTGTTGTTTGTGACAGATTTGCCGTATTATTGTTGAATATCTTTGGGGACAATTTTCTTTGCAGTGAAGGCGTTTGATCTGCAGACGAATACTTGGTCAACCATGAAGACCTACGGAAAACCACCGGTATTCATTCTTTACATATTGCATATTGTGCTTTTTACTACTTATCCCGCTTATCCTGATCTAGATCATGATTTTTAGTGTCTAGACACCAATGGTTATCAACAGACTTTAAACATATTTTTTGTTTCGTTACGCTATTGCAGGTATCACGTGGAGGTCAATCGGTTACACTTGTGGGGACCAACTTAGTCATTTTCGGTGGTCAAGATGGAAACAGGACTCTCATGCAGAGGTGTGTCACCTGCGCCACGGTCTGACCATGCTGCTGCAGTATATGCAGAGCGTTATCTTCTTATATTTGGCGGTGGCACACATGCAACTTGTTTCAATGATCTTCATGTTCTTGATTTGAAAACTGTGAGCCAATAATTAATCATATGTTGATATTACTCTTAACTTGGTTTATGTGGATTTATATATCATTATGTAATGTTTAGAACTTAATGTTTTTGTTTAACGCTTGTGTTAATAGGTTGTGTATGTTGATTTGAAGCAGAATTTTGTGCATGGAGATTGGAGATGACCAAGCTTTAAGAAGATGTTCATGGCTTTTGAGCTAGATTTCAATTTGTGTTTCGCACTATATTTTATGCTTTGGATTCGATATTGTTAAGAACATTTTTAGGATCTTGATTTCAATTATGTATTGCTTTTGATTTAGTTTAATGCAGCCTAGAAAGGTTGGACATGTTTTACTTATGTATTTCAATTATGTATTGCTTTTGATTCAGTTTTTGTTGTTGATGCACATTTGTTAATTTAGGTGTTGAGATAAACCGAGCGAAACCGATCGAAATCGATCCGATTGATTTAAATTCGAACCGATCTCGAGCACCACTTTTATGCTCGGTTTTATAAATTCGAACCGAACCGATCCGATCGGTTGTAATTCGAACCGATCTCGAGCAGACCCTCGCTCGGATCAGATCGGTTCGTGAACACCCCTACCTATAGTTAATAATGATTTAGACATGATGTTTGATGAGAGTATAAGCATGTTTTTATAAGTTAATTTGTCGTATTGTATTGTATTGTATGGTGCTATGTGGATATAAAACTGAATCAATACGACAATGACTATAGTTTTGCGAATTCTACCAGCATTGCATTATATGTGGGTGTACCCATAGGGCTGTTTATTTTCAGCCAAAACCTGAAACCCGACCCAAATTTAAGGTCGTCCGAACCCGAATTAGCGAATCCCCGAAAAACTCGAACTCGACTAACGCGAACTTTAAATGGTTCGGTTACCGGGACAGTTTTTAACGAAACCTGAACAGAAGCCGAACATTTATTGTTTTTTTTCTTATAAAATTGTTTGGATTTGGAGTTTTTAATAGATGGAACACAAGTTTTGAGACTTTTAAATACTTTGATGATGTTTTTAAAGTAATAATAACAATTTTGATGATATTTTGGGAAAAAAAATTATTTCATTTTACATCTAAACCTGGAAACTGAATAACTCGACCCGAACTAATCCGAACCTGAATTACCCAAACCCGACAAACTCGAACTTTAAAAAGGGTTTCTTATCTGGTCAATTTTTCCCAGAGATAAACACGAACTACCTGACCTGGAAAACCCGAAACTTGAAGAAATAACCCGATGAACACCCTTAATGGTTCATGGGTAGATCTATTGAACTATAGTTTACCAAGTCAACTGGCATTGCATTATATTATGAAAAAGCTGATGAAATTTGTGTACCTTCGAGCATGTTCAGCGAACGCTTTACAGAGGATGTGTTTTGTATTTTTGGTGGCGGTGTTACTGGTTTTGGGGTTGGTATAGGAGGTGTGCTGGTAGAAGTGTAGTTTGTTTGTGGCTGAAGGTAGTTTGCGCTGTTGATAGTGCAGCGTATTGAACGGTTTTTGAGATCTTGTTCGGCCTGAATCTGGAACTGTGCTTCCCTGTTTTTCATCGACTGGAGTAGCTGGGTTTGGTTCTCATTGGTTAGTGTCTCTTCACATGTTTGTTGCAGAAGTTGATTGGCCGCCTGATCAAAGATGGTGCCGTTGATAGTTCCTGTGTTGTCTGAGATTTTGACCAGAATTCGATACCTGCATTTCGTTTGTGTTAGTGTCTTGTGATTTACTTATAGAACTGAGTTTAGAAATTAATTTATAAGTAAATATATATCATTTTAATTCGAATTTCAAATCGAATTTAAAATTATAAATGTGTATTTTACTCTCGTAAAATAATTTCATCCGCCCCATGTTTTTCTTTTCGAGGCTGTGTCACTGAAATATTAATATCTTCATTTGTTTGCTACGCTATTAACCAAATGGGGCTACATTTCAACAGATTTGGACCTAGGTTTTAGTTTTATTCACACCCAAAGACACTAATAATCCTATGAATAACAATTTAAATCATGAATCCACAGTAATAAACTAATAATCCTAAGAGAACCAATTTTGCATCAGAGTTCTTCAAGTTCAAACGATGTATTTTAGAAGCTGTATATGATGGTATGATTTATTTTTATTGGTTCCGATATATGATTATTATTCAAGTAATAAGTATAACTACTCAATGTATCTTACTTTACATACCTGCATCAAACGACTTAAAATAACCTCTGGTGTATCAAGGAAATACGTATAGACCCTGCACAAGACAATGGCAAACTATCAGTTTATATAGAGATATTCTTATCATGTATATGAGGCGCGCGTCAATGTGCAACCAAATAAGCTTTATTTTTAACCAATATTTGCGTCGCTCTCATTTGTGATACACATTAACCTATTTATGAAGTAAACCTTTTGCAATTTATTTATTCCTTTGGTTGCTTTTACCTATAAAACTCCTACTGACCCTAATTTTGACCCAAATTGTTTTAGGTTAAATATCTAAAATTTTGTTTTTACTCTTCTCAGATAACAACAGAAGTGGCTATGGTGCATTTGTTCGGTTCCACTATCCTCCTCACAGTACCGTTAAAAAAGTTGTGATAATGAAAATGCAAGTTGATGAAGAAACAATCTTCATTTATCAGTTGTACTTAAAACATGTTTTTTTTTGGACAGCAAACAGCTCACCTGGCTAGGACCGCGGCCTGAGACCTACCCCCCCTGAATTCGAATCCACGCGCATGCAGGGGCGGATCTACATAGCTTGTTACGGGTTCACGTGAACCCGCTGACTTTCGAAATTTTAGTAGATGTTGTGTATAAAAGTCTAAAGTGACCTATAAATAAAGTTACAGACGAACCATAGGCAAAAGCAAGCTTGGTTCCAGCGGATAAGACTTTGGTTTCCATCCAAAGGACTTTGGGTTCGACTCCTTTATATACTGTTTTTTGTATTTTTTTTCCCTCCTAAATCAAATTCAACTCAATTCTTTTCCTGGTATTTTTTCTTCCCAAAGTAATATAAACCCTGGGTACTCTTAATCAGCTGAACTGTTAATCATAAGTGACAAAGCTGGGTAATAGTGTAAAGTTTCATTTCTTCAATAATGTTATTGTAATGTGCCTCACCATTAACCCCAACCAACGGAAAACAATGCACATCTAATGTTAATTTGTTGAAACTTATTTGAATTGTTTAGGCTTTCCATATTTGTTCAACATTTTTTTATACTTCGCTTTGAGCCTCTAAAATGGTTTGAGTTGTCCAGGGTGACTATGAATTGGTAAAACGACAACTTTAGTTTGACCAATGTTGGGTCCAATCCGACCCGATAATTCCAATGTCTGGTTGTGAGAAATCTGACTACCGGAAGAAAGTTAACCCAAAGAAAAAAATTCTTGGATCCGCCACTGCGTGCATGCGGGCTGTTTTGACCCTTTGCCCGGAGGCTTTGCATAAATTTGCATGCCCCGCGTTTCAAACCGGCGTCACCCGGGCTGGAACCCCGAAGGGAAAACCTTCCCACCTCTCCACAAACCAATTGGTCTGTGGGTCATTGGCACTTATAGCATGTATTATAGCATATTTATTTTGTGATAATGAAAATGCAAGTTGATGAGAAAACAATCCTCATTTATCAGCTGAACTTATAGCATGAAATTTTTTTTTTAGACGACCAACATCTCAGCTAGCTACGACCGCAACCTGCGACCTAACCCCCCCGAGTTCGAATCCACGCGCATGCAGGCTGTTTCGACCCTTCACCCGAAGGCTGTGCATAAATTTGGATATCCCGTGTTTCGAACCGTCGTCACCCGGGCAGGAACCCCGAAGGAAAAACCTTCCCACCTCTCCGCAAACCAATTGGTCTGTGGGTCATTGGCATATATATATATATATTGGTGTTTATAGCATTCATAATGAGTGTGTAACCATTTCAAAAACATTTTGTATGTGAACTCCGAATCCCCGTACAATATATCTTATTCATTAACAGTTATAACAACTAAAGGTTTATGGTAAGGTTTTAAAGGCTTTAGAAATTTGTAACTGCAGGGACATAATGGAGTCTTCCTGCTCTTGTTTTAATACTCTTTACCTTTTGTTTCTTTTGGCTCATGTGGAGAAGTCTTAGGTGCTGTTTGTTTTTTCTGTAGGAAAAGGTCTGCAGTCTGCGGACCACATCTGCAGGCATCTGCAGGAGAAGAGGTGGACCAAATGTCTGCAGTCTGCAAGGAGAAGAGGGTTTGTTTTTTATTTTTATATAAAACCTCTTCTAGGTTTAAAACACACACAACATCACACACTGATCTCTCTCTACTCTCTCTCTTCTCTCTCTCTACAATCTGCTCCACCTCCGCCACCACTTCACCACCGCCATCACCACCGATACCACTTCACCACTGCCACCACTTCACCAACGCCACCACCGTCACCACTACACCACAGCCACCACCGTCACCACTACACCACAGATCGATGATGATGATGATGCAGATCGATGACGATGATGATGATGTTGCAGATCAATTTGGGGGGTTTTTGTTTTCGATCGATTTGGGGTGTTTGTTTGCCACATATCGATGATGATGATGATGATGCAGAGGAGGGGGTGTGGCTGAGGTTTGCCACGTATCGATTTGGGGCTGAGATTGGAGATCGAGCAGATCGATTTGGGGCTGAGATTGGAGATCGAGCTGATGATGATGATGATGAGTTGGGGTGTTTGTTTGCCACAGATCGATTTGGGGCGCCAGAGGTGAAGGTGGTGGAGGTGTATGTCGGTTGAGGAGGAGGAGCCGGTGGGGGAGGTGTATGTCGGCTGAGGTGTTTTGAGAAGGAGATACCTCTTGAGAAGAGGTTTGAAGACCTCAGGCCAAGTCTGCACGAAGCAGAGGTGGGGAAGAGGTTTGAAGACCTAACCTCTTCTAAAAACCAAACAAGCTGCAGACCCTTATGTCTGCGCGTGGTTTGTGCGGCGCAGACATAAGAGGTTCTGAAGTACTTCTAGGAAAAAACAAACAGCACCTTATATATTTATTTATTTACTATGTTACAAACTCATGAATTGTATTAAATTTGTTAAATAAAAATTATTAAAAGTTTAGAAATCAACTGTATACACATATGAACACTTTATCATAGATACCTTAACCCACAATTGCATAGCTAAGACTCAATAAGATACAGTAAAGCATAATAAATAAAGCATCATAGGGTTGTCTTTCAAAACTCAAAACTTATGTTTAAAAAAATTCAGAAAAATTAAAATAAAAATCGATTCAAATGAAGGGACCGTTATGTTGTCTTGAATGACACATATAACTCAATGACCTTAAAAATCAACCAACATACCTTGTCTGTAACACCCCGTGTTTTCACGAGTGAAAGTCAAAGTCAAGGTCAAAGTCAACGACCGATTTCGCGCGACGTGACTCGTAGAATTGTTTCTATTATATTTAGATTATGTGGAGTAAATGTTGTACATTACAATAATCAAGCCTCACCAATCATATTTCAATCGATCTACGACTGTGAACGATAGGAAGTAACAATGCGATAAAGTTAATCAAGCAAGCTAATCAAATCGACACCAAATCGTAACTCGAATTACGTATTTTATTTGTCAGTTATACGTGTGTGTGTGCCTTACGTGTTACTTGTGCATGTTTATTTATGTTGTGTGGTGATAATCAAGCGAACTCAATCGAACTCGAAGTCTAACTCGAATATGACCGAACCCGAACCCGAACACCGAATCGAACCATATAAGAAGTAGTTGGGACTGAAAGTAATTTGATTAGGAAACCCTATCGAATCGCTCGCAAATCGAAGCCAAATCAACATCGCGCCGAACTCACTACAGTAGGCGGCATCCGCACGGATGGCCCATCCGCACGGATGGCCAATCCGCACGGATTGCCAGTCCGCACGGAAGGTCAGTCCGCGCGGATAACCTGCCCGGGTGCGTGCCATGCGCACGGCTCACCCCTTTCCCTTTTTGGCATCCTATAAATACACGGGTCACTCTCCACTTTTTCCACTTTTGGCAAGTGACGTCCGAACCACACGCATTCTCCATTTTTTTTCCAGATTTCTCTCAATCCAGGTAAGATCTTGCACTAATTCTTGTACATCTTTGATCACTACACCATTCTACACATTTCTATCTTTCGAATCATCAATTTTAACCATGAAATCATCCGGATTCGAGGTATTCACGGGTGACGTCATCATGAAGTTCGTAAGAACTTCATGCTTGGCTTCATTCCACCAAGGATATCTCAGATCTAAACGATTTCTACAAGTTTTTACAATAATTTCACCTAGATCTAAAACTTTTCTAAGGATAAAAGAGTTGAAAGAAATAAATCTAATGTTCTCTCCTTCTTTTACCCTTAGAACCGGTACAAATCCGATCAGTCCTAGTGTTTTACTCGTCAATAGTGATACCCTAGTTCCTGATCTAGAGTTGTACCATAGACAACTGATTTCGGGGTTAACCGGGATGACCGTTCTGAGTCGCCGGCAGGCCGAGTTGGGGTGGTTCCTAACCGGTCTAGTCACGCGGGTGAGAACACAACTCCAAGTGGTTGCCACGTAATCAGAACGTCTCGATAAACGACAACGGAAACCAGGTGTAGACGAACGGAACAACCAGAGCAGTTGTCCGCACGGACAAGCTACCCGCACGGACAAGCTGTGCGCACGGATTACCATCCGCACGCACAGGTCATACGCACGGGTTGTTACCCGCACGGACTACCCTTGGGACCCACCTTCCAAACAAAGGTTGGAGTATCGACGAACGAGCAATCCGAACGGACGACCTCTGAATGGATTACTCATCGGATCATGAGATACTAAGGCCTTAAAATGAAAATCGAGCAAACCCCACCCGTACGGCCAAGCCGTGCGCACGGACAGGCTATCCGGACGGATTGACTCTGCCCGCGCGCACAGGCTGTCCGCACGGACTACCATACGCACGGACCGCCGTCCGCGCGGCCGGCTTGAAAGGTAGAAACACTTTGGTGCTTTCTAAATGCTACAACGAAAACTCCAAAGCACAAGCCATCATACACAAACACATCTTAGGAAGAAACAATCCACTTGAACATTTATCCACACGAGCAATCTAACCGTACGGATAAGTCGCCCGCACGTATAACTAGTCCGTACGGGTTGCCACCCGCACGGACAGTCACACGCACGGATGACCTATCCGGATGGGACACCGTCCGCACGCATCACCATCCGTACGGGTAGATCATGCGCACGGATGACTTCTATTCACGGACAACTGATCCGCACGATCAGTCATCCTACCCACTCTCGCTTGTACTGTTTTACGCGTCACTTATCGTTACGTTATCGAATCTATTCAGGCTAACCGAACTCGCTGAAAAGCGCTCCCTTCAATCCATACCACTGTGAGTATACTCGAACCCTTTTTGCTTTAGCACTTTTGGGTGTTACATACGTTACAACTATTCAAACTACAACTATCACACTACTCAAGCTATTTTAAACGCTTAACCATTATCGCATGTTATACATGGCTTATGAATGCTTGTTTGTTATGTATACACATGGAATGCTGTCTACCTGCCTTAGCAACGATAGTACTATAGTTTGGACTCAGCACCCGTTCACACGGGGGTTGTTAAGGATCTTTTACTTGCATGGATTGCGGTGGTAATCGTGTATTGCGAACTGCCTCGGGCAGTCAACCCGCAGTCATTGGTATCGATGGATCTATGTCGATAACTAACGTGCTTCATTTCACTATGTGTACGTGCTGGTTATGCGTAAACGAATTTGAACTCTATATGCTATTATCAAACTTGTATGCTCACCTGTACATTTTTATGTATTGACATTATTTTAACGTATGTGACAGGTGCCTAGGTTGTTTATATGCTTCTCGGGCTGTGATGAAATCGAAGCTAGGAATTGGAGTCCTAGAAACCAATAAATAAATTAGTTATGTTTAAATCTGAGTTGTCGGAACAGAATATTTGTTTAGTTTTTGTCTGTAATAACTTGTTTTACTATTTGAGACATGGTATGGGACATGTTAACTTAAATTAAATGGTAATGATAGTTGTTATGGAAACTTCTGGACAATCTGTTTCGCTCAGTGCCGCGCCCCGATGATTCCGCCATCGGTTGGGGTGTGACAGATTGGTATCAGAGCCATAACTATAGGGAATTAGGCAAGACTCGACCTAGTCCGGGTCAAAGTCTTAGAGACCTAGGCTATAGTTAAGAACCAACAGACCAACTCACGCATATGCGTAAACTCACCACTATCACTCACTCTTTTCTAGCATTACACTCGAAATTTTCAAGTTGTGAACAGGTAGTGAGGTCGAGAATAGGTGTGAAAACCGTAAACTCTCGACTAAAGTTGCCTAATCAGCTTGCGTTTTTAGCTACAAACGAGGAGGATTATACCAAACCAGGAGTGAAATCCATATTTTGATGAATAATCTCCTCAATTTTTATCAGAAACGAGGACGGGAGTTGCAAGATAGGGGTGAAACCCTAACCTTGACGACTCGTCTCACTTTTATACAAAACTCCACCAAAGTTCGATAGACTCCAACGGTTTAAAGACACAACATAATCAAAGGGAATTGCGCCGACGCCCAAGAATCGAGGCAAAGGCATAGTCCTGGAGGTCGTTGTGCAGAATCCTTGAGAATAGTCGGGCTACTTTGGTTAAGTCGAAGTCTGTTAGCCGCAGACAATCCACCTTCGATCATCGATCTTTATGAAAATTTTATGCTTTTTCTGTTATTTGTTAACGTTTTGAGATATTATTGGTTTCGACCCAACACTATTGCTTCTGCTAAAACACAAAACTCACACCACTCCTCGCTAGCAACTCAACAATGGGAACAATTAGGATACCTTGTACGCTCGTATACGCTTTTAGTGACTAAGATTATGTGCTTCTTGCTTATTGTGCTCATATGATTAGGGATACTGTAATTATGTGCTCGATATGTCTATGTGATTTTGTGCAACTCTGTAAATTTGTGACTATATGCGTTTACATGGTACGTGTTACTGAGCTTTAGTAATCCTAGACGTGTGAGGCGAGATTCGAATACATATGTTGAGTTCCATGGCGGTGTCTATTGCAGACAATGTCGTCTGGATCCCATCATCGGCTCTCTCGTCAGGAAAAGAGGGACAGACGCCTTGCTTCCATCGTCGCGAAAGCGGTAGCAAAGGCTGTGAGCGGTGTCTGCGAGAATGCCAGTAAGTCATCCGAGGAATCAAGGACTGAGGGTCCCAAAGCTGCTGCGAGACCTTTCAGTTTCAAACAATTCAAGGCATGTGGACCGAAAGAATTCACGGGCGAAGGAGGTCCTACTGCTCTATTCCACTGGTTTGACTCTATCGAGGTTACCCTGCGACAAAGTGCTTGCCCTGATGACCTTCGAACTCTGAACGCTACCGGCGTCTTTCAGTCCCGTGCATTGGACTGGTGGACGGCCGAGAGGAACAAGAGAGGGAATGATGCAGCTTACGGGTTGTCATGGGATGAGCTCAAGGAAGTCATGCTGGAGGAATTCTGCCCTCCTCACGAACGACAAAAGCTTGAAGATGAATTCTGGCACATACATCAGAAGGATGGAGACAATGCTGGTCTTACCGCTCGCTTCAAACAGCTCAGCATTATCTGTCCCGATCAAGTCAAGACTCCTGAGATCACCATCAAGAAATACATCCGAGCTTTGCCCGACTGCGTTGCTGATTTCGTGCAAGCGGCTAAGACTACCACGATCGAAGAAACCTACCTACTGGCCGCTGAGATCAATGACAAAAGGGTCAAAGCTGGGATGTGGGATAAGACCTCCAAGCATCTGCATCAAGCCACTACTACTACACCAATTGCTGAACCCACGTCCTCAGGCAACAAGAGAAAGAACAAGAGAAAGAACAACTCCACCAACAAGAACTGTGCGATTTCTGCTGCACCGATCCAAGCGGTACCTGCTCAACAGCGTCAAGTAGTGGCGCCTGTGGCCAATGCACCGCCTGCAAAGCGTGCATATACTGGACCACACCCACTCTGCCCTACTTGCACCTATCATCATCCAACTGCTATTCAATGCCGCTTCTGTGCTCATTGCAACGTCTACGGCCACTTTACTGCCAACTACCGTATTCGTCCAGCTCCTGCCAATCAAGCTCTACTCGCTGCCCCACAGGGTCAACAAGCGCCTCCGGCACCCGCAGTCAAAGCCAGAGCATGCTTCACATGTGGCGACCCGAACCATTTCGCCAACATGTGCCCGAACAGGGTGGTGAAACAAGAACCCCAGCAGCAACAGCAGCAACCACAGCAACAGCAACAGCAGCAGCAACAGGCCGCACGTGCCAGAACTTTCAATCTCAACGTGCGTCAAGCCCAGGCCGACAACAACGTGGTCAATGGTACGTTCCTTGTGAATGGTATTTATGCTTCATGTTTGTTTGATACTGGAGCCGATAATTGCTTTGTGTCACACGAATTTGAGAAACTCCTTGGTCGTAAACGTTCTCGACTCTCCTCTGCGTTCGATGTTGAAGTCGCTACCGGAAGAACCGTCGCTGTAAACTCTGTTATTCGTGATTGCACACTCGAGCTCAACAATCACATCTTCTCAATCGATCTCATCCCTATGCAACTAGGAAGTTTCGATGTCATAGTAGGCATGGACTTTCTTCGCGAAAACCATGCCGAAGTTGTGTGCTTCGATAAAATGATTCGTTTTTCGCTCGCCAACGGGGATTCATTGTGCGTCTATGGAGATACTACTTCGAAGGGTCTCAAACTTATATCATGCCTACAAGCCAGCAAGTATCTCCGTAAGGAGTACAGGGCTTTCTTGGCTCATGTCGTAGCAGCGGAGAAGGAAAAGAAAGAGAAGAAGAAAATGAATGACGTCCCAGTGGTTCGAGAATTTCCTCGAGTCTTTCCCGAGGATCTTCCCGGACTACCTCCAAAGCGTGATATCGATTTTCGCATTGATCTTATTCCTGGAGCAAATCCTATTGCCAGAGCTCCCTACCGACTTGCGCCGTCCGAAATGCGCGAACTCTCAACCCAACTCCAGGAATTGCTTGAAAAAGGCTTCATTCGCCCGAGCACCTCTCCGTGGGGCGCACCAGTCCTTTTCGTCAAAAAGAAGGATGGGACGTTCCGGATGTGCATCGATTACCGGGAATTGAATAAGTTGACTATCAAGAATCGCTATCCTCTGCCTCGAATCGACGATTTGTTTGATCAACTACAGGGCGCTACGTGTTTCTCGAAAATCGACCTGCGTTCCGGATATCATCAGCTACGTATACAGGAGGAGGATATTCCCAAAACAGCGTTTCGCACTCGTTACGGCCATTATGAATTCGTTGTCATGCCTTTTGGCCTAACCAATGCACCAGCAGTTTTCATGGATCTGATGAATCGAGTGTGTAAACCGTATCTTGACCGTTTCGTCATCGTGTTCATCGACGATGTCTTGATCTATTCCAAAACGAGATCCGAACACGCGCAGCACCTACGTTTGGTTCTCGAGTTACTCCAGGGAAATCAACTCTACGCCAAATTCTCCAAGTGCGAATTTTGGTTGGGGGAGGTTCAATTTCTGGGTCACATCGTAAATAGTCAAGGTATTCACGTCGATCCTGCGAAGATTGAAGCTGTTAAGAGCTGGGTTACGCCTAAGAACCCGACTGAAGTCCGCTCCTTTCTCGGACTAGCGGGCTATTATCGACGATTCATCGAAGGATTCTCGAAGATTGCTGTACCACTCACTTCTCTCACTCATAAGGACCAGCCCTTTTTCTGGGGAACCAAACAAGAGTCTGCCTTTCGAACCCTCAAATACATGCTTTGCAATGCCCCTGTTCTCACGCTACCCGACGGAAACGATAATTTCATTGTCTACTGTGATGCTTCTAACCTTGGTCTCGGTTGTGTCTTAATGCAACGAGACAAGGTTATTGCTTACGCATCCCGTCAGCTCAAAATCCACGAGAAGAACTATACAACCCACGACCTCGAACTAGGCGCAGTTGTCTTTGCATTAAAGATTTGGCGACACTACCTGTATGGTACCAAGTGTACGATCTTCACCGATCATAAGAGCCTACAACACATTTTTAATCAGAGGGAACTAAATATGCGTCAACGCCGATGGGTAGAACTTCTCAACGATTACGACTACGAGATTCGTTATCACCCAGGCAAAGCAAATGTTGTTGCCGACGCGCTTAGCAGACGGAGTTATCTGCTTAGCACTCGAAATGTTCAAGCCCAGCACAATCTCGAAGCTCTTATTCGCGATGCCCAGCATGCATGTTTCAACGAGCGCACCCTGAAGAAAGAGAGAATCTACCACGACGGAGCCCAACTTGTGAGCAAATCAAACGGGATATTCCACTTTCTAGACAAAATCTGGATTCCCAAGCGAACTAACCTGCGCCAGATCATCATGGACGAAGCCCACAAATCCCGATACTCTATTCATCCCGGTGCTGACAAAATGTACCATGACCTTCGATATAGGTACTGGTGGCCGGGTATGAAGCGGGATATCGCTCTCTACGTCGGAAGATGCCTAACCTGTGCTAGAGTCAAGGCCGAAAATCAACGACCCTCTGGCTTGCTCGAACAACCTCCAATCCCCATGTGGAAGTGAGAGAGCATAGCTATGGATTTCGTAACCAAGCTTCCAACCACGTCATCAGGCCACGACAGCATTTGGGTTATCATTGACCGTTTGACCAAATCAGCCCACTTTCTGCCAATACGAGAGGACTACAAGGTGGAACGATTAGCCCGAATCTACACCGACGAGATCATTTGTCGACATGGGACGCCTCGTGACATCATCTCTGACCGTGATGCTCGATTCACGTCACGATTGTGGGGAACGTTTCAAACGGCACTAGGAACAACGCTTAATCTAAGTACTGCGTTCCACCCGCAAACCGACGGTCAGAGCGAGAGAACAATTCGTACGCTTGAAGACATGCTCCGTTCATGTGTTCTAGACTTCGGTGGTAATTGGGATAGACACCTTCCGTTAGTCGAATTCTCGTACAACAACAGCTACCAGGCTAGCATCCAGATGGCACCTTTCGAGGCCTTATACGGAAGAAGATGTCGATCGCCTATTGTGTGGCACGAGATCGGTCACTCGCAACTAACCGGTCCGGAACTGCTACAAGAAACGACAGACAAAATCTTCCAATTTCGGGACAATCTAGCAAAGGCTCGAGATAGACAGAAGCTTCTCGCCGATAAAAAGCGCAAGCACCGTGAGTATGGCATTGGGGACTACGTACTCCTAAAGGTATCACCTTGGAGGGGTGTAGTCCGATTTGGCAAAAAGGGGAAACTTGCGCCTCGGTAAGTGGGACCTTTTAAGATTCTGGAAAGGATCGGAAAAGTCGCCTACAGACTCGAGTTACCGGAAGAACTTAACAATGTCCATCCAATCTTCCACGTGTCAAACCTCCGAAAGACCATCTACGAACCAGCCGTACATGTTCCTCTAGATGATTTACGAGTGAACGAAACATTGCACTTCGTGGAAAAGCCTGTCGAAATCATGGATCGCCAAACCAAAGAACTCAGGCGCTCACGCATTCCCATTGTGAAAGTCCGGTGGGAAGGCAAACAAGGCGCGGAGTTCACTTGGGAACTCGAAAGCGACATGAAGGCAAAGTATCCACAGCTGTTTAACGAAGAAGTAACGTCCAGCTAAGTAAGGCAAGGTGGCAATGTGGTAAAAAGAGAGTATTCGAGAGAGATTTCAGAGAATTTGAAATATGATAATATGTATGGAAGCCAACAGAAACCGCCGAAACTAATGAAGATTGAATATTATAAATAGAATCACGTCATTAGTACATTCTTGTGCATCGATCCCACTCGTGCACAAATTCCTCACGTCGTACGAGTCGGATCGCAATCAAAGCGAATTCAAACTAGAACCCACAATGATCAAGGTTTTGAAAGAAAAAGAAAAAGATTTTGAAAATAGAAAATTAAAGATCGAAAAAGATTTCTCTCAAACGATTTCATAGGCTTTTAAATCAGCCGATTTTAACCGTAAAATCCTGGTTAATTTGGCGATTCTCCACACGTGATTCACGAAATTGTTACAGCTTCCGGTTTAATTTCGGGACGAAATTTCCTAAACAAGGGGAGGCTGTAACACCCCGTGTTTTCACGAGTGAAAGTCAAAGTCAAGGTCAAAGTCAACGACCGATTTCGCGCGACGTGACTCGTAGAATTGTTTCTATTATATTTAGATTATGTGGAGTAAATGTTGTACATTACAATAATCAAGCCTCACCAATCATATTTCAATCGATCTACGACTGTGAACGATAGGAAGTAACAATGCGATAAAGTTAATCAAGCAAGCTAATCAAATCGACACCAAATCGTAACTCGAATTACGTATTTTATTTGTCAGTTATACGTGTGTGTGTGCCTTACGTGTTACTTGTGCATGTTTATTTATGTTGTGTGGTGATAATCAAGCGAACTCAATCGAACTCGAAGTCTAACTCGAATATGACCGAACCCGAACCCGAACACCGAATCGAACCATATAAGAAGTAGTTGGGACTGAAAGTAATTTGATTAGGAAACCCTATCGAATCGCTCGCAAATCGAAGCCAAATCAACATCGCGCCGAACTCACTATAGTAGGCGGCATCCGCACGGATGGCCCATCCGCATGGATGGCCAATCCGCACGGATTGCCAGTCCGCACGGAAGGTCAGTCCGCGCGGATAACCTGCCCGGGTGCGTGCCATGCGCACGGCTCACCCCTTTCCCTTTTTGGCATCCTATAAATACACGGGTCACTCTCCACTTTTTCCACTTTTGGCAAGTGACGTCCGAACCACACGCATTCTCCATTTTTTTTCCAGATTTCTCTCAATCCAGGTAAGATCTTGCACTAATTCTTGTACATCTTTGATCACTACACCATTCTACACATTTCTATCTTTCGAATCATCAATTTTAACCATGAAATCATCCGGATTCGAGGTATTCACGGGTGACGTCATCATGAAGTTCGTAAGAACTTCATGCTTGGCTTCATTCCACCAAGGATATCTCAGATCTAAACGATTTCTACAAGTTTTTACAATAATTTCACCTAGATCTAAAACTTTTCTAAGGATAAAAGAGTTGAAAGAAATAAATCTAATGTTCTCTCCTTCTTTTACCCTTAGAACCGGTACAAATCCGATCAGTCCTAGTGTTTTACTCGTCAATAGTGATACCCTAGTTCCTGATCTAGAGTTGTACCATAGACAACTGATTTCGGGGTTAACCGGGATGACCGTTCTGAGTCGCCGGCAGGCCGAGTTGGGGTGGTTCCTAACCGGTCTAGTCACGCGGGTGAGAACACAACTCCAAGTGGTTGCCACGTAATCAGAACGTCTCGATAAACGACAACGGAAACCAGGTGTAGACGAACGGAACAACCAGAGCAGTTGTCCGCACGGACAAGCTACCCGCACGGATAAGCTGTGCGCACGGATTACCATCCGCACGCACAGGTCATACGCACGGGTTGTTACCCGCACGGACTACCCTTGGGACCCACCTTCCAAACAAAGGTTGGAGTATCGACGAACGAGCAATCCGAACGGACGACCTCTGAATGGATTACTCATCGGATCATGAGATACTAAGGCCTTAAAATGAAAATCGAGCAAACCCCACCCGTACGGCCAAGCCGTGCGCACGGACAGGCTATCCGGACGGATTGACTCTGCCCGCGCGCACAGGCTGTCCGCACGGACTACCATACGCACGGACCGCCGTCCGCGCGGCCGGCTTGAAAGGTAGAAACACTTTGGTGCTTTCTAAATGCTACAACGAAAACTCCAAAGCACAAGCCATCATACACAAACACATCTTAGGAAGAAACAATCCACTTGAACATTTATCCACACGAGCAATCTAACCGTACGGATAAGTCGCCCGCACGTATAACTAGTCCGCACGGGTTGCCACCCGCACGGACAGTCACACGCACGGATGACCTATCCGGATGGGACACCGTCCGCACGCATCACCATCCGTACGGGTAGATCATGCGCACGGATGACTTCTATTCACGGACAACTGATCCGCACGATCAGTCATCCTACCCACTCTCGCTTGTACTGTTTTACGCGTCACTTATCGTTACGTTATCGAATCTATTCAGGCTAACCGAACTCGCTGAAAAGCGCTCCCTTCAATCCATACCACTGTGAGTATACTCGAACCCTTTTTGCTTTAGCACTTTTGGGTGTTACATACGTTACAACTATTCAAACTACAACTATCACACTACTCAAGCTATTTTAAACGCTTAACCATTATCGCATGTTATACATGGCTTATGAATGCTTGTTTGTTATGTATACACATGGAATGCTGTCTACCTGCCTTAGCAACGATAGTACTATAGTTTGGACTCAGCACCCGTTCACACGGGGGTTGTTAAGGATCTTTTACTTGCATGGATTACGGTGGTAATCGTGTATTGCGAACTGCCTCGGGCAGTCAACCCGCAGTCATTGGTATCGATGGATCTATGTCGATAACTAACGTGCTTCATTTCACTATGTGTACGTGCTGGTTATGCGTAAACGAATTTGAACTCTATATGCTATTATCAAACTTGTATGCTCACCTGTACATTTTTATGTATTGACATTATTTTAACGTATGTGACAGGTGCCTAGGTTGTTTATATGCTTCTCGGGCTGTGATGAAATCGAAGCTAGGAATTGGAGTCCTAGAAACCAATAAATAAATTAGTTATGTTTAAATCTGAGTTGTCGGAACAGAATATTTGTTTAGTTTTTGTCTGTAATAACTTGTTTTACTATTTGAGACATGGTATGGGACATGTTAACTTAAATTAAATGGTAATGATAGTAGTTATGGAAACTTCTGGACAATCTGTTTCGCTCAGTGCCGCGCCCCGATGATTCCGCCATCGGTTGGGGTGTGACATTGTCCATCCATTTTCCCCATACAAATTTGTATTCAAAGTAATGACCTCATTTATACATTAAAGATTCAAAACAACAAACAACAAAAAACCAACCTACAAACAATATGTTGATAATGAGCACACCAAAAAGGGCAAAAAAATGAGTTAATAAATCATCAAACACTTGGTGTGCAACCTTTTACAAACCCAAAAATGAACCAGAACTACCAAATGACACACAAACATGCAATATCCAAAAATCAAAAGAAAACCAAAACATAACACAATGACAAAATGACAAAATGAATAAATCTTACCGGTTAAATCAACGAAGGAGTGGATGATGCGGCTGAAGGTCCGCCAGAGTCATCACTGCTATCGTAAAGGTTGAACTCAGAGATCCTACGAGGTGGAAGCGGTGGATAGAAACGTATCCAGCTTTGAAGCTGGGGAAAAGAGGAGGGGAGGTGGTGGATAGAAATATCCAGCTTTGAAGTTGGGTAAAGAGGAGGGATAAATTAGTATGGTTTTTATCAACGTGGCAACATTAAATCAAAGATAGTGATGAATCATTAGATTATTACTGTTCATTGCCTCCGTTTATTATCATATATAAACCTATGTTGTCAAAAGCGCAAAAAGCGCGCGCCTAGGCGCACCAATAGCGCCTGGTGGCAGCCTAGGCGCAAAAATGGGCTTTTTTGAAAAAAGCGGCCTGAGGCGCAAGGAAGGCGCACAATAACGGCCTGAGGCGCAGCGCTGCAGGAAAAAAAACGAATAAAAACTGCCTCATGCGGGCCCGGGCTTTTCGAAGCTGCATTCGTGTCCGCAGGTGCGGGCACGCATGAGTTCCACCAAATTCCAGCTCAGAAACTCATTTTTGCACCCCCCCTGCGCGCGGGTAGGACTTGTGGTAAAACATGTCATAAAGCTACAATAGAGTAGTGAAGACTTTACCTTATAAACAACCACTCACTTTGTCCCCACACCGATGTGGGACAAAGTATTTACCACCTTTTGAGACTTTAATTCACACACCCAAAACTTACATCATATAAGTCCTAAATTTTTGCTACTAACTATTAGCTCCATGATCTTAAATGGCATGTATAATAGTTTTTTTAATTATATTTGTGGAATCTTATTTATTTTCAAAGCATAACATATTTTTTATATTTTTTTTCTCTATGTGCGCTTTTCTTAAAAAAGCCCACGCTTTTTTTTGCGCCTTGCGCCTAGGCTCCGGGCGAGGCCGATGCGCCTCGCCTGAGCCTTGCGTCTTTGACAACATAGATATAAACTAGTGTTTTCCAATGACGCGCGTTGCGCGAAAGGCATTGGTGTTTTCGACCTACATCATTCTTCAAACTATTCGAGATAAACGATGCGTAACCAGCCATATCCGGCATCGTGGAGTGTATTAAAAAGGGAGCAATTGGACGATTGGATGCTGGGCTAGGTGTTTCTTGGAATGCTCACGGATTGTTCGGGTAAAAACCACGATTATAAGGATTCATTTTTCATATTGTGGTTGGATGAGAATTTTTTTTTAAAATAAGATAGAGATGATTATAGAAGAGGTGGAGTAGTTGTGGTAAAAAAATGAATAGAAGTGTGAGTATTTAAACACATAGCCGTTGGCCAACGGCTAGCCCAAACGGCTACTTGTCTTGGCCAATGAGATCCCGTCATGTCATCTTGATAGCCCCGTCCAACGCCCGGGCTGAAACCCCCGCCCAAGGGGCCACGCCGAAACCCAAGCCACCCGGGGTGGTGACTTGAGCGTTTGTACCCAACCCACGCCACAACCCCCGCCCCCGAGCTGAAACCCCCGCCCAAGAGGCCACGCCGAAACCCAAGCCCACCCGGGGTGGTGACTTGGGTGTTTGTACCCAACCCATGCCACAACCCCCACCCCATACCCCATATTCTAATATACCCTAAATTTACTGTTCATTTAGTTTGAATTTTATCATATATGAATTGATTTAGTGGGCTGCGAAGTTTGTTAATTGCCCATCATAATTTTCCACTAAATTAATTCAGCCTCTAAGTTTCAGCCCATATCACCATACTTAATCTAATGATTGCTTGCAACTAGTCATGCACAAGAAAGCTGGTTCCGGACCTGACCTGGAACCAGTAAGGACCATACCTAGTTTTAAACTTATTGTACCCGATAGTTCCTACCCAGTTCCACTTATAATTTCAAAATTTGGTTCCTATTCGAATTGGTTTCAACCCTACCCGATAATACATGGGTTAGAACCGGTTAAAACGGTAAAAAATCAGTGTAAAAAGTTTTTTTTTTTCTTTTTGAACGTTATAACCGGTTGTAGGCCACCCCGAATGAATAAAAATAGTTGTGGGATGTATTAGTTGATTATTGTGACAACCTGTTATTTAGAGTGTTCATAGTGTATTATTATAACATGTGTTATTTATGAATAAAGACATTAGAGTAAACTGCCATTTTGGTCCCTGATGTTTGGTCACTTTTGCCACTTTAGTCCAAAACTCAAACCTTTTGAATCTGGGTCCTTGTGATTTCAGTTGTATTGTCATTTTGGTCCAAAAGTGAAATCTACTCATCTTTGTCTAATAAAATCTTGGTATTTTGTCCTTTTCCTCAGAGGTAAAATGGTCCAATAATTTTATTATAAAAGCAACAGAGATTAGAAATATTCCCTAAAAAACCATATTCTCCAAACCCAAACCCTGCTTTGTTCCTCTTCCCCAAAACATCATCTCACTCTCAACCACACCTCCTTTGCTCCATTCCTCACCTACCTCACCAACACATCATCTCACTCTCGGTTACGCGACCCTGACTTCGCCGTACGCTCCGTCTGCGTCTGTGCCGTGACGTTGGTTATGACGGAGCAGGACCAGAACTCGCAGATCGGCTCGACATTGTGTTTATCGAGGGCGATTGAAGTCGTGCCGGATCCTAAGCCGAATAAATTGTAGAAGTTGTTGCCTAGGGTTCTGAAGTTGGTGAAATCGGATGGTTTTAAGGCGAAACCGGCTTTGTTGTGTGTTATTGGGAGTATTGCTAGTGGTACCGGTTTGAATCAGAATTCGTTGAGTTTGTTGGTGAATTGTTTGGTTGAGTTTTTGAGTATTGGTGATTGGGCGGGTAGTGACTGGAGGGTCACCACCAGCGTATTCAGTCCGTTTTGGCGGTGGTGATTTTAAACCTTACGATGATGTTGGCTTGCTACTGGTATGGCAATTCTGGTTGCAACCATCGTGCCACTGAGCAGGTTCAACGATGAGGATGATCTTTTCAGATCTGAGTCGATTTGTGTTGGTATTTTTGTTTTGCTTCTGAGATTGATTAGATGATTGTTTTAGATTGTTAGTAGTGTTGGTCATGTTGTTGTTGGTCGTGATATTAGTGGTTGTTTGTGTTAACAGTAGCTGTGAAAAGGGCATGCTTTTTTATGTTTGGTTGTTGTGACCATTTTGCCCCCGAGGAAAAGGACAAAATACCATAATTTTATTAAACAAATATGAGTAGATTTCACTTTTGGACCAAAATGACAATAAAATTGAAACCACAGTGACCCAGATTCAAAAGGTTTGAGTTTTGGACTAAAGTGGCAAAAGTGACAAAACCTCAAGGACCAAAATGGCAGTTTACTCAAGACATTACTTGATTTGGGTTATTGTTAATTAATGGTCTATATTACCAAAATGACAATATAGAGTTATGTTGGTAAAAACAAGATAAAAGCTTGTCACTTAACTAACAAAAGTTTGGGTTTTTTGAATGGTGGTAGTGGTGGTGAGGCCGTGGTGGCAGTGGTGGTGGTGGTGAGGCTATGGTGAAGATAGAGGGTGTTGCAGGTGTGTGTTTAAAAGGTCCAAAACTTGAACCTAGTTACACAAATAGTCTCTTTAATAAAAGCTTTAAATAAAATAAAAAAGAAATGACCATTTTGCCTCTAAGGAAAATGACAAAATAATAGGATTTTATAAGAAAAAGAGTAAACTGCCATTTTGGTCCCTGTGGTTTGGCCAGTTTTGCCACTTTAGTCCAAATCTCAAACTTATTACATCCAGGGCCCTGTGGTTTGCATTTTGTTGCCATTTTAGTCCAAAATCTAAAAAACCCCCTTTTTGACTGTTGAGAGCTGCCTATTTTGTCCTTTAGTGCAGGGGTATTTTGGTCATTTATCTTTTCATTTAATACATTAGTCCAGATTATTCAACACATTAAAAAATCTGCATCTCATCTTGATATGCAGATGTTCATCATCATCATCATCGGCAACACCACCATCACTCTCTCTTTCTTTCTCTCTCCAAGCACCACCATCACCGCCACTGCCGTCGTCCAACACCACCACCACTGTCAGAACACCACCGTCATCGCCGCCGCTGACCCCGTCTCTCTCCTCTCACCCCGTCTCTCTACTCTCTTTCCCCGTTTATTTGGTCACATCATCCACCACCACCCCCACCATCGCATCATCCCCACCACCATCCCACCGCCGCCAACACCATGAATGGCATCTTGTGCAACGAGCAGGGCACGAATGGCATCCAGAACCCCCAACTTCGTTCCTTTGATTCTGCTCCAAAACCATCAATATCAGTCTAATAAATCCCTAACACCAAAAGCAATCAAAATCCCATTAACCAAAATCACATCTTTATATCAAAATTCACCTTTACAACATAAATCCCACATAACCCAAAACACAAACCTCCTATCAACAACAAAACACTAAAATCCAGTTGGAAATTAGGTCAAAAAAGAGAGAAAACTGGGGGGTTAGAGCAAAAGGGCTTACAGGCGAGTAACACGATTATCTTGATCACAAGTAATATGAAACCAGGTGCAGGGGTTAACAAGATTGGGATCCCAGCTCTGAAGAACGTTAACCAGATACCTCAGTTACAACCAGCAATCATCTCTTCTCCTTCTCCTATTCGATACTTACACCAACAAAGCCGCTAATCACAGATTTGCCCATTTACTTTTTCTTCGATACCTTCACTATCACTACAAACTCAGATCTAGATCTTTTCTTACACAAACAACAATTCAGATCCATAACGTTTAACTCAGATTAACTACATCGGAGAAGTATCCACCATTGTCACCATCGTCTCTATCTCTATCTCCGGCCAACGACGCCACCGCCTCTCTCTCTCTCTCTCTTTCTTCTCTCTCTCATCTGCAGATGACCGCCAGTAGTTATAATTGTGCTCTGAAGAGGTGGTGCTGGTTGTGGTGTGAGGTGGATGTTGATGATGGCGGTGGTGGTGGTGCTTGTGGCGGCAGAGAGGAGAGAGGGAGAGCAGATGGTGTGTGTAGTTAGAGAGAGAAAGTAGGCTATACAAAGAGATGGGACGATGAAGATGATCTGTAAATATTATTATCTTTGTGTTAAATGTGTATATTAATATATATATATATATATATTAATTTTTAATTATGAAAATGTTAAATGAAAAGCAAAATGACCAAAATATCCCTGCACTAAAGGACAAAATAGGCAGCTCTCAATAGTCAAAAAGGGGGTTTTTTGGATTTTGGACTAAAATGGCAACAAAATGCAAACCACAGGGCCCTGGATGTAATAAGTTTGAGATTTGGACTAAAGTGGCAAAACTGGCCAAACCACAGGGACCAAAATGGCAGTTTACTCTAAGAAAAATATGACCTGATTTCACTTTTGGACCAAAATGGCAATAAACTGAAACCACAGGGACCCAGATGCAAAAGGTTTGAGTTTTGAACTAAAGTGGCAAAAGTGACCAAACCTCAGGGACCAAAATGGCAGTTTACTCAAATTAATATCTCTTTCTTCCACCTACACAACCCAACCCTACTCAATTTTTAACACACATTCACAACCCATCGCAACCTAAAAGTATATGTTTTTGAATGAACTCGGTTTTAAAAAATATATATATCGGGATGTTCACAAAAAAAAAATTAAAAATACCGTGTATTTAGTTTTTTTTAAGTTTAAATATTTTAAGTTATTTGATTAATTAAATTATTAAGGGTATTTGTTTGGGTTGCAACCAATGTTGCTCCACCAACCTAATTGTCAACTTTAGTTTGTGTGAGTTTTTTTTAATTAATCAAACTTTTGTGTTATTGGTGACCAACCTAACACTATGTAAGGTTAGGGAATGAAATAGGGGATAGGATGTAGTGAATATTCAAAAGAATTTTTAAAATTTTAGAGGTAGGGATGAGATGATGGATTGGATGTGTTCTAATGGAACTAAAATTTGAAGTGACATAGGGCTAAGATTTTTTAGTAGGAGATGAGATGATGTTTTAGACTAATTAGAAGTTTCACTAGATGACGTTAAAAACCGGTCCCAACCGGTTATACCGGTTATTGTTTTGGACCTCAAAAACCGGTTAGTAACCGGAACCGGTTATAAAAAAAACCGGTTTTTATTTTGGGTGAAAAAACCGAAACCGGTTAATAACCGAAACCGGTTTTTGAAAAAAACCGATTTGTACACCTCTAGGTGTGTGTGAGAGATATAAAGGATAAGGTTTGGTGAGTGGTTTTATTTTTCCTTTGATGAATCATGGAGGATAAACAAGTGTGCCTGGAAATTGATGGATAAAATAAGTAACTTGTATTTTTTGAATAAAATGGGGGAATTCATGGTGGTTACCTCATCGGACAAACTAAACGAGACCATGGCTAATCATTGAGGGTGGTCGATCTTATAAAAGTTGTAGTATGGTTCCGCTTGGAATTATATATCCAAGGGGTTTGAGCCATCAAAAATTGCAACAAATAGTTTGGGATGGTAGAATTCCAAGTTATGGGTGGGTGGTGGTTTTTTGGTGTCGGAGGACGAAGGTGTGTGTCACACCTTACTGGTGGGCCCGGTGGGGGAGTATCGTGACGTGGTTGGTAACATTATAGTCAAACAACACTATATTTAAATGCACAGCGGAAGCAAATATAATAATATTTCAACCGAATAATATTGTAATATCAAGTATCACAAACAGTCGAAAACAATCCACAGGTGGATCAAAGTAAAAAGGAAACATTGTTCAACAGTCTTTTATCATCCAAGCTTGCGAGACTTATTGTGGATGCTAGGAGAAGGCCTGCCTATTACGAATAGTACCTGCACTTAATCTTTTTGGGAAAATACGTCAGTTTACACTGGTAAATACAATTTAACTGACTCATTTTGAAAAGGTTTAATAAAATTGATTTGAATGCACGTGGCACAAACTTTTTATAACTTGGGATAATTATTTAAATATAATACTTGTAAAAGAATTACATGTTCCTTATGCGTTCAGTAGCCCGGTTCGTGCCGGGTTAAAGATCAATAGACACACCACATTATTTATTTTGGCAATGACGGGTGTACGCCTACACCCCGCGCTTAGGTCGTGGCCATTTCGTAAAATGATGCCAAGGATATCCGGGACATGGTCATTAACCCCCCAAAGGCGTTAAGCAAACAAAACATATTTTTAAACGGGACATCTCGATAATACTTAACCACCAATCGATTAAGGTCGAATGCCCGACCAAGCGGTATTTTATATACCGTACCCCAAGCCCGTATAAGGGAAAATAAGTTAAAAGTATTTACCTGAGCAAAGTAATAATCACAATAAGCAAATGCGGGTAGCTTTTACCGGGTCTCCTATTCTGGAACGAAGGTTTATAATAACCTATTAGAATCCTAACGGGTCTTTAATTAAGCCTAAACTTAGACCGGTTAGTTTTAAAGAAAGATACGGTTCAAACGCACGATTAAGCGAAGACCGGAATAGAATGCATTTTAGACCCAACAATTTTGAAGACTTGTATAATATGGGTAATCTAAACACCTTCTGGATTTTGAGATAAAAATGATAAGGTTTGACCCGTTTCGGCTAATTTATGTAAACTAGTTACATAAACCGAACCGAACGCGCAAGAAGCGTAACGGGTAACCATAAGGGTCCTAAACAGGTTTTCTAAGTTAATATGCCTTAAATATGTTGACATATCAGTAGGATATCTTCCATTATGCCCAAAACGAGTTTAATCTCAATTTAAGCCCCGTAGGGGTATTTTGGTCATTTTAAGGATTATAAAAGAGATTAAATGAAATTCTGAGATTCGGGTCTGAATACATTAGTAAAACAACTTACTTTAACAGGTTATATCAGTTGGTAATAAGTCTTTTATGACAAAATGGTTTTAAACCCAAACTATGCGTTTAATACGCTTAAAAAGCCATTTTAAGCGATTTCCAGGTTATACAGGAAATCTGAGTTTTCTGAATAGGTTATAAAGTTCAAAATACTTTATTTATTATATAAAATCAGTAGCAATTGGATTGGTGTCAAAATATTATGTAGAACTCATTTTATAACCAAAAAGGGTATAATCGGTATTTACCGAATTAAGGTCATAACATTAGGTTATGAGCAGGTTAAAAATAATTAAAAATCTTGGAAAATCTCAAAATATTATATTATATCAGTGGGTAAAAGGTTTGGTGTCAAAATTGGGTTTAGATAGGCTTTATGCTAATGACGCAGTTTAATTACTAAAAAGCGGGCTAATTACGTCATTAAGCATAACTCCTAATCTAGACCTCCAACTGATGTGAAAATTTAGGGACATGTTTATAAATCAGTAACAAAGATTATTGTCCTTTCACATTTCTAAAATTCTCGTTTTATGGTAAAAAGGGCATTATGGTCAACTTTTAGCATTTAACGGAAACGTGTAAACGAATCGGGTAATCTACGGACCAACCACAAAGGGTTATACCAACATGTAACCTGGTCCTAAGGAAGCCCTAAGACATTTCCAAACTCTACTAAAACGGGTCAGAACTGAAGTCAAAGCAAAAGTCAAAGTTTTGCGACTTTCGGTTCCGAACCGGGTCTAAACAGAAAATTGTCGGATCAAACAAGCTTAGACCAGTCCTTATACTTATTATCAATTTATATGAGTGATAAAATAGGTTACATGCCTTCTACATTGTTAATTATGCGTTAATTCGAAGATTGGCATTCTGTTGACTTTTTCTAATCAACTTTGACCCGACAAATGGTCTAGTTAGAGTGGGAATCAGAGGGTGCCCTTTTAAGGGTTTATTGCCCACATAATTACCAACTTATAACTACCTTCAATTCGACTAATCACTGGACCATTAAAGATTAATCGCTAAGTCAAACGTTAATTACGACGGTTTGACTTTTAAGCTAAAACTAAGTAAAAACTCAATCAAGGAAGGTCAAGGGTACTTACCAAAGTCCTATGCACGACTAGGGATGACTTGGGTCTGCTTTGGAGCTCCAGAAGTCTTCAAGAAAGCAGATGGAAGGTGTGATCAAATTGTTGCAACATAAGGGCCTTTTATAGTGATTTTGATCCATTAGATTATTGACAACCAAGTCTATCATTGGTCATGGATCATCCACAGATGTCCCTAAGGTCTAAAAAGCATGTAGGGGTCGCCCATTGAGTGAAAAATATCCCCTTAAGTCGGTTATTGCGTTAAAACAGGCTGTTGTCCCAACTTTCTGCATCTGGGCATCGAACGCGGCCCGCGTAAGGGTCTTCCTGGGCTTACGCAGCCCGCTTGAGGACTGCTGTCAGATTAAACATTTTCTAGTTGTTGCATCTTGTCTCTTGGCCTTCGAAAGGTCATCCAACCTTTATTTCTTGCATTTTGAGTTCTCCAAATTGACACATAAGGGCTTCAAGACTTATACCCACTTTGTTAAGTCCTTTGTCACTTTATGTTTACCCGAAAAGTCATAATTTTCAACGTTGACGCTTTAACCCCTCGTATACGAATTTGATCATACTTTCTCATACGATAACGAAACTTTATGAAATTTTTATCGTGAATTCTAGTGAGCATAATTAATCGTTACAAAGCTTCGGGTTTGCTAAAAGGTCACTCAGAGGTATACCTTAAACATGTTGACACATTTAACCCATGTAGTTTGTAATCTCTCACTTTCTTTCACAATTAGCTTCGTATGATCCATGATTCATTCGTTTAAGGGTACGAGCATCATGTAGGGTTACTGTAAAGTATATTTATCCCCTGTTGACATTTTGAACCCTTTATTTTCACATACATTCCATGTTTGTCAACTTTGGTCCCTCTAGAGTATACTTTCACACGTTCAAACTTATGACACGTGTCAATACATTATAGGACGTGAATTTTCGAGGTGTTACATCCTCACCCCCTTAAAAGAAATCTCGACCTCGAGAATTATTGAAACAAATGAGGGTACTTTTCTTTTATTGTGGACTCTACCTCCCACGTGTACTCGGGACCTCTACGGGCATCCCATTTAACCTTTACAATCGGTACATGCTTCCTTCGAAGCTTCTTAACCTGTCGATCCTCGATCGACACAGGTTTTTCAACAAACTTCAAGCTCTCTTCTTTGTGCACATCTGTATGTGGTATGACTAGTGATTCATCAGCGAAACACTTCTTCAGATTGCTGATGTGGAATACATTGTGAATACCACTGAGCTCTTCAGGTAAGTTTAACTTATAAGCAATTGATCCGACACGTTCGATGACCTCGAATGGTCCTATGTATCTCGGGCTTAACTTGCCTTTCTTACCAAATCACATCACTCCCTTCCAGGGTGATACTTTAAGCAACATTTTGTCACCTACCTCGAAGTTAAAAGGTTTACGCTTTAAATCTGCGTAGCTTTTCTGCCTATCCCTGGCAGTTTTCAGGCGGTCACAAATCTGGACAATCTTGTCCGTCGTCTCAAAGACTATTTCTGGTCCTGTAAGTTGGACATCTCCAATTTCCGCCCAACAAACGGGCGTTCTGCACTTTCTACCGTACAAGGCCTCGAAGGGCGCAGCCTTGATGCTCGTATGATAGCTATTGTTGTACGAGAACTCGATTAATGGCAGGTGGTTATCCCAACTACCACCTAAGTCGATCACACATGCACGAAGCATGTCTTCCAACGTTTGGATAGTACGCTCACTCTGGCCGGCCGTCTGAGGATGGTAAGCCGTACTAAAATTTAAGCGCGTGCCCAAAGACTGTTGGAAGCTCTTCCAAAAATGTGACGTGTATCTAGTATCTCTGTCAGAGATAATAGACACAGGCACGCCATGTAGAGATACAATCTTATCTACGTACAATTGGGCTAACATGTCGGAGCTATAGGTCTCCTTAATGGATAAGAAATGTGCTGACTTAGTCAACCTATCAACTATCACCCATATGGTATCATTTCCTTTCCTTGTCTTTGGCAACTTGGTGATGAAATCCATCGTCACCATTTCCCACTTCCACTTGGGAAGTTCAGGCTGTTGCAGCAAACCTGACGGCTTCTGATGCTCAGCTTTGACTTGCGCACACGTCAAGCATTTAGCTACATAGGTAGCTATAGACTTCTTCAAGCCTATCCACCAAAAATTTGCCTTCAGATCCTGGTACATCTTATCAGCTCCAGGATGAACGGAGTATTTAGAACTGTGGGCTTCCTGGAGGATAACATCTCGAAGTCCTCCATAAATTGGAACCCATATTCGTCCATTCAATCTCAGAATTCCGTCCTTGTCAAGAGATAACTGCTCCTCAGTTACCCCTAGCTTTTCATTAGGATGGTTAGCTTCCAACACAGCTTCCTTCTATGCAGCCAACAACCTTTCATTCAAACTATTCTTTACCTCAATGCTCTTGGCATTGATTCGTAGGGGCTTCACCCTTTCCTTTCGACTTAAGGCATCGGCGACTACATTCGCCTTGCCGGGATGGTATCTTATCTCACAGTCATAATCATTTAAGGTTTCCATCCAACGTCGTTGCCTCATGTTCAAATCCTTTTGGTTAAACAGGTGCTGGAGGCTCTTGTTATCAGAATAGATCACACACTTGATACCATATAAATAGTGCCTCCATAGCTTCAGTGCAAATACGACGGCACCCAACTCCAAGTCATGGGTGGTGTAATTCTTTTCATGCACTTTTAACTGACGTGAATCGTAGGCAATAACCTTGCCTTTCTGCATAAGCACACACCCCATGCCAGTGTGTGATGCGTCGCACTAAACCACGAATTCTTCGGTACCTTCAGGCAATGTCAGTACAGGAGCATTGCTCAACTTCTGCTTCAAAATATCGAAAGATTCTTGCTGCTTGGGTCCCCAGTTGAACTTAATATCCTTCCTAGTCAAAGAAGTTAGGGGTGCAGCAATCCTTGAAAAGTTTTCAATAAAGCGCCTGTAGTATCCTGCCAATCCCAAGAAACTGCGAATTTCTGTGGGCGTCTTTGGCTCTTGCCAATTCATGACAGCTTCAACCTTAGCGGGATCTACCTGGATTCCGCGTTCGCTAACCACATGTCCAAGGAATTGGACTTCTCGAAGCCAAAATTCACACTTAGAGAATTTGGCGTAGAGCTTCTCCTGCTGAAGTAGTGAAAGAATACATCGAAGATGTTTCTCATGGTCGACCTGATTCTTTGAATAAATCAGAATGTCGTCAATGAAGACGATAACAAATTTGTCTAAGTATGGTTTGCAGACACGGTTCATGAGGTCCATGAATGCTGCTGGTGCATTAGTGAGCCCAAAAGGCATCACTAGGAACTCGTAGTGACCGTAACGAGTCCTAAATGCAGTCTTGTGCACGTCTTCATCTCTAACCTTCAGTTGGTGATAGCCTGACCTTAAGTCAATCTTAGAGAAATAACTTTCCCCTTGAAGTTGATCGAACAGATCGTCGATCCTGGGCAATGGATACCTATTCTTGATAGTGACCTTATTAAGCACACGGTAATCGATGCACAGACGCATCGATCCATCCTTCTTCTTGACAAATAAGATTGGTGCTCCCCAAGGGGACGGACTAGGTCTAATGAAACCTTTGGCTAGCAATTCATCTAGTTGCGTTCTCAATTCCTTCATCTCTGTTGGTGCCAACCTATAAGGTGCTCTAGCAATAGGTGCTGCTCCAGGGATGATGTCAATTCTGAATTCCACTTGCCTATCTGGTGGTAAACCAGATAGTTCTTCAGGAAAAACTTCAGGGTATCCAGAAATGACGGGGATATCCTCAATCCTGGGTTTCGGCTCATCAATAGTCACTTGTGCCATGTAGATGACACAACCTTTCTTCAGACACCTAGAGGCCTTGAGCATAGTCACTTGCTCAGGCAGTCCATACTGGGTATCTCCCTGAATGGTAAGTGATTCACCAGACGGAGTCTTGATCACCACTTGCTTCTTATTGCAGACAATATGGGCCTGGTTATGAGATAACCAGTCCATACCCAAAACTATGTCGAAACCGGCTAACTTCAAAGGAAGTAAGGTCAAAGGAAAAGAGTGGTTCTTAATGGATATGAAACATCCATCTAGTATGGTCGAGGCGGTTTCTAAGGTGCCATCTGCTAATTCCACCTCATACTTTACACTTAGGGTTTTAACAGGTAAATTCAGCAATTTACAAAACTTATTATCTACGAACGACTTATCAGCGCCTGAATCAAAAAGTACTCTTGCATATACATCATTTATAAGGAAGGTACCTGTGATCACATTGTCGTCCTGGACAGCTTCCTTTGCATCCATCCTGAAGACCCTAGCATTGGTCTTTTTCCCATCCTCATTCTTCTTTGCAAGTTTTGGACAATTGGACTTGATATGCCCTTTTTCGTTGCAACTGTAGCACGTTGCGTCTTTCAACTTTTTGCAATCCAAGGTCTTGTGTTCCTTGGACTTGCATATTCCACATGCAAAAGTTCTCGACTGGGTCTGCGAGTTCGATTCATATCTGCACTTCCCGAAGTGCTGTTTCTTGCAGATCTTACACTTGGGCTTATCTCCAGATTGATGCCATCCTTCTTAGTTCCTGACCCCTTCCTGTGGTCATTGTTTCCCCTGTGCTTCTTATCCGAACGTCGTGAGTTGTCATCCTCACGCTTTCTTTTCTCGGCATCCGTGTTCCTCAGCGATCTCTGTCTGACCGCGTCCAGTGTGAGGGACAAAGATATATCAGCTACAGATCTGAAAGTAGCTGGCCGAGAGGCTTTCACGCTTGCCTTAATTTATGGGGCTAAACCCCCAATGAAACGAGCTATTCTTTTGGGTTCCGGGGTTACCAGATACGGAACCAATCTTGACATTGTATTAAAGCTCGTAAGGTAAGCTTGGCAGTCAAGGTTCTTCATGACCAACGATAGGAAATCAGACTCAATCTTTTCAACCTCATGCTGAGGGCAGTAGTTTTCCCTGGTGAGGGTAACAAATTGTTCCCATGTCATGTTGTACAATGGAATCTTCCCAGTAGCTTGAATCAACGATCTCCACCAGGCTAAGGCCTCACCTTTGAACGATTGAGACACAAACTTTACCACATCCTTCTCAGCGCACCCGCATATATCAACCACGGTGTCCATCTCATCCAACCAGGTCATGCAGTCTATAGCTCCTTTCTCCCCAGTGAAATCCCTGGGTTTGCATGAAACAAAGTATTTATAGGAGCAACCCTTATCACGGGGTCCTTGGTTCAGCACTATCTTTTGAGATGGAACACTTTGTTGATTTGAGGACTGGCGATCATCATCTTTCCTTGGTTCTTCCTTCTTGGAAGGTGGCTTGCTGTGAGCCTCAGAATGAGTCTTAGGCTTGGAATGGGGTACTGATTGGGCTTTGCTTCGTGTACCGCTTGACTCACTATACTGCCTATCCAAGGCTTTGGTAACAGCATCATTAATTAATGCTTTGAGCTCCGCGCCAGTCACATTAATTGCGTCATTATTCTCCCTTGGTTGACTGTTGATTTCATCCGAGTCAACCATTGTTTGAATTGTTACATAAGATATCGACAATAATTTATTTGGGAGTTTATTATGGAATCGCCTTTTAGGGCAATTCATTAACCATGGTAAACATAGACCATATTTGGTTAATTTGTTACTCACATCTATTTAGGATTTCTATTATAATTTATACTAATTATAACACAATAACAATATTATTAGCACAAAAAGGCCTAGTCACAAGGACATTTTTATATCATAAGCCATGATTTCGGAGAATCAAGGCATTAAGGTTTGAACATAGTTCTTTACCTTTTTCTGACAGGGAGTCATAGACTACTACTGTCTTTTGTCTTATATGACAATGGGTATGGCCCGTAGGCACTATATTACCAATGTATGGTCAACATATGATCATCTTAATTGATGATTTAAACTCATGACTTATAGATCATTAAGTTAGGTTAGGAATCTTTTGAAGAATCCTTATATAAGTGACGTGTGTGATTTTAACGAATCACTTCTGCCCGAAGCGTTAACATGTTTTCAGATGTCAACAGAGATTTGAATCTTTTAAATAGGTTTTACCATCTTGGCCAAGTCTTATAATGACATGCGGGCTAGGTTATACCTTCAAGATTTTCATTTAATATTTAATAGGCAGATTATTTATAAAAGGAATGATTTTGATTTATTTATTTATTTCATGTATAAAATATTTATGCATATAACGAAATTTATAAACTTAACATTCCATTAATTATTAAAAAGGATTACACATTGCCCTAAACGGGACTTTTAACAGAACAAACTTACCCACGCAGGGGTTAAACCGAAATACAAGTCCACGAAGGGACCAAGTACTAAAACAGATGTCCACGCAGGGACTAAAAGATAAGTCCATGCAGGGACTAAATACACAGGGAAATGTCCACGCAGGGACTAAAAAGATAAGTCCACGCAGGGACTAAATACACAGATAAATGTCCACGCAGGGACTTGATTGAAATAGGAAATACAACATTACATATAGGGATTTAATGATCCCTATTCTTCTTCCCCTTTAATAAGCTTGCCAGGCCCTTGAGGAATCCCCGATTGTTCCTGCATTCCTCTTGAAACTCATGTTCCACCCGACTTAGTCTTTGGAGGATTTCCTCCTGCTCCGGTGGGGAAAATCGTGGTGGCTGTGACTGCTGCCGAATCGGAGGTCGTGCAGGTACTTGATACCCATGAGTTGGATATCCCATTCCCCAAGGGGCTCCATATGGTCCTTCGGGATGAAGGGCGTTGTAGTTTGCCGTGACTAGGTACGGGTCGGCTTCAGCATAATTATAATGCGTGTGAGCCGGCTGCTCAAACGGATTGTACGCTGTTGACCCAGCGTACGTAGGAATCGGGTTACCAAAACCCATTGGTGGCGGTTGTGGTGCAACTGGTGCAGAATTCACCTCAGGATTTGGGTTTGAGGGCCCACCCATTTGTGGGTCTTCTTGCAGTGGCGGGTAGTGACTGCCACTGGAGGGTCGAGGGGTGCTAAAATGGAATTCCCCTCCTCGAGCGGATATACGTGCGCCTGTTCTCCTACGCCTTGGTGGTTCCGGAGGTGCTTGATGAACCGGCGGTGGTGGAGGCGGTGGCGTGACAGCCACGAAACGTGAATCCCCAGAGGGATCCTGCTGCTGCTGCTGGTGAGGTGATGAATGGTGAGAAGGTGTGAAGTACCATTCATGTTGGTTAAACCTCGCTTGATAACTGTCTGGACCACCGTAGGGTGATCCGTGGAAGGATGAACCATCAGAAACCTCAATAGGATGATTGGGGGTTCCGGTTGCAGGTTCGACGGGATCCGTGTCCTCGTCCATGTCCATTGCATTGTCTTTTGAGAAGTGGTCCTCTGGCCCTAATGGGTTAAAACCCACTGGTTCTTGTATATAGTTTGCCGGGTTAAACCGGCCCTGAAAGACAGGAGTAGGGTTTCCAAAGGAATTGTGCGAAAGGGATCGCTGGAGAGGTATATATGAAGGTTGTGGGTTATCGGGCTCGTTTTCTGACTGTGGCCCATAGGAGTTATGATAGGGAGGCGTTGAACTGTGCGAAACAGACCGTCTAGCGGGCTCCGTATAGGTCCTCCAGACTCCTTGCGGATCGGCACTCATTGTAGTGGAAGGAGTTCGCCGGTGCAAGGGCCCGGCCTCGTGATCGTTAGGGACGGTAATTGGCCCCTTGCCTCGTACTCCTCTCCTGAATCTTGGCGGCATTGTTAAACCTGTCAATATATAAACAAAGATAACAACAAGAATATATAAAACAAAAGACAAAAATAAAACAAAACCGAATTTGTCCTATGTTATTTGTCTAGACTCGAAAATTTAGGAATGTGCAATTGTGTCATTGAGATTAAACACAAAAGGCTAGTGTTTAATTCACTCAATGTTGGCTCTGATACCAACCTGTCACACCCCGATATTTCCACATATTACCGGTGGGCCCGGTGGGGGAGTATCGTGACGTGGTTGGTAACATTATAGTCAAACAACACAATATTTAAATGCACAGTGGAAGCAAAGATAATAATATTTCAACCGAATAATATTGTAATATCAAGTATCACAAACAGTCGAAAACAATCCACAGGTGGATCAAAGTAAAAAGGAAACATTGTTCAATAGTCTTTTTGTCATCCAAGCTTGCGAGACTTATTGTGGATGCTAGGAGAAGGCCAGCCTATTACGAATAGTACCTGCACTTAATCTTTTTGGGAAAATACGTCAGTTTACACTGGTAAATACAATTTAACTGACTCATTTTGAAAAGGTTTAATAAAATTGATTTGAATGCACGTGGCACAAACTTTTTATAACTTGGTATAATTATTTTAATATAATACTTGTAAAAGAATTACATGTTCCTTATGCGTTCAGTAGCCCGGTTCGTGCCGGGTTAAAGATCAATAGACACACCACATTATTTACTTTGGCCCTTACGGGTGTACGCCTACACCCCGCGCTTAGGTCGTGGCCATTTCGTAAAATGATGCCAAGGATATCCGGGACATGGTCATTAACCCCCCAAAGGAGTTAAGCAAACAAAACATATTTTTAAACGGGACATCTCAATAATACTTAACCACCAATCGATTAAGGTCGAATGCCCGACCAAGCGGTATTTTATATACCGTACCCCAAGCCCGTATAAGGGAAAATAAGTTAAAAGTATTTACCTGAGCAAAGTAATAATCACAATAAGCAAATGCGGGTAGCTTTTACCGGGCCTCCTATTCTGGAACGAAGGTTTATAATAACCTATTAGAATCCTAACGGGTCTTTAATTAAGCCTAAACTTAGACCGGTTAGTTTTAAAGAAAGATACGGTTCAAACGCACGATTAAGCGAAGACCGGAATAGAATGTGTTTTAGACCCAACAAGTTTGAATACTTGTATAATATGGGTAATCTAAACACCTTGTGGATTTTGAGATAAAAATGATAAGGTTTGACCCGTTTCGGCTAATTTATGTAAACTAGTTACATAAACCGAACCGAACGCGCAAGAAGCGTAACAGGTAACCATAAGGGTCCTAAACAGGTTTCCTAAGTTAATATGCCTTAAATATGTTGAGATATCAGTAGGATATCTTCCATTATGCCCAAAATGAGTTTAATCTCAATTTAAGCCCCGTAGGGGTATTTTGGTCATTTTAAGGATTATAAAAGAGATTAAATGAAATTCTGAGATTCGGGTCTGAATACATTAGTAAAACAACTTACTTTAACAGGTTATATCAGTTGGTAATAAGTCTTTTATGACAAAATGGTTTTAAACCCAAACTATGCGTTTAATACGCTTAAAAAGCCATTTTAAGCGATTTCCAGGTTATACAGGAAATCTGAGTTTTCTGAATAGGTTATAAAGTTCAAAATACTTTATTTATTATATAAAATCAGTAGCAATTGGATTGGTGTCAAAATATTATGTAGAACTCATTTTATAACCAAAAAGGGTATAATCGGTATTTACCGAATTAAGGTCATAACATTAGGTTATGAGCAGGTTAAAAATAATTAAAAATCTTGGAAAATCTCAAAATATTATATTATATCAGTGGGTAAAAGGTTTGGTGTCAAAATTGGGTTTAGATAGGCTTTATGCTAATGACGCAGTTTAATTACTAAAAAGCGGGCTAATTACGTCATTAAGCATAACTCCTAATCTAGACCTCCAACTGATGTGAAAATTTAGGGACATGTTTATAAATCAGTAACAAAGATTATTGTCCTTTCACATTTCTAAAATTCTCGTTTTATGGTAAAAAGGGCATTATGGTCAACTTTAAGCATTTAACGGAAACGTGTAAACGAATCGGGTAATCTACGGACCAACCACAAAGGGTTATACCAACATGTAACCTGGTCCTAAGGAAGCCCTAAGACATTTCCAAACTCTACTAAAACGGGTCAGAACTGAAGTCAAAGCAAAAGTCAAAGTTTTGCGACTTTCGGTTCCGAACCGGGTCTAAACAGAAAATTGTCGGATCAAACAAGCTTAGACCAGTCCTTATACTTATTATCAATTTATATGAGTGATAAAATAGGTTACATGCCTTCTACATTGTTAATTATGCGTTAATTCGAAGATTGGCATTCTGTTGACTTTTTCTAATCAACTTTGACCCGACAAATGGTCTAGTTAGAGTGGGAATCAGAGGGTGCCCTTTTAAGGGTTTATTGCCCACATAATTACCAACTTATAACTACCTTCAATTCGACTAATCACTGGACCATTAAAGATTAATCGCTAAGTCAAACGTTAATTACAACGGTTTGACTTTTAAGCTAAAACTAAGTAAAAACTCAATCAAGGAAGGTCAAGGGTACTTACCAAAGTCCTATGCACGACTAGGGATGACTTGGGTCTGCTTTGGAGCTCCAGAAGTCTTCAAGAAAGCAGATGGAAGGTGTGATCAAATTGTTGCAACATAAGGGCCTTTTATAGTGATTTTGATCCATTAGATTATTGACAACCAAGTCTATCATTGGTCATGGATCATCCACAGATGTCCCTAAGGTCTAAAAAGCATGTAGGGGCCGCCCATGGAGTGAAAAATATCCCCTTAAGTCGGTTATTGCGTTAAAACAGGCTGCTGTCCCAACTTTCTGCATCTGGGCGTCGAACGCGGCCCATGTAAGGGTCTTCCTGGGCTTACGCAGCCCACTTGAGGACTACTGTCAGATTAAACATTTTCTAGTTGTTGCATCTTGTCTCTTGGCCCTTCGAAAGGTCATCCAACCTTTATTTCTTGCATTTTGAGCCCTCCAAATTGACACATAAGGGCTTCAAGACTTATACCCACTTTGTTAAGTCCTTGGTCACTTTATGTTTACCCGAAAAGTCATAATTTTCAACGTTGACGCTTTAACCCCTCGTATACGAATTTGATCATACTTTCTCATACGATAACGAAACTTTATGAATTTTTTATCGTGAATTCTAGTGAGCATAATTAATCGTTACAAAGCTTCGGGTTTGCTAAAAGGTCACTCAGAGGTATACCTTAAACATGTTGACACATTTAACCCCTATAGTTTGTAATCTCTCACTTTCTTTCACAATTAGCTTCGTATGATCCATGATTCATTCGTTTAAGGGTACGAGCATCATGTAGGGTTACTGTAAAGTATATTTATCCCCTGTTGACATTTTGAACCCTTTATTTTCACATACATTCCATGTTTGTCAACTTTAGTCCCTCTAGAGTATACTTTCACACGTTCAAACTTATGACACGTGTCAATACATTATAGGACATGAATTTTTGAGGTGTTACAGTGTGTCAATGTTGATAAGATGGGAACACAATTATGGGGTTTGTTCAAACCAGGTTGCGAGTTGGGAGATACGAGTTGGTAACCATGCTTGGGTGATAATATTGGTTAGTATGGGGATCGGTATCACAAGACCGTTACCTATTTCAACTATAAAACATCAGTTTAGCCTGATTTTGAAACCCCAATTATCCATACGCTTCAACAAAAAATCACAAATGTGAATACTCGAATGTATCACTCGTACTATTTATAAATACATCCGTATTTATAATGTCAAGCTTCTCTTTTGCTAACATACTTGCCAAAAGCTTAAGTGATGATCATCCTTACCAAAGATATACATCTTGTGACATTTATTATAACACATGTATTCAACCACTAGTACATAGCGTGGGTATTGGCAAAGCCAAGAACACGGGACATCAAGATGGATCTAGTTCATTGGGAATCCAACGTCGGACTCAATAGCTCTATAAAAGAACTGAAACTTAACAAACAAACAGAAAAATATTTAAACAAAGAGTAACTTACAAAATCGTCCTTTATGTTTACACTTGATTGCAAAGTGTGTCATTTGTCTTCAAAAAGTACAAAAAACGTACTTAATGTTTGCAACCCTTGCAATTTACGTCCTTTAGACCTAACTCAATCAGTTTTCATGGTTAAATCTGACCAAATGGACCCCATGCAAGGGTATTTTGATCATTTTACCCTAAACACTAAAATAAATAATAAAAAACCCATCTCTTTCCCTCAACTCTCTCTTTCTCTCTGCAAACCCTGTTGTCTAACAAAAACTTTCTCCAATAGTGTTCCAAAACATCTCATTTAATCCGGTAATCTATTCCATTTTCATCATATGTCTTCCGGTTCATGTTCAACTCTCTAATGGATGCAAGAATACACCAATTTCTTATGTTTCTATTCATCTGCTTTTTGTTTTCAACTGCACGAAATGATGATGGTAATTCACTACTGTTCTATTACTTTCATATGTATCAATTCTTGTTTGAGTTTCGGGTAAGTCTGTACAGCAAGGTGCCTCCTGTCACAAATTCTCCATTTCTCTCTATACAATTTGAAGCCACAACCACTTGTAGAACCCTAGAATGTGAGGAATTCGGCTAGGCTAACAAACTCTAAATTCTTTGTCATTGAGAAAAGTGGTGGTAGGTGCGTATGATGGGTTTCTTATATTTTTAGCAATTTCTTGTGCTTTTCGAATCTTGAATGCATCCTGAGTATAAGCCCCATGATCGATTTCAGTTTTGAAACGAATTTCAGGCCAAATTTTGGATAAATAGGAGTTAGGGTTTCGATGGTTCTTGATTTGGGATTTAGGGGTTTACTGAAACAATATATAAACAACAATGAAAAATCTGATTATTCCAAAGTTCAATGTGTGGCTTGCTGGGTTTTGTTGCATTGATTAAAATCGGTAACCCAGAGGCGGGTGGTGGCTGCTGATGGTGGTGGTGGAGTTGAGGTGACTGCGATGGTGGAGTTGAGGTGGCTGCGATGGTGGTGGGGTGGTGGTAGTGGAGTTAAGGTGGAGGGGGATGTTAGGTGGTGTTAGAGAGAGAGAGAGAAAGAGAAAGAGGATTTATATTTATATTTATATTTTTTAAATTGTTTTGTTTATTATTTTTTTGATTATTTATTTTAGTATTTTGGGCAAAATGACAAAAATACCCTTGTATAAAGTCCACTTGGCCAGATTTAACCATGAAATCTGACTGAGTTAGTGCTAAAGGACATAATGTGCTAGAATTTGCAAACATTGAGTACGTTTTTTGTAATTTTTAAAGACAAATGACACTCTTTACAATATATTGTTAACATAAAGGACGACTTCTGTAATTTACTCTTAAACAAACAAATTTTGTAGTTCATGTTAGTTCCTTAAGAAAATAAACGTGTTCATGTTCATTTATGTATGTTTATTAAGAAAAGAAATACGTTCCTGTTCATTTTATGTTCTTTAGTAAAGAGAAAGAAAAAAAAGCTTTTGACAAGTTGAGCTCGAGCTTAAAATTTAAGCTCATTAAGATAAACGAGCCAAGCCCACACTGCCTCGGCTCGGCTTAGAGATACACAAATTGGGATTTGGGCCCAAAGTGGCTCATGTTGAAACCAGGCCGGGTTCATGAAAAACAGTTAATCAATTTTTATCCAAACTGATGAGAGGAAAAAGATCAGGTTCAACTAGCTTCAGAATTTTATTTGGGCCCAAAGTGGCTCATGTTGAAACCAGTTCCCGACCCGGTTCGATTACCAACCAGTTTTTATTTTTTATTTTTATATATTTCAACTATTGCTCAGCCCTTTAAAACCCTAATCCTATAAGATTCCTTTGGAAACGACAAAGCCCAATAAAAGGCTCAAGATGTAGCCAAGAGTCTCAAGTGGGCTTGGGTCAACAACTCTGAATCAGTCCAGTTTTTTTTAATGATAAACAGGCGCATCAAACCCTTGCCGAACCAACCACGCTCTATAAAACCACCAATAACCTCAGCTTCTTGCATATCCACTTCAAAACCCTAATCAATCAAGCGCCGTTTTCAACCATTTTTATTATATCTGTTCATCTTTCCTTCTTTTTCTGTAAGTTTGTTGGAAAAATGGTCAAATGATGTGTTTATAATCGAGTTGAATACCTGCATATGTGTGGGTATAGTGATTCTGACTCTGAATAGGAAGATCTGATGCCATTTTCTTTTCAGTTTTACAGTTTTTTGTTTTATTTTAGTTTTTCATTGATTTTTTTTATTTAATTTGAATATTTATTGGCCAGTGATGACAGTTTATAAAATGGTTGACTGAAAAGCAAGTTATTAAGCTTGCAAAGTTGTTGAAAATCATGAACTAGGACGGTCTGAGGCTATTCTCATTTGGGGTTTTTTTTGCAAAGTTTGAATCCTTTTAATGTTTTTTTTTTTTTTTTTGTAATGTGGGTTGTGTATGATGATATCATATGTTCAATACAGTTATCCCTGTCTGATAAATCTTGATGTATTACATTTGATCTGACTTATACCCATATGTATTTTCTGTACCCTTGTTTTGTTTTCACAAAGTTTATTTTTTTTAATTTTAATATTGATTTTTGTAATGTGGGTTGTGTATGATGATATCTTATGTCTAACAGTTATCCCTGTCTGATAATTCTTGATGTTTGCATTTAATCTGACTCATACCCATTTATTATTCCTTTTCTTTGTTTCTTGGTTGTCGGTTGATAATTTAATTCATCTAATGCTTGTATTATGAGATTTCATCGCAAATGTGCATTGAATGTGTTAATTCACCCATAATTATCTTTTTTTGTATTTTCAGTTTTTTTAGGCGAATTAATCTTCCGAACCAAAGAAGAGGACATCGCTTTAGCTATGAGTTGGGTGTAAAAGAGTTGGATGCATTTTACGGAGCAAAGTGACTCTCAAGAAACTGTCATCTCGCAGTTTCAAGAATTTAGCGTGCACAATTCAACAATTAAGCTGTTTACTTTAATTAACTTTTATGTATTGTTTTTAATTAAGTTGGGTTGTGATCTTTTTTATTCTAGTTTAATAAAATGTTTTATATTCTTTTGAAACTTATATTTTGTATTTAATGTTATTAATTTTAATATTAATTTAAATACAATAAAAGATTTATCAATGTAGACAATTTCTTAAGACTTAACTATGAGTGTAGACGTGTAGTTGTCTCGCAAAAGTGGGTAGAGTCCCCCGAAATAAGAATCTTAGGCTGGAGGGTGTGTGAGTCGTCCCCAGCACGTCCAGGTTTGTTGCTGCCCTACACCCATACCGGCGTCGTCGCTCCACTACAAGACAAAATGATACTCACAGACATATATACATAGAATTGATATATATATTTTAGGCTTATTCCCTATATCCTTAGTGTCATCCTCTTTGCCCCAACCTCACACCCATCTTATGTGGGGCTTACGCGGCGGGTATCCTTGACCATACCGCATAGCCTAATTGACATAAACATGCACATACCAATAGAGCGGCAGAGAGCTTGGAAAACTAAGTACGCGAAGTTTGTGTGATACAATAGATGATCTTATTTAACAAGCAGACACAACGTGGACTAGTGAAGTTAACAAACCAAATAGGTTGTGCTATGTGTGTATACAATCTCAGATAGACCGCCATGAAGAAACACGTTGACATCTACTTGTCTAGTCGCTCATCTATATGAAAAAGGAACATATAAGACCAACCGTATGGTGGTTGGTTTACATATGAGAATTAACCAACTTCCAACTTCGTAATGTGCATTGGATGTGTTTATGTGATATTTGTACAACTTATTTAAAGCTACACTCAATTAGTTTTTTAATATATGTGTTTATTAACCTTTAGAAAAGGAGTAAATTACATAAAAGAACCTTTGAGTTTATAACTAATTTCAGTTAAACATCCACATAACTAACCTTTTCATCAAATGCAAATTTGATAATTTTCTTGACATCTCCTTCATTACCCCAGGCTTGAATGCCAAAGTCTAAATCACTACCAAGTACTATTAAATGATGATTAGTAGTCTAATGCAGATCACCTGGTGAAGTTCTAATATAGAGAACTTGTCTACGTTGAATAAATCAACAAAATGGACACTCATTCTTGTACATGTGACGGGGAAAGCTACTAAAAGAACCACCATGATGTAACTTGATAGTTAAAAGATTAGCCCCCCCCCCCCCCCCCCCCTGTCACGGCCCCGACCCGTCTTACCCGGTTTGGAAGCCGCGGGACAGAAAACCCGTGGTATTGGTATTTAATTGGTAGTGAAAATTTTAACAGAATCGTTTAAAAGAAAATACCGCATTATTTTATTAAAAATATCGGGACAAACCCTGTATTTTACAAGAAAGGATTATCATTGGGAATTCCTCTGATTACAGAAAACATGTTTATTTATTTACTGAGCCATTTTATTTAAGCTGGAGTGTTACGCGACACTTTTCCTTTTTCCTCGCAGTAAATCACCTGAAACATGTTTTAAAAAGATTTGATCAGCGAAAAATACTGGCGAGTGCATTCAATTTGTATAAATACACATTGTTATAATTTACAGTATTAAGAGCGATTATAATGTTTCTATCTTATAATTAGCTGACCCAGTTGTCACTCGACCGGATCTGTGACTGTGGTCATATCACTATTAGGTCCGTTCACCCAAAAGTGACGTGTATCACTATTCAGGTCCGTTCACCTAAAAGTGATGCTAAATAAGTAATGTATACAAACCCCACTTACTGTCAGTAATTTAAGATAACAAAGATTTAATCACTGTAAATATAACTGGAAAACATTTAGGGTTTTGGGAAGCACTTTGATAAAAACAGAATGACTCACATTGCAAGTTTAAACGGTTAGAGCCTGCCTATTGATTAAGCTGGTAAACCTAGTAAAACATACAATGCAAACGAAACTAGGTTAGTAACTTAATTCAACATTTACGATAATTCACGAGATCGAAACCCTCACGATGAATGACAACGTATAGCCCGAATTTAGGCAGCACTTAAACATCCATCGGATCGGTTTTAATCGATCAGACATTGTATCATAGCAGTGATCAAGTTATTACCCCGTTATCGTAGCAGCGTCTCGGTACTACAAAGTGTTATTTGAGCAGAAAGAAAGCGATTTTGAAGAAAATTTTCGACAGAATTGAACTGCCCATGCACGTCCAATTTATAGCAATTTTATCAGTTTCTCGCGGCCCGCGACGGCCTGAAGGCAATCCTTCGCGCCCCGCGAGAGGCGGCCTAGCTACGGCTAGGGCTGCCGTGTCACCCCCTAGGCTCGCCACGTGGACGACGCGTGTCCCTGATCGTTATCCGGAGAATCCTCATGCTGTCGCGCCCCGTGACAGACTGATATTTCTATTTTCTTAGATTTTTGTAAATAGGAAAGATGTACGGGTTCGGGTTTTCACTTACGGAGCGTTTTAGGACATTTTTGTGCAGGTATATTTTTTTAAATCATCTCTCAAAATAGGGTATATCGACCATCTTGGTTAATTATCATCGTTGAATGTAGAACTAGTACCTTATATATCATCAATGTCGTAATCATAATAAGATTTCGGGCTATGAAAGCTCCCTATGTCGTCAATGTGGTCATTGGAATTTCAATTGTTGAAGGCAATAGGATTTCAATCATAGATTGTTTTTTAAGGAAAGACAAAAGGAAAAAAATAACCAATACCTTCAGGTACCAAGGACCAAGGTTAGAACCAAACAAAAAGATAAAGGCTGTCCAATATAACTAGTAAATATAAATGTCAACCAGTGAAATTAGTTATAAACATATGGTTCTTTTCAGTAATTTACTCTTTAGAAAAAAAGTCACCTTAGGGGCGGTGTTTGGTGGCGCTATATGGCGTGATGGAGGCATTTGGCGTTGTATAACCTTCCACTACAGAAGGACTTAGGTAGTTTAGAGTAGTGGATGAACTGAGTGATGTGATGGGTAACGATTGGAGGATGCTAGGGTAGGAAGGATAAGTGTTGATATATACAAGTGGCAGTCGTCGAGTTTTTATAACTACCGGAGGTTGTTTGACTTGGCTCACGAGCCGTCATTTAAGGTGCTGGTCGTCGAGTTCGAGTTCAACACGAGACCAGCCGATCGACCTGAGGAGGAGGATGACCCGGATCATCCGTGGATCGAGGTTAGCTTTCGTTTGGCGATACATACATTTGAGATGTCTTTGCGCCGTTTTGCTACCATTTGCGGCTTATATTGGGCCTCAATCCAGACCAGGATCCCTTGGTCAAGGTCGGTGAGTCGATCCACGTAGTACGCTGATCGGCATGCGTATGACGTACGACTTTATCGGGGTTGGCTTTTGCGACCGTGACGACCGCATTTTTGTCCATCACAAGTTGCCGTAGGCCAAAGCTTCTGTCGTGGAGCGTAGTCAATGAGGCTAGCGACGAGGATGATACTGAGGTCGACCGAGACCTCTCACCACCGCCACCGCAGCCGTAGTCGACGGGGGTGCCTCAGTACCCCCAACACATTTATGACGATGAGTTGCCTCCGGCTATTGCGAACGTGTTACAACGGATGGAGGTTCAGTTATATGCCTGAATTGACACCACAACGCCTGTACTGAGGCACTTTTGCTATGGGTGATCAAGGGGGATATCGAGGCAGCCACTGATCGTGGTTCGAGGCCCCTACTGATATCGTAGCCGGCCGCCCCTCGCCAGGATCCGCAGTCACCAGGCACCGATTAGGATTAGGCAGTTTAGGATAGTTTGTTGTCCTTTTTTATATATTTACTTTTTGATGTTTTTGGAGTATTTTATGTACAAACAAACAAACTTATTATCTAGTTAAATTTGCAGTTTTAGTTTATTTATACATGTGATGATTATTTACAATGTTTGGATTTCTTGGCTTGTTTCGTATAATGTATAATAATACACGACACATTATGATACAATTCGATACGACACGTATGGATAAAATATGATATGACACGATATGATACAATACGATACGACACGTAATGATACAATATAATACATATTATATAAAATACGATACGATATGACATGGTACGATATGTCACAATAAAAAAACAAAACAAATAACATTAATTAAAAAAAAACAAGAATAAATGTCTATCTTTTACATCAAATTTTTTTTATCTATGTCGTATATCTCTATATGGTTATGGGGGGTGCGAACAAAGAGTTTAATCAAATTTTCAAGGGGTGTGATCGGAATTTTGCCATATAAAATACACTATCTGTTTTTTCAAGGGGTGTATCCGCCCACCCAACCCTCTACCTAGGTCCGCCCCTGTATGGGTTGTCTACGACCAGCCGCGATACACAGACCGAAATGTTGTTTAAGGTTAAACCTATACGACTCGTATAGCTCTACAAAAATCGTATAGGGGTGAGTGGGTGTCGAAATTGACACTTAAGTGTCCAAATAGATTGGGCTAAATTATTTCATTTACATCAATTATTTATGCACTTCAGTGTTTTCATTAATTTCTTTTTTAATTAAAATGGTTTTTCTACCAAAACCCAAAACCCTTGCCGGGGTCTATAAAACGACCAAATACTTCAACCTCTCTCTTCATCTTCAACAATACATGCGCCGTTTTCATCTTCCTTTCTTTTGCTTTACAATTTTAAGCTTTTATTTACTATAATCTGCTAGAAAATTGGCCAAATGATGTGCTTATTATCGAGTTGAATACCTGCATCTGTGTGGGTATTGTGATTCTGACTCTGAATAGGAAGATCTGATGCCTTTTTCTTTTCAATTTTCTAAAACCATTTTCAGATTTACAGGTTTTTTTTTATGATTTATTGGCCAGTGATGACAGTTTATAAAATGGTTGACTGAAAAGCAAGTTTTAAGCTTGCAAAGTTGTTGAAAATCATGAACTAGGACGGTCTGAGGCTATTCTCATTTGGGTTTTTGCAAAGCTTCAATCTTTTTTAAGTTTTTTTTTGGTCATGTGGGTTGTGTATGATGATATCATATGTTCAATACAGTTATCCCTGTCTGATAAATCTTGATGTATTACATTTGATCTGACTCATACCCTTGTGATATTTTTATTCTCTTGTTTTGATTTTCAAAGTTAATTTTTTTTTTAATGTTAATAATGATTTTTGTAATGTGGGTTGTGTATGATGAGATCTTATGTCTAAAACAGTTATCCCTGTCTGATAAATCTTGATGTTTGCATTTGTTCTGACTCATACCCACCTGTTAGGCTTTTTCCATTTTTTCTTGATGGGTTAATTTTCCGTTAAACAATGTGGCCATGTATTATGTATCACAGATTCACAATATGTAAATGTTTATGAGAGATTCAAGATTTGATCACAACTGATACCTAAAACAATACTATACCAAAGGAGTATACATCGGATTCTTTGTTAAAAGTCCTTCCTTAATTGGAACTAACTATGGAATTTGGTGTATACCCTTTGATATAATATCAGTTTGGTATTTTCTCAAAATGGAGGACCAGTGTAATTCATTGTATTATCAGTTTAGGCTTATTGTATTATCAGTTTGGTATTATCCAATACCCTGCTCTGGAGAGCATTCCAGCCCCATGGGTTCGTCACTGATGCGAATATCGCCAAGAAGAAAGATGCAAGGGGCAATCACTTTGGTTTAGTTAGATACTTGGGTGTGGAGTAGGGGTGTACAGATCGTTTTTTTTTTTTTGGAAAAAACCGGTTTTTTTTTTTGGAAAAAACCGGTTTTTATTTTACATAGTACCAATCGATTTGGTTAGGTTAAAAACCGATTTGGGCCAAAAAACTGGTTTTTAACCGGTTTAAAACTGATTTTTAACCGGATTAAACCGGTTTTTTAAAATGGGTTTTGGTTTTTAAACCAGTTTCAAAGGTCAAGAATACTAACCAGTATACAAACTATCGTTTCGGTTGGGTTGAAAACTAGTTAAAAAACCGGCTTTGTTTTTTTCCGGTTTTGTTTTTTTTTGGGTATCGGTTCTAAAGTTGGTTCTTTTTAACACCTCTAGTCCTGTGGAGGACGTGGAGTCGTTGCTGGCTAACATGGAACACTGATAAGATTTACTAAACCAAGCTGTCAGTTTCATTTCATTGGCGAAGTATGATAAATATCATAAGTTCATTTACACATCGGAAGTTATTGGTCGGAAAACATGGATGCCAAAGATTGCTAGCCACAACGCCGTCCAACCAACTTTGACGGAGAATGCTAATAGAGCTGCAGTCAGGGAAGGGGGGGTTTTGGGGCATGGTGGCTGACAAAGGTGCAAAATTGTGCAAAATTGTCTATCGGGTGGAGGGGTGTAACGTATTGTATTCTTCATTCACTTCCAAGCTTGTAATCCGTGACATCGTTGATAATGAAATTCATCTTATATACTTAGGGGCTGTTTGGCAAGCCTCTTAATGAATCATTAAGAGGTTGGACCTCTTATTCGGACAGAGGTTGGCTGTTTGGTTGGTAAAATACCAACCTTTTAATGTTACCATCCAGTCTGTACCATCCAGTTATAATAAGTTGCTGAAAGAAAAGAAAAGACTTGTGTTACCCCTTTCCTTCTCTTCTCTGGATAAACAAGAAACCTACACTTTCACCTCTCATCAGCCAATACCTCCGCCCCCACCCCTCTCCTCACCACCGAACGCCTCCCGCCGCCCTCCTCCTCCCTCCCCTCACCACCGAACAGCCGCCTCCTCCCTCTCCTCACCACCTCCCGCCTCCCGCCGCCTTCCTCCTCCCTCTCCTCACCACCGAACGCCTCCCGCCGCGGAATCACCCTCACTCTTCTCTCTCTCCTCGTCGTACAAGGTTTCTTCTGATTCTCCGCCGTCACAAGTTTCACTCTCTCTCTCTCTCTCTTCCGATCTCGTCTGCAGCCATCGCTCACCACCACCTGACGTGGTGGTGGTCCGTTCCTTTTACCGACGCGGGGGGTGGCTCCACCAGTTTCACCGGTCGGCGAGGATAGGGGTGGCTGTGGTTGTCGGATTTGTGTCGGATTTGTCGGATCCGTTCCAAAACCATCATCTGAAGCAGAAGTGTTAACCAAAGCTCAAAGAATTGTTGTTGAACTGAATAATGATAATACCCAGAAAACAATTGATGGAAATGAATATGTCTTTGTAATGGGAGTTTTTTTAATTAAAGTGGCTTCTAGTCTTAGGGTTTGTTAATGGGAGTTTTTTAATTAAAATGGTTTTTTTAATTAAAAGGGGTAAAAATGTCATTTTACACAGTCATTCAGATGTGCAACCAAACAGCACTTTACTGGTTCAGCACTTACTGGTTCAGAGCCTCTTACCCATTCAGACCTCTTATTCATTCTGCACTTATTGATTCAGATGTTGCCAAACAGCCCCTTACACTTGTCATATTTATACTTATACGCAATCAATCTTTGGATACTTGTTTTATGCAAACTAAGACTTATTATACTCTTTATTCTCATTTCTACATACACGATATGTGAATCATACTTGCATCATACTCGTACAATACCTTGTTACACTTTAAATACTTAAAAATAGGCTAAAAAACAAAAGGCATAAAATAATATAATTACAAGTTCATGGACCAAATTGCAAAAAGCAAAACTTGGATATGCACTTCTCGTGGCCAGCGGGAAGATTTCCCTTTTTCCTCGTGGGTGGCGAGAAGACCCATTCCTCAAAAAGTTGTTTCTTGCATAGATGTTGGCAAGTTTTATACCTCCATTCTCACCCATTAAAACTCAAACCCTAGTTCACCACTATATAACCAAGCCTCCTACACCCCCATTTCATTTTTCCAAACCCTCAAACACTCTCATAATCCACTCTAATCAGCTCAAAGTCATAGTTTTGGGCAGATTATACAAAAGTGAGGCCGTGGGGTATGGTGGGGCTTGGGTTGGGGCATATGCTGACACGTGGAATGGGAGCCCTTCCACCGCTTGGTTACGTGGCCGCGGGGTATGGCGGGGCGTGGGTTGGGCTTGGGTTGGGTGCACCGCGTGGCAGCATAATTATAAAAAAAAAATACAAAAAATTTATAAAAAATCACACAACATTTATAAAAAAACCTACAACTTCATTAAAATTTTAAAAATTACATAATACTAAAAATTACATAATTTCTAAAAATTACAAAATAACAAACCTAAAGCGTTAAATAAATTTCAAAAAGGTCGATCTTGTCGAACGCCTTTTTTTCCTTGCCTCGAAACTCTATGTTAGCCACCGCCACCCGGTCCTCGTGGCTTAACTCGCCACCGGGAATGGCTTCGTAATAAGCCTTGAAACGCTCGAGCTTGGGCCGTAGCTCGCGCCATTTATGTTGGTACGCGTTGAGGTTGTGGCGGTCGTTACCGACGTTATGTCGGTAGGCTCCAAATGCTTCCACCCAATATTTTGTTTGGCCCGGTGGCCGACCCTTCATAGCGTCAACGACGCTTGTGACGAGAGCAATTTCCTCTTCATGGGTCCAGGATGCCATAGCGGGGTTGGGTTCGTGGGATGGGGTGGACCAGTGGGGTAGCGGGTTCGAGAAAAGTGGGTAGCCGGTGGGGTTGTTGGGGAGCCGGTGGGGTTGTTGGGTTCGTGGGATGGGGGGACCAGTGGGTTGGGGTTACAATATATAGGGCCTTTGGGAGACCCGGGTGGCGGTTCTAGAAGATGGGGGGACGTTTGAAATTTAAAATTCGAAATTTAAAAAATGGGGGGACCGCCTGACGTGGCGGGTGAGCCAATGAGATTCAGCCAACTAGCATGCCCATACCGCCCCACGCCCGGCTTGAAACCCAAGCCCCAAGCCCCAAGGGCCATGCCCAAACCCAAGCCCACCCGGGGTGGTGGCTTGGGCGTTTTCCCCCAACCCACGCCCAAACCCCCGCCCCATACCCCACGGTCTGAGCTCTTACCTCACTTTTCTTCAAGTTTTCTTCATTTCTTCTTCTTCTTGAAAGCTTGGAATACCTCTAGGAGTGTTTCCACAAGTTTACCATGGTAACTAAGGTGGAACATCACCATTTTGTGGTCCAAACTTTCTGTTTTGGAAGGAATTTTGCTAACATTTTTATAAACTTGTTTAGACTTATACGATCTTACACCTACCTTGCTTCTAATCAAACCTATGGCTAAGGAGCTTGTGTATGGTGGATTGTCATGAGTTTAGAAGTGCAAACACCCTCTAAACTTTCTGTTTTGATAAGGTTCCAAGCAACCTTCAAGTGCGTGACCATCCAAGCTCACCATCTTCTTTATGGTGGGTATTGTATTTTGCCAAATGTGTGAACCATGGAAGCTTTGGCTATTGTTGCACTACCTCACTTGTATGTTTTGGTACAAAAACAATTTTCATAGAGTGACAAGGCTACATCACGTCCTCGAACACTTTCCATGCTCGAGATGCACACATCTAGTTTGCTCACTTAGTTATTGTAGTTATTTAGTTAAATTTAATCTTATATTCATGACCAACCGAACTCATCAACTAAGTTGATGAGTTTGTGCTTTGGTGAATCATACAATGAGGTTTAATGGATGAAAATCATCACCACAATGCTTGACTTACGTGATAATACATGACGGACAAAATTATAACTTATACTATATACTATATATAATATACCTATTAACCGAACTCTTGATACTAAGCGGATTATGGTTAGATGTCAAGAACATATGTTAGATTATCTTAGTTTCTAGACTCCTCGTTTGTGATTCTAATGACCAACTTGGGACCCATGAAAACACATGAAAACATAGTGTCCAAACGAGTATCTAGACAAGATATATTTTCGTTGCATATATACTTTCCATATTAATTCCGAATCCAAGCTCTCTACAAACTCCGTATACTCATACGCCTTCGTTTCCCCAATGTAATGTAACTTTGGTGCTCCACCCTCAATGGCTCGTCAACTCACGATTGATTTTGGAAGCTTAGCAAACCGTGACATGACCCCTTTTTATTTTTTGACACTTTTGGGTGTAATACACAAGACTTATTAAACTCACACAATCACATACAAACATGCTTGACACAAACAAACAATCCTTTATGCATGCTTAATACGTGATGCTAAGAAATTCATACATGCTAGAATCCTTACTGGCACTATTCTTGTCATTAACTTCGTACGAACCTCCCTTAACATGTATAGCGCTATAGGAGTAACACACCGCCCGTATTCTTGAGTTCATGTTAAGTCATACAAAAACGGTATTGTTGTTGCGACGACAAGATTACGCTAGTGGGAAACTTTGGGTTGACAATTATAAGTTGCATGCTAACATTGTAATGATAAGTCTTAGTTCATGATTATGCCATGTGGATTCATTTAAACCGTTTTCTACTTATGCTAGTATTTCAAACTTGTATGCTCGCCAATACTTTATGTGTTGTCACGCAGTTTAAATTTTGTTTATGTTTTGTACTTTGTTTTCCTTGATTCAAGATGTTGTACTTTGATTTCAAACGTTGTATATCCGAGTTAGAAATGAAATTAAATTTTACTTATTAAATACTTATCACAAATGGTCGTTATGAAGTCTCTTGCAATATCGTTCTCGTCTCGCTCTAATGTTTCTGCCATAGGTTGGGGGTGTGACAAGGGGGACGGTTCAGTGTATCCAGAAGATTGCATGGGAAGATCCATTCTTGGTACTGCAAAAAGACCTAAAGTACCTAAACACCCTAAATCAAGTTCTTATTGATGGAGACCTTAATGATTTTGGTATCTCTTATGTTGGTGGTATGAAGATTCTAATAACGCTGAGAAATGGGGAGATGGTCAGAGAGACTCTGGATGAAATGTCAGAGGTTCTAATTGGATGTGTATATGAGATGGCTGTCTGGAACGGGGATGACATCCAATATGATCGTATCATTTTAACTCGTATTTCTGGTGTGCCATTCCAACTCTAGGATAATAATTTATACGATTGAATCTAGAATTTGTTTGGTAAGGTAGTTAGTCCGTCTACCATCTCTTGGCAGGGGATTGATAACCCAGACAATGAATGTTTGGTTCTAGTTAGCCATGGTTGACAAATTGATGTTGAGGTTCTTGTTAATTGGAAAGGAAAGCGATACGCTGTGTGGGTCTCTGAAGTTGAAAAACGATGGTCCTCGGAGTTCGAAGGGGAAAATTTTGTTGAAGCTTCAGGGTGGTACTCGAATGATGAAGATGACCTAATGGTTGATGAAACGAAAGAGGGGGAGTTTCAGCCATGTCGGACCGGAAGATGGAAAGTTCCCGATAACTGAACCGATGTCTGTTCATGATTCAAATACGGCTGTGTATGGGAAAAGGAAAATGGCGTTTCAAAGTCTTAGGGCATTAAATGATTGGGGGGGGGGGGGTTGATAAGTCTGGCGGTATTTTTGAAGATGTGGCACCTGATAATGCTGAGAAGTCTTTTTATAATAGAGGTCCATTTACACATGAGGGCCCAACACCGCTCCTGTGTGACATTTGTGCCTTCTCAATCATTGTACAATTCCGAACAATTTCGTATTTAATGAAACCTTGTGTTTTATTTCCGGGATTGTATAATTACAGACGACATTTACACATTTCAATCCTTGTACAAATTCAAACTCTCAAAAGCTTTCCTGGAAGTAATTCGTAATCGGTTACTCAAACGTAATCAGTTTAACGCGACTTACACTCCAGAACAAGGACATAAGCTATACATATCCTAAATACCATTTACATAACTTAGATATAAGTTCTCAAGGGATAGGTATGACAAAAACACGTTTATACAAGCCTAGGGATTATTTTCGACAAACTGTAAAAGTCTACCAATTCTCGTATTTTTGAATACGAACCATGTTTTCACCTCCAAAAATTTTCTGTAATCATTAAAATCTGGTATTTTATTGATAAGAATGCAAATATGTCAATCGTTGTGCAATTTCGGTCATTTTCGTGTTCATTATAGCGTTTAACGTAATTATATGAAAAACGTAACCGTACAACCGAATGAACCGACATCCATGACATTTTAAGGAAAAATCCAAGTTACATATGCCTTAACCCCTTTATAGAGCCTAAATATTAGGTTAATGTCACACCCCTTTCTAAGGCGGAAGCACGAGGTGTGATCATGAAAGGTTTTCATTGCATACGATTGGTAAACATACCACATGCTCATAAAATAACTTCAAATGCCAAACATTACATAACCGAAATCATAGTTTTAGTGTTTACATCACTAGACAGCATTTTGTCTGAAAAGTTATAACTTTATTTAACGATAAACATAAACGACATCCACGAGCATGAGTAAGACCACGCACACATCCACTCTAGATACCTGAAATACATGTGAGTTTTTGGAAAAACGTCAACATAATGTTGGTGTGAATTCATGCAGTTCTTGTATTGAACGTTTGTATGAAAACATGGTATGTATTTTGTACAAATCAAGTATTCTCGTATAAATCAAGTATTCTTGTATAAATCACGTATTCTTGTATAAATCAAGTATTCTTGTATAAATCACGTATTCTTGTATGTATCAAGGTTGTTAATGGGTTGCAAGGCCATTAACATGTGACACGACATAGGAAGCAAACCAAACCATAGGCATTTTTCTAGTTGTCGATTCACGATGGAGACACAAAAGCACTACTCGGTACTAGTTTTCACCAAGAGTGTGGCTGCCCGAAAACCCATTAGATCTAACCTTTTGTTCTGCGGTCTTAGTATGTACACGATTAATGGTGCTTATGGTACCCTATTCGTGACACGATTTCTCGTATCATTTCTCGTATCATTCCTCAAAACGCATCATACTTGGTACTACTTATCACCAAGAGTGCTTCTTGTTTTTGCATCATACCATTTATAAACATTGTAATATTTGTAACATGTATTTCACCCCCGAAGTTATAAAACTGAAAACAGTTAAAAGAAAAAGGGGGAGCATGAACTCACAACTTTGCGTTCCTTGCGCCGTAAACTTCACCGGATTTGCTTATTTAGCGTCGTGACCTAAACGTGTTTTATTAACGTTAGTCACTAGACTTGTATCGCACAAGTACGAGTCACTATCTTTTGTATATGTGATCTTGTGTTAAAAATAATTTATATTTTTAACTATGTATCTTACTTATATTATTTTCTAAAAAATAAATATAAGTATCTTGTATTTTTCACCCGAATTATGTATTTTGTCCAAAACTTCATTTCATGTTCATAACTTGCCCAGGTTATTTATTCTATCAAGTAATATATTTTCATAAATATATTTTCTTGTATTTGTCTAAGCATGTTGTATGTGTATTTTTTGTATTTTCACTCCTTAGGAGTATTTAGTGTATTTTCAAGTCCTAATACACTATTACATGTAATACATACTACATACACTTAGCACAAAATTTGGGGATCAACAAATATATATATTTTTCTCAAAAATATACATACTTAATATCAATTTTAATCTTGAAGAAATCATCATTTCTTAACACCAAAAATTAGGGAAACCTTGGTAAATGTTTTTAGATACATTTTTAGGGAATAAGTTTCTCAAAAACTTATATTTTTCTAAGTGTCAAAATTTATAAAAAATTTGACATAGTTTCCCCTAAAAATGGAGGTTTCCCATGTTTTCAAAACATGTGTTTGTTTTCTTTTAAATCATCAACAACATCAACAACTTATTCAACACTTATCAAGTGCCAAAATCAAGTAAATCACACTATATCATGAACTTGAAGTTTTGTAAAAACTTGTAGTAACTTACCATGTTTTTTAGTAGGTTTAGTTACCCTTAAAAACATGGTTGTTTGCTTGTAAATCTCATTCTTGAAGGATTTAGTTATTTACAACTTGTAATCACATTTCTCAAAAATATTTGTTTATAACATCTTCTTGTTTCCCTAGTGTTTTTACACTTATTTCATTACAAAAAATAGTGTAAGTTTAGTAAAAAACCATGATCTTTCAAAAATCATATTTTAAACTTGATTTTCTTGGAGAATCATTTATAAATCTTGGATCTACAAGTTCACTAGTTTACTTTGTTTATCATCTTACAAGAATCATTTTTATTCTTTATGTTCATGTCTTTAGAAGAAGATGATTATTCTAGGTTGTTACATAATTATCCTCCCACTTGCTAGATTATGTGTTTAATCACCATCTAGCAAGCTTCATGTGATGATTAACATCATCATCTCTAGTAATCAACAAACAAATATCATTCATATACTAAACAATATCATATCATGTATATATCATCATATTTCTTCTTATGTTTTAAGATTCAAGTTCAAGTCTTTTAGTGTTCTTGTAACTTTCACCATAATATATCTTTTAACCAATCAATATATGAAGTAATAAGAGATTATGAGGGCTCACCACTAGCAACAAGGCTAGGGAAGATTACTAGAACTTGAAGATGACAAAAGTGTTGGATAAAAGCAAATGAAGAAGGTCTTTCAAGATCTACAAGCTTCCAACTTCCTAATTCACCTTCTAGCACCTTATGTGAACCTTGGAATGGATTGGAATGGAATGAAAATGGTGGATCTATGACGAAGGTGGGTGAGCCGTAGGTATGGGGGAGAAGAAGGAAGGAAAGTGGTGTGAAGTGATGAATGAGATCTAGTGTTATCTTATATTACTTACAAGATCCAAATTCAATCTTTCAAGATCTTATCATATCTAAATAATATCCAAGTAATATCAAAATGTATCTTGTGGGATTTGACAAATATTTGGTGGGGTCACCCCCCATGTGACCGTATACATGAAAGGGGGGGGGGGGGGGTAAAATGTAACTTTCAATTCCTAATTGCATAAACTAGTTAGCTTTCATGTATAATTTTTAGGGACTTGTTGTGTTATTATGTTATAAGGGGTGTTATTGTGTTCGGGGACCATAACTAGTTCAGAAATATTAAATTAATGCTTCTAGTAATATTTTGATGTTCCGGGTAATGTCCGGTTGTTCGGTTAAATACCGGTTCGTTAAAGTGCTAAATTGCACCGTTTAGTGTCCTTTAAGTATCCTTTTGTAACCCTTTTAATTCCCAACACTTAGGAGGGTATTCTGGATAATAAAACATGAATTCTGCATAATATTTTGAGGTTATAAAGCTGATTATAGCTGAATTCTGTAAAATTCTGCACTTAAAGTGCGTTTCAGGTGCTTTTTAGTGCGTATTTTAGCTTCCGGACTGTCTATATGTTAACCCTTGTATATACTCTTGAGTTTTAATGTATTCTTGTCGTTGGACCTACACCTAGGCTCCAATTCTATTGTCTAACTGCTTTCTGCAGAATTGTTGACACTATGTGTCTTACCGGTGAGTTTACTAGTATTTCTGACGCAACGCTGTTCATTAATGCATAAGGTAATTCTTGTAGTATAAAACGTGCATGAATTCACAAGTATCTCATGTAATCAAACAATGTTGACATTTAAGCACATAATTGTAGTCATTAAATAATAATTAAAGTGTACGGAAATTACCGGTTTTGTGCTAGTTGTCACAGTCTCCCCCCGTTAAAAGAATTTCGTCCCGAAATTCCGGCTGAACTAACTCTCGCATGAGTCTTCTTGAACAGGTGGGGGTACTTTTCCTTAAACTGGTCTTCACATTCCCACGTGTACCCGGGTCCGTGCTTAGAGTTCCAACGTACTTTGACAAGTTTCACGCTGCTCCTCCTTGTCTTGTTGATTTTCCAGTCGGTAACCTCAATGGGTTGTTCTGTAAATCGGAGGGTGTCATCAATATGCACTTCATCCGCAGGGATGATCACGTTTTCTTGTGTTGGACTCTTCTTGAGGTTGGATATATGGAATGTATCATGTACTCCATTAAGTTCTTCCGATAATTCCAACTTGTATGCCACGGTACCAATTCTCTCCAAAATCTTGAATGGTCCGATGTATCGGGGATTCAGCTTTCCACGCTTTCCAAATCTTACTATGCCCTTCCAAGGTGAGACCTTTAACAAAACTTTGTCTCCCACCTCGAATTCTAATGGTTTTCGTCTACGATCCGCGTAGCTCTTTTGTTGATCTCGAGCCGCCTTTATGCGCTCTCGGATCTGCATAATCTTATCGGTTGTCTCTTGTACAAGTTCAGGACCAACCATACGTTTATCTCCAGCGTCTGCCCAACATAAGGGCGAGCGGCACTTGCGTCCATACAAAGCTTCGAACGGTGCGGCTTTTATGCTTGTATGATAACTGTTATTGTAGGAAAACTCAACTAAAGGTAGATGAGAATCCCAGCTGCCGCCTAGGTCCATAACACATGCGCGAAGCATATCTTCTAGCGTTTGTATGGTCCGTTCGCTCTGACCGTCTGTTTGCGGATGGAATGCCGTGCTTAGATCTAGTTGAGATCCAAAGGCTTCCTGAAAGGATTGCCAGATTCTTGAGACAAAGCGTCCATCTCTGTCTGAAATATTGAGATAGGCACTCCATGACGTGCCACGATTTCTTTTAAGTATATCTCAGCAAGCTTTCCAGTGCTGTCTTTTTCTCGGATCGGTAGGAAATGCGCAGATTTCGTTAACCGATCGACTATTACCCATATCATATCGTGCCCTCTAGGGGTCTTGGGTAATTTTGTTATGAAGTCCATCGAGATTTACTCCCACTTCCACATGGGTATCTCTGGTTGTTGTAGTAGGCCGGACGGTTTCTGATATTCAGCCTTAACCTTAGCACAGGTTAGGCATTTTCCAACATAGATAGCAACATCGCTTTTAAGTCTCGGCCACCAATAGTAGTCTTTCAAGTCTTGATACATTTTGTCCGAACCTGGATGGATCGAGTATCTTGTCTTGTGAGCTTCATTAAGGATGACTTCTCGAATACCGCCATAGAGAGGAACCCAAATACGCCCCTTGAAGTACAAGGTTCCCTCATTGTTTGGCACCAAATTCTTCAGCATACCTCGGAGGTATTCAGTTCTACGATTCTCCATCTTAAGGGCTTCTTGTTGTGCGTCACGAATGCGTGCAGTGAGGCTCGTTTGGATAGTCATTTCCAATGCTCGAACCCTTAGGGTCTTAACCCTTTCTTTTCGGCTTAACGCATCTGCTACAACGTTTTCCTTTCCAGGATGGTATTTAATCTCACAGTCATAATCGTTCAGCAATTCGACCCAACGTCGTTGACGCCTATTTAATTCCTTCTGATCAAATATGTGTTGTAGGCTTTTGTGATCTGTGAAGATTGTACATCGAGTACCATATAAATAGTGTCGCCAGATCTTCAAGGCGAATACCACCGCGCCTAGTTCCAAGTCGTGCGTGGTATAATTTCTTTCATGTACCTTCAATTGTCTTGAAGCGTAAGCGATGACTTTTTGGCGTTGCATGAGCACGCAACCCAAACCTTGTCGTGAAGCGTCGCAGTATACCACGAAGTCTTTAGTGCCTTCGGGTAATGATAGTATTGGTGCATCGCATAGCTTATTTTTAAGTAGCTGGAAGGCTTCTTCCTGCTTGTCACCCCAGTCGTACTTCTTGTCCTTCTGTGTAAGGGTAGTTAGCGGTTGAGCTATCTTGGAGAAATTCTCGATAATTCGTCGGCAATATCCCGCTAAGCCCAAAAATTATCGAACTTCAGTTGGGGTTTTGGGGGCTTCCCAATTTTTTATTGCTTCAATCTTGGATGGGTCTACATGAATGCCCTTCTCGTTCACAACGTGACCAAGAAATTGTACTTCGCGAATCCAAAACTCGCACTTGGAGAATTTTGCATAAAGTTTCTCTTTCTTCAGTAGTTCCAGAATGGTTCTGAGGTGTTGCTCGTGCTCTTCTTTCGTTCGCGAGTAGATCAGGATATCATCGATAAATACAATCACGAATTTATCGAGATATGGTTTGCATACGCGGTTCATCAGATCCATAAATACCGCTGGCGCATTCGTTAGTCCGAACGGCATTACAAGGAATTCGTAATGCCCATAACGTGTTCGGAATGCAGTCTTTGGTACGCTTTCCTCTTGTATCCTTAACTGATGGTATCCAGATCGAAGATCGATCTTGGAATAGTAGCTTGATCCTTGCAACTGATCAAATAAGTCGTCAATCCTCGGTATCGGGTACCGATTCTTGATTGTGAGCTTGTTCAGTTCTCTGTAATCGATACACATCCGCAGAGTTCCATCATTCTTCTTCGCGAACAATACTGGAGCTCCCCAGGGTGAGAAGCTTGACCTTATGAATCCTTTATCCAACAACTCCTGGAGTTGTGTAGATAATTCTTGCATTTCGGATGGTGCAAGCCGATAGGGTGCCTTGGCTACAGGAGCGGCTCCTGGAACCAAGTCTATACGGAATTCGACTTGTCGTTGCGGAGGTAGTCCTGGCAGATCTTCGGGAAAAATATCAGGGAATTCCTTCACCACAGGAATGTCTTCGAGTTTCGGCTCCTCAACCTTCTTATCTACAACGTGCGCTAGGAAGGCAACACATCCTTTCCTTAAGCACTTCTGTGCCTTCATACAACTGATGATTCATAGAGGCACGTCTCGTTTTTCTCCATGTACGATGAGAGTTTCATCATTCGCCAGAGGAATGCGAATGATTTTCTCATGGCAAATAACTTCAGCTTTGTTCTTGGATAACCAGTCCATTCCGACCACTACATCGACGCTACCCAATTGAATAGGTAAGAGGTCGATGCTAAATCTTCGTTCACCAAGTTCCAATGTGCAACCTCTAACAACTTCGCCCGATTCAACAAGTTTACCATTGGCTAGCTCTATGGAATAAGGAATATCTAATCTACTAGATTCTATTTCAAGCATACGTTTAAATTCCACAGACATGATGCTATAGTCGGCACCAGTGTCAAATAATATGGATGCAAAGTGATTGTTAACGAGAAACGTACCGGTGACCACGTTAAGGGTCCTCGCGTGCGTTTCTTGCTCCAATCACAAATGCTCGAGCCCGAGCGTTGTTTCCCCTTGGGCAATCTTTCATGAAATGCTCTTTGCTTCCACAACTGAAGCATTCTTGGTTCTGCCCATTTCCGTTACCATTCCTATTACCAGCACCATTTCCATGGTCAAGTGCCAGAACTCTGTCTCCAACCTTTGGAGTTCAGCACGAGAGCAATACTTTGCTCTCATTTTCTCTTTCAGCTCGTCCCCCGTCATGCCGTACGCGACATCATCACCTAGAGTCTGGACTTGCAAATTCCACCAAGTCAAAGCTTCATCAACAAACAACCCAGTAGCAAAAGTGACTTGCTGATCCGCGGTACACTTGCTCATGCGGATAGTGGCTTTAGTCTTCTTCGTCCAGCGTACAAACGCCACTGCACCTCCAGTGCCATCGTAGTTCAGCGGTTTGCAGTCGAGAAACTGCTTGAAAGTGCAGCCCTGAGCTGCGTTTCCTCCTGATGAATCTCCATTCCCATTACGCCTTGCAATGCTTGGTCCTCCACTTTGTTCAGTATGGTTCGCCTTGTACTGAGCGATAGCTGCGAAGATTCTTTCCTCCAGTAGGGCGTTTAGCTCTTCAGCAGTTCTTGGCAGTGGGGGAGGAGGAGGTTGATCATGAGCGTTCACAGCTCTCTTTGGTGCCATGTTTTGACAGAACACCATAGGGTTAGACTTTTGTTTGATATCGTCATGCGAGACAGTAGTAGTATATATATACAGGCATATACCACATAAGTGATATCAAACAATCCGCCAAATGTATAAATCAATTCATACAGCAACAAGCATGTATAACTCGTATTTCTGGTGTGCCATTCCAACTCTAGGATAATAATTTATACGATTGAATCTAGAATTTGTTTGGTAAGGTAGTTAGTCCGTCTACCATCTCTTGGCAGGGGATTGATAACCCAGACAATGAATGTTTGGTTCTAGTTAGCCATGGTTGACAGATTGATGTTGAGGTTCTTGTTAATTGGAATGGAAAGCGATACGCTGTGTGGGTCTCTGAAGTTGAAAAACGATGGTCCTCGGAGTTCGCAGGGGAAAATTTTGTTGAAGCTTCAGGGTGGTACTCGAATGATGAAGATGACCTAATGGTTGATGAAACGAAAGAGGGGGAGTTTCAGCCATGTCGAACCGGAAGATGGAAAGTTCCCGATAACTGAACCGATGTCTGTTCATGATTCAAATACGGCTGTGTATGGGAAAAGGAAAATGGCGTTTCAAAGTCTTAGGGCATTAAATGATTGGGGGGGGGGTTGATAAGTCTGGCGGTATTTTTTGAAGATGTGGCACCTGATAATGCTGAGAAGTCTTTTTATAATAGAGGTCCATTTACACATGAGGGCCCAACACCGCTCCTGTGTGACATTTGTGCCTTCTCAATCATTGTACAATTCCGAACAATTTCGTATTTAATGAAACCTTGTGTTTTATTTCCGGGATTGTATAATTACAGACGACATTTACACATTTCAATCCTTGTACAAATTCAAACTCTCAAAAGCTTTCCTGGAAGTAATTCGTAATCGGTTACTCAAACGTAATCAGTTTAACGCGACTTACACTCCGGAACAAGGACATAAGCTATACATATCCTAAATACCCTTTACATAACTTAGATATAAGTTCTCAAGGGATAGGTATGACAAAAACACGTTTATACAAGCCTAGGGATTATTTTCGACAAACTGTGAAAGTCTACCAATTCGCGTATTTTTGAATACGAACCATGTTTTCACCTCCAAAAATTTGCTGTAATCATTAAAATATTGTATTTTATTGATAAGAATGCAAATATGTCAATCGTTGTGCAATTTCGGTCATTTTCGTGTTCATTATAGCGTTTGACGTAATTATATGAAAAACGTAACGTACAACCGAACGAACCGACATCCATGACATTTTAGGGAAAAATCCAAGTTACATATGCCTTAACCCCTTTATAGAGCCTAAATATTAGGTTAATGTCACACCCCTTTCTAAGGCGGAAGCACGAGGTGTGATCATGAAAGGTTTTCATTGCATACGATTGGTAAACATACTACATGCTCATAAAATAACTTCAAATGCCAAACATTACAAAACCGAAATCATAGTTTTAGTGTTTACATCACTAGACAGCATTTTGTCTGAAAAGTTATAACTTTATTTAACGATAAACATAAACGACATCCACGAGCATGAGTAAGACCACGCACACATCCACTCTAGATACCTGAAATACATGTGAGTTTTTGGAAAAAAACGTCAACATAATGTTGGTGTGAATTCATGCAGTTCTTGTATTGAACGTTTGTATACTTTGTATGAAAACATGGTATGTATTTTGTACAAATCAAGTATTCTCGTATAAATCAAGTATTCTTGTATAAATCACGTATTCTTGTATAAATCAAGTATTCTTGTATGTATCAAGGTTGTTAATGGGTTGCAAGGCCATTAACATGTGACACGACATAGGAAGCAAACCAAACCATAGGCATTTTTCTAGTTGTCGATTCACGATGGAGACACAAAAGCACTACTAGGTACTAGTTTTCACCAAGAGTGTGGCTGCCCGAAAACCCATTAGATCTAACCTTTTGTTCTGCGGTCTTAGTATGTACACGATTAATGGTGCTTATGGTACCCTATTCGTGACACGATTTCTCGTATCATTTCTCGTATCATTCCTCAAAACGCATCATACTTGGTACTACTTATCACCAAGAGTGCTTCTTGTTTTTGTATCATACCATTTATAAACATTGTAAAATTTGTAACATGTATTTCACCCCCGAAGTTATAAAACTGAAAACAGTTAAAAGAAAAAAGGGGAGCATGAACTCACAACTTTGCGTTCCTTGCGCCGTAAACTTCACCGGATTTGCTTATTTAGCGTCGTGACCTAAACGTGTTTTATTAACGTTAGTCACTAGACTTGTATCGCACAAGTACGAGTCACTATCTTTTGTATATGTGATCTTGTGTTAAAAATAATTTATATTTTTAACTATGTATCTTACTTATATTATTCTCTAAAAATAAATATAAGTATCTTGTATTTTTCACCCGAATTATGTATTTTGTCCAAAACTTCATTTCATGTTCATAACTTGCCCAAGTTATTTATTCTATCAAGTAATATATTTTCATAAATATATTTTCTTGTATTTGTCTAAGCATGTTGTATGTGTATTTTTTGTATTTTCACTCCTTAGGAGTATTTAGTGTATTTTCAAGTCCTAATACACTATTACATGTAATACATACTACATACACTTAGCACAAAATTTGGGGATCAACAAATATATATATTTTTCTCAAAAATATACATACTTAATATCAATTTTAATCTTGAAGAAATCATCATTTCTTAACACCAAAAATTTGACATAGTTTCCCCTAAAAATGGAGGTTTCCCATGTTTTCAAAACATGTGTTTGTTTTCTTTTAAATCATCAACAACATCAACAACTTATTCAACACTTATCAAGTGCCAAAATCAAGTAAATCACACTATATCATGAACTTGAAGTTTTGTAAAAACTTGTAGTAACTTACCATGTTATTTAGTAGGTTTAGTTACCCTTAAAAACATGGTTGTTTGCTTGTAAATCTCATTCTTGAAGGATTTAGTCATTTACAACTTGTAATCACATTTCTCAAAAATATTTGTTTATAACATCTTCTTGTTTCCCTAGTGTTTTTACACTTATTTCATTACCAAAAATAGTGTAAGTTTAGTAAAAAACCATGATCTTTCAAAAATCATATTTTAAACTTGATTTTCTTGGAAAATCATTTATAAATCTTGGATCTACAAGTTCACTAGTTTACTTTGTTTATCATCTTACAAGAATCATTTTTATTCTTTATGTTCATGTCTTTACAAGAAGATGATTATTCTAGGTTGTTACATAATTATCCTCCCACTTGCTAGATTATGTGTTTAATCACCATATAGCAAGCTTCATGTGATGATTAACATCATCATCTCTAGTAATCAACAAACAAATATCATTCATATACAAAACAATATCATATCATGTATATATCATCATATTTCTTCTTATGTTTCAAGATTCAAGTTCAAGTCTTTTAGTGTTCTTGTAACTTTCACCATAATATATCTTTTAACCAATCAATATATGAAGTAATAAGAGATTATGAGGGCTCACCACTAGCAACAAGGCTAGGGAAGATTACTAGAACTTGAAGATGACAAAAGTGTTGGATAAAAGCAAATGAAGAAGGTCCTTCAAGATCTACAAGCTTCCAACTTCCTAATTCACCTTCTAGCACCTTATGTGAACCTTGGAATGGAATGAAAATGGTGGATGTATGGTGAAGGTGGGTGAGCCGTAGGTATGGGGGAGAAGAAGGAAGGAAAGTGGTGTGAAGTGATGAATGAGATCTAGTGTTATCTTATATTACTTACAAGATCCAAATTCAATCTTTCAAGATCTTATCATATCTAAATAATATCCAAGTAATATCAAAATGTATCTTGTGGGATTTGGCAAATATTTGGTGGGGTCACCCCCCATGTGACCGTATACATGAAAGGGGTGGGGGGTAAAATGTAACTTTCAATTCCTAATTGCATAAACTAGTTAGCTTTCATGTATAATTTTTAGGGACTTGTTGTGTTATTATGTTATAAGGGGTGTTATTGTGTTCGGGGACCATAACTAGTTCAGAAATATTAAAATAATGCTTCTAGTAATATTTTGATGTTCCGGGTAATGTCCGGTTGTTCGGTTAAATACCGGTTCGTTAAAGTGCTAAATTGCACCGTTTAGTGTCCTTTAAGTATCCTTTTGTAACCCTTTTAATTCCCAACACTTAGGAGGGTATTCTGGATAATAAAACATGAATTCTGCATAATATTTTGAGGTTATAAAGCTGATTATAGCTGAATTCTGTAAAATTCTGCACTTAAAGTGCGTTTCGGGTGCTTTTTGGTGCGTATTTTAGCTTCCGGACTGTCTATATGTTAACCCTTGTATATACTCTTGGGTTTTAATGTATTCTTGTTGTTGGACCTACACCTAGGCTCCAATTCTATTGTCTAACTGTTTTCTGCAGAATTGTTGACACTATGTGTCTTACCGGTGAGTTTACTAGTATTTCTGACGCAACGCTGTTCATTAATGCATAAGGTAATTCTTGTAGTATAAAACGTGCATGAATTCACAAGTATCTTATGTAATCAAACAATGTTGAAATTTAAGCACATAATTGCAGTCATTAAATAATAATTAAACTGTACGGAAATTACCGGTTTTGTGCCAGTTGTCACAGTTAAAAGGTGTTAAAAGTGACAAAACGCAACGAAACAAGTCTAGGGGCCAAATATGCCAAACTTGCAAACTTTTTCCCAAGCCAGACCCCTTCACTGGGCGCGACAGACTTAGCTTAGGCTTTGGCAGGGCGCTAATACCTCCCCAGATCAGCAAAACAAGAGCAGCCATGGTTTTCCTTTGCTTGGAGCCCAAGAACTCGAACTTTCCCACTTGTTTCCTGCATTTGACATGTGTCTAAGGCACCCCTGATCATTGCCACCTAATTGGAAACTTGTGATCACCTTGTGGCACCAAAATCACTATAAATAGCAAGCATTCTTCACCACAATTCCTTGCTCATTCCTTCTTTCTTTCTCCCACATCATTGGAGCTTGTTTCCAGCTTTATGGAAGTCTCCTGCTGAGTTCTAAGACATCCTAGAACACAAGTAAGTGTTCTTCCTTAGTCTATTTATTTTTTTTAGCTTGTTTTGAGCTAAAAGTCGAACAATTTGACTTTCTGTTTGACTTTCAGTTCTGACCTTAATTGGTCAAGTCAAAGTTCAATTGAACTTTGCAACGTGATCGTAATCACGAAGTTATAATCTCTTGCAATTGCACCTTCTGATTACCACGTTTACTAGTCGAAGTGACGAGTCAAAGTTTCGGTCAAAGATGCGCATTATGTGCATATTACGACGAAACCATTTTCGGGTATCAAAACACCAAGTTTTGATACCAAATCAGTTTTATAACTTAGTTAGACATGTTTTAACACATCTAACTCGTCACTACAACTTTAGTGCTTTATTAGGGTCGTAAGTCGAGCGGTCTTGACCACCGCTTTGACTTTCGAATCCGACCCGTTTGGTCGATCTTTGGATTCGACCAAACACATATTTGTGACCATAGTTGTATAGGGAATAACCTACCGAGGTTATACCTTATGGTCACATCATTTGGTTAGTTATATGATAAGTCGCTCTTATGTTCTTTAAAAATGACCAAAATGCCATTTTTGCACATAAATCCATTTTTAAGCATATGTAACCAAAGTTTTGACATATAAACTGATGTTACAACATTATCAAACATGTTTTGGCACATACGACTTATCATAGGTCATATTTAACCATCCGATCATATATTTACGCAAATGACCCGTTAAAGTAGCGTAAACTACCTTAACGAGTCCTAACGGGTCAAAAGCACTTAGGATCCTTTCCAAATCAGAATGTTAAGTTTCATAAACCATATCATATGAGTTCCAACACTCGTTTGGTTTATAAGATTTCATTCTATCCGATCTCCCGTTTAAAGTCTCGACACACTAACATAAGTTATCCGACACATTAGGACACGTTTGAGCTTTGTTATTTCCATTGATTTAAGGACGCTTACGCAATCCCAAGTGAGTACATAGTTCCCCTATTTTCTGCTTTCAAATGTTTTGGGGTGATTCATATGTGCCTATTCTTATTTTCAAAGATATGGTTTATATACACAAAACATTTTTCAACGTGAGTACATAGTTCCCCTCTTTTACGTTTTGCAAATGTTTTGGGGTGATTCATATGTGCCTATCATTATTTTCATGATTTCGAAACTATATGATTTCATAAACAATTTGAAAGTATAAACTATGGCTTAACTAATGATTTTCAAAGTTTGTAAGACTATTGTTGGTGTGTATTTGTATTCATGCCTAAAATACATTCATTAACAATAATCAAGCCGATTGGTAATGTGATATAGTGCTATAGGACTTGACACCCCATTCCCGCTTCCTAGGTTTGTTTGGAAGTTTGATTAGGGAATGTCAGATACCAAGTTTACACCAAATAGATTTGCCTTCGTGGTAAATCTATAACGCTAGCAAATAAGGTTTGAATGTATTACCAAACGACCACAATGTGTTGTTACAATTTCCAATTAATCCATAAAAATTTGTCTTTTATTGATGACACGAACCAAAGTATAATTTGATATACTATCGATTCTCTTATTCAGAAACCAAAGTATAGTTTGATATACTACCAAATTGTGATATTTATAAACTAAAGTATACTTTGATATACTACCGATTCTGTTGTTCATGAACCAAAGTATATTTTGATATACTACCTATCCTATTATTTCATAAACCAAAGTATGTTTTGATATACTACTTATCCTATTATTTCAAAACCAAAGTATATTTTGCATATACTACAAATCCTTTTTATCAAAAAGCAAAGTATTTTAGATACCAAACTTTTATCAAGGATTCATGGCTATTTTTAAAATCGTAAAATCTTTTTCTTTTAATATCCAGAGCCATGAATCTAAATCACAAAACCTATGTTACTCACAGGCATTTTTATGCTGACATTTTATTTTCACATATGTTTCAGGCACTATTACGTGACGATTGTTAACGCATGCTACACATAGGATGGACTCGGGCCTTAGCTTGCCTTAAAACTTGAAAGACAATTGTTTGTATTTGTTTGATTGTATCAAAACAATGTAACACATTAATTCAATAAAACAAAACTTTAAATACCATGTGTTATGAAACAATTTCCTGTAACGTGACTCCCCGAAGTTTCCGTCGCGGTTTGTTGTATTACGCGATCAAGGTGTTACAGAGATTGGTATCAAAGCCATGGTTATAGGGAATTAGGTTGTTAGTAATATTCTTGACCTAGTCTATAACCTTCCTAGGACCCTAACGCGAGATTTTCTTGCGTCTAGATTCTTAATACAATACCATCACCTATCCTTAGGTGATTACCAAAAACAAAACATAATTCACTCTCTTGAGTCAAGATTTTCCAAAAAACTTCACAAGAAATCATCTATCCTTAGATGATTTGTTTTGGGCTTTATGCCTTCAAAGTTTTCAAAATCCCGTCAAAGTTTGGGCTTTAATAATGTGAACATGTGTAATCCGGAAGGGTAGATGCCTGTACCCTGAGTTTTCTGTCTAAGGCTAGAGTGTTCGTACAAATCCGCATCACCGGACCAGTCACTCTTACCTGGGAACTCTTGGGGTGAGTGTCCACTTATAGGCTAAATCATGTCTTCGCGTCACATTATAAACACCCATTTACTTTGATTAGTCACTGTGTCGTTTGCTTGTTTTAAGTAACAAACAAATGATCACAATCCTTATGCTTCGTCGATACTTTTAACATTCAGTTTTGACTATCCTTTATCAATCTAATTCGTTTTCTCTCATATTTTCCCCTCTCTTTTAGAAAGCCTCCTCGTCGTAACGCTATTCAGGACGCCGATATGACGGCAATGATCGCTGACGTGTGTCGGTGTGAGTATATTTTTTAGTATATTTTTAGCTCTTTTTTACTCGTCGATTCAAGTTTTAAATTTATAAAACACGATATTCTACTATCACTCTACACACACGCTAGGGCAAGTGCACATATCGAGGACATACTATAGTGATGGCAAGATACCGAGGTCGTCCAAGGACACAAGAGCTTTTAATACCGGCTTATCGTCAACGTCTAATCGAACCAAACTTTGAGAAAAGGTTTTTAAACTATAAAAAGATAAACTAAAAAGCAAAACTAAAATAAAAGAAAAAAACAGATAGAAAAGAAAGAATCACTTGGTTCCGACTCATCTTTCATGTATCCTTTTGATGATTTCCGCACTTTGGGCATTTTAAGAGATTATCTTAGTTATAGTAGCAGGCCACTCTTGTGAAGGCGACGTTACCCTCAACCTAGTGGTCCGAGTCAGCAAGGATACAGTTCCACTAGGTCAGATTATTGAAAGATAATTAAATAAGTTATTAATGCGAAAAGTGGTGGGCCCCTTCCAGGCAGTGATCACCCTCAACCCTTTGGTCTGAGTCAGGAGGGATACAATCCTCGCAGGGTTGGTTTAAAGTTCTAACAGTATTTTATATAGACCGTAAAGACACGCATATGTGAATCAACAACATATGAAGAATGATTAGATAAATTTGCCTTCAATATAAAAAACTAGATAAGGGATTCAAGCTTTTGGCACTTCTCCCGTGGTGGGTAATGCCCACTCTGACTCGTGAAGTGTTACTGGGCTTGAACTAGGTTCTCGCAGGATCTATACACTGAACGAGACATAAAATTTACCCAACCACCCTTCTAACCCCCTTCCAGGCAATTAACGCGCTTTATATAGACCGTAAAGACACGCATATGTGAATCAACAACATATGAAGAATGATTAGATAAATTTGCCTTCAATATAAAAAACTAGTTATTAAAGTCATTAATACATAACCAATTAAAAAGTTGCCAAAGGTTGGAAATCATAAAAGAAAATACATCAAAGATTTGTCTTCACCAAGTGATGTAAGAGTTTAGCCAAGCATGACCTTTGTTTGACAAAGACTCTTACTATCAATCTTGGATCCCGAGACTACTACACACACTCTAAATGAAGGAAAATGGATGACGGTGGTGGATGATGGTGTTGTAGTGGTGGCAAGTGAGAGAGAAATGGTTTGCCAAGGGATGGATTGGAATGAAACCAAGCACCCCTATTTATAGTTGAAAACAGAACGTCCACCACGGTCCGTGCCCGCCTGGCACGGCCCCATGGTCATCAGTCTCTCTCTTCTTCATTAACTGCAGTGTCAGACTTGTACTAACACGGCCCCGTGTGTCAACGGCATGGCCCGTGGCCAATGTACTTGCTGTACTACTTCAGATTCTGGAAATCTTGGAGTTGACCACGCCCCATGTTGCTTTAGCACGACCCCGTGTTGAGCTTTGGATTTGTCTTTTGTTGTTGTCTTTTTCTACTGCAGAGAATTCTCACTGGGTACGACCCGTGCTAGGTGAGCACGGCCCCGTGCCATAGCTTCTGATTTAGTTATTTCCTTGGTTTGGATGTGGACGGGGGCTCGGCGAGTTGCCTCAATCCTTCTTCATTGCATTTTATGTTGGTTTTTGCTGTTATTTTACTCCTTTTGTTCATTTAAGCTCTTTTAACCATGTTAATTAAAAAGGAACAAAGAAACGGGCTTTTTCCAACATTAGTACTGAAAAAGGGTTGATTTACGCCGTATTTGTTATAATTTATATGTCTATATCCGCTAGGTCTTAAGACAAGGTAGCACGCTGAAATTATCATTAAACCACATCTAATGGGTAGGAGGTTATTAGCAATGTCTATCTTAATAATCTCAACCCTAACAACGTTCGATGGCGGACATCTATGAGTTGGTTAGTGTAAGTCCCGTTTTCACACCCCAACCGATGGCGGAAACATCGGGGGTGAGGCACTGAGCGAAACAGATTGTCCAGGAGAATCCATAACAACTAAAATCACCAAATATTTAACGTCATGTCCCATACCATAACATATCAAGTGATACTGTTGTTATGGGTGAAATTCTGAGCCCATATCCTGACACTATATCTTGATTTTATGATAGCTGATTACGATCAGGATACCGGACCAGGATATTGGTAACATCCTGAGGCAATATCCTGACTATTACTAATAATTTGCTTGTAAACATTGGTTACAACGGACTAACGTTCATGAGGACCAAGTCATCCTGAAGACCCGCTCAAATTGGTTAGGATAAGGACGTTGATGGCGGAAGAATAGCTCTAGTAACGGTCAGCATTGAAGAAAGGCGTATTTTATGGGAGTTATGGATGCTGGTCAATGCTATTAATGTTGTAACGGTTATGGGAGCTTAAATCCCGGATTTATAGTTAATATGCACGTGGAGAACGAGTTGAAACAGTCCCTAACGTTCAGAAGGGAATATTCCAAGTATCCCGGATTTTTAGCATAGTTAGTTAATTCTTGTAACTATAAATAAGGATGGCCAGATCATAGGAAACACACTTTCGAGCTCTCACATTCACACACTCTCATTTCTAGCTGCAAATACACACTAACACTCATCACTTGCAATCATTGTAATACTTAGTAGAGATCTGAGCATTATCCTTCACTGTATCCTGAATATTCAAGCAATAAGAAGAACAAGGCAGCCGACGATTGTCAGCTCCCGTGGTTTTATGCCGGAGATCTAGATTGATCAAGGGCTTTCCTCGTACATCTCGTGTCAACCTTTACATTTTTGCTCATTGTTTGATTATTGATATAGTCTGATATCCTCGGGCTATATCCTGAAAACTGTTTTCATAAACAACATACTCAGAATATTTTCAACACACATTGTTAGCACACTACCTCACTTAACTAATTTGATCACTTAATTGCTTCGGTAATTTTTGACCAAAATAACAGTTACTACAGACATAGTTTCTCAAGACAATAACATTGTTCCGACAACTCAAATTTATTTAGTTTGTTTCTAGACTCCCCTAGCTTGATTCCACAAAAGTAAGGCATAGCACAACATCCTAAACACCTGTTACATACGTTAAAATAGGTCAATACACATAGTGTAAAGATGAGCATACAAGTTTAATAATATAATAGTAGCGAAAGCGATTTACGCATAACCATCATGTAACACGTAGAAATGTGAAGCTTAGCAGGTTATCGACAATGAAATATGCACAGATATGACTGCGAGTTGTAGAATACGCAACACATATCACCACTGTGACACGTGAAGAAATACCCTTAACAACCCCTGTCCACGACAGGTGCTGAGTCCAAACTATAGTACTATCGGGATTCTATTGGCCGACCATTTATAAAGACTCCCAAAGTCTTATCAAGACGTGATGCATGCCAACGATCAGGTAATATTTCTTCCAAAAACGAAATGCCACAAAATGACATTCTTGTTTGTGAAAATTTTGATGTGTAGGGACTAGACTTTATGGGACCTTTCCCACCATGAAAAGGAAACAAATATATACTTGTGGCTGCGGATTACTTGTCAAAATGGGCCGAAGCCGAAGCTCTTCCCACAAATGATGGAAGAGTTGTGGTAAGATTCTTGAAACGACTATTTTCTCGTTTCGGTACTCCAAAAGCATTAATAAGTGATAGAGGTACCCATCTTTGTAATCATCAACTTGAATTTTTTTAACAAGATACGGGGTCTATCATCGGATCTCAACAACATATCACCCTTAAACAAATGGACAAGCCGAAGTGACTAATCGAGGTTTAAAAAGAATACTTGAAAAAACCGTAGGATTAAAAAAATAGAATGGGCCGATAAATTAGACGACGCTTTATGAGCATTACGAACCGCATATAAAAGAACAATATGAACTACCCCATATAAGCTTGTCTATGGAAAGAGTTGTCATTTTCCAGTAGAAATAGCACATAGTGTCGCAACCCCCGCCCCTATATGTCCCGGGAACGGGAGGCCGCGAGACCAGTTTCGGTGGTATCGATGTTTATCATTTTGGTAGCGGAAATTTCATCAGGACCGTAGTTAGGAAATATTTTATCAGAGTAAATACCACGCTTTTATAATATTAAACATATTGGGATAAAACCCAAGTTTTCATTACAAACATTTTCATAGGAAAAATCCCTATTTTATTGAATAAAACATCTTCTTTTATTTAGGTAACTTTTATAGCCACTTTTCCAAGCCTTCAGTGCTGTCCAGCTGGCTTCTAGTTGGCTTTCACATTTTGTTACCTGAAACGCGTTAAAAACATTTTGTCAGTGGGAAATACTGGTGAGTGAATCCCAGTTTAATCAACAAGAGTTTTATCAATTTTCACAGTATTGAGAGCTATTACAATGTTTACATCTACACAATTACTCATTCAGTATTGTCAATCCTGACTGGTGGGTCATATTACCTATTGGCTAACTCTTTGTCCAATGGTAACGTGTTCCACATTTTGTATACAAAACCCCAACATACCGGTAGTAATTGAAGAATTACAAAGACTCAATCACTGCTTAATCACATTGTAAAATATTTAAGGTTTTGTAAAAACAGTTTACAAAAAAGGAGATTACTCACATTGCTGTCTTATGGTTTCCTTTAAGGGTTTCCTGGTGATTATCTATTAAATACACAAATGCACACGCGTTAGTATAATAACCCAATATTTATATTAGTAATACCCTCCCCGAGACGGCATTCCAACGACTACGTCGGGCAGAACCACGACAGCCGTTACGGAACCCTGGATCAATCGGGAAGCGTATCTAATACGTAACCGGGGTTATGATACTTACAACGGGGCAGAACTTCGTTAATTAGAGGGGTATTATACCCGAGAATTATATTTGCTATGCAAAAAATATAGAGAGAGATCGAGATTTGAGCGATTGAAACTGAAGGCCGAAGGTCTCTATTTATAGGTGACCCTTCGCCTTCCCTCGCGGCCCGCGTAAGACGTAGCCGAGGGCTACGCGGCCCGCGTAGTAGGTGTGTAGGGCTTAGTTTCGTCGATTCAACAAACTAGCTTCTCCGGGTGGCCTGCCACATGGCGGGCTAGGGTTTCGTCTGGTGGCACTAGGTCGCGGCCCGCGTAGGAAGTAGCCAAAGGCTACGCGCCCCGCGACAGCCTTTTGAATTTTTTTTTATTTAATTTAAATAAAATTAAGGATATTCGGGGTCCGTTTTCGCATACGGGGTATAATTTAGGACATATAGGGATATTTTAAAATATATTAAGAGTGTCGGAATATTTAGGAGGGTTGTTATATCCTCCCCACCTTGTTTTAGAGCTCGTCCTCGAGATCTACTGGAACAAGTGTGGATATTTCCCTTGTATTTCTGATTCAAGCTCCCATGTGTACTCTGGTCCTCTCTTGGAGTCCCATTTCACTTTGACTAGAACTAATCTCTTGTGCTTGAGGTTTTTGACTTTCCTGTCTTCGATTTGTAGAGGTCTTTCTACAAATTTAAGTTGTTCATTTACCTCTATTTCCTTAAGAGGTACCATTAGTGATTCATCAGCTAAGCATTTCTTGAGATTAGATACATGAAATATTTCATGTACTCCTACCATTTCCTCTGGCAGTTGCAACTGATAGGCTACAGGTCCTATTCTTCTAATAATCTCAAAAGGTCCAACATACCTGGGACTTAGCTTTCCCCTTTTGATGAATCTTACCACTCCTTTCCAAGGAGAGACTTTCAATAACACTTTATCTCCTACCTGAAATTCCAACGACTTTCGTCTGTTATCTGCATAACTCTTTTGTCGATCAAGTGCTGCTTTCAGTCGTTACTTGACTTGCATGATCTTGTCTGTTGTTTCTTGTACTATCTCAGGTCCAGATAGTTGCTTTTCTCCAATTTCTGCCCAACAGACTAGCGTTCGGAACTTGCGTCCATAAAGTGATTCGAATGGTGCAACATTGATACTGGTGTGATAACTGTTATTATAAGAAAATTCTATCAATGGTAAGTGATCGTCCTAATTACCTCCGAAATCAATTACACAAGCTCTAAGCATGTCCTCCATTGTCTGAATTGTCCTTTCACTTTGTCCGTTCGTTTGAGGATGATAAGCGGTGCTTAAATTTAACTTGGTTCCCATTACTTTTTGGAAACTTGTCCAAAAATGAGAGGTAAAACGACTATCTCTGTCAGAAACAATTGATAAAGGAATTCCATGTAATGAGACTATTTCATTTACATATAATTTAGCTAATTGTTCCATACTGAAAGTTTCCTTCATTGGTAGGAAATGAGCTGATTTAGTTAGCCTGTCTACAATTACCCATATTGTATCATTACCTTTTCTTGTTTTGGGCAATTTGGTAACAAAATCCATTGTTCTCAATTCCCATTTCCATACAGGAATTTCTAACTGTTGTAACAATCCTGAGGGTTTCTGATGTTCAGCTTTGACTTGTGAACAGGTTAAACATTTTGAAACATACGCTGCTATATCCTTTTTCATTCCTATCCACCAGAAATTCTTTCTTAAGTCCTGATACATATTGTCACTTCTAGGATGCATCGTATATTTAGACTTATGGACTTCTTCTAATATACAATGGCGTAGGTTTCCTAATTTAGGTATCCACATTCTTTCTTTATGGAATCTCCAAATTCCATCTGTTCCTTGTTCTAATTCCTTAATCATTCCTTTTAATTTTTCAGTATCATCCTTGATTACTGATTCTTGTGCCTTTTTAATCTGTTCATTTAAATCTACTTGCAGATTTAGGTTAAGAGAACGTACTCTTTTTGGCTTTTCATGATACTTTCGACTTAAAGCATCAGCTACTACATTTGCCTTTCCTGCATGATACTGGATATTGCAATCATAATCACTAAGTATCTCCATCCAGCATCTTTGTCTCATATTCAATTCCTTTTGCCCAAAAACATACCTTAAACTCTTATGGTCGGTGAAAATGGTAAACTTACTACCGTAAAGGTAATGTATCCAAATTTTAAGGGCAAAAATTATAGCTCCTAATTCTAGATCATGGGTTGAATAATTCTCTTCATGATTCTTAAGTTGTCTAGAGGCGTAGACTATAACCATTTGACGTTGCATTAACACACATCCATAACCTAATTTAGAAGCGTCACAATAGACTACAAAGTCTTCAGTTCCTTCTGGTAACGCTAGTATGGGTGCATGGGTTAATCTTTAGTTAAGAATTCTAAAGGCTTCTTCTTGTTTTAGTCCCCATTCAAACTTAAAAGATTTACAGGTTAGCTTAGTTAAGGGAATGACTATTCTAGAAAATTCTCGAATAAATCTTCTATAATAACCGGCCAATCCTAAGAAACTTCTAACCTCGGTTGGTGACTCAGGGGTTTTCCATTTGGTAATTGCCTTGATCTTTGTGGGATCCACATGAATTCCTTCATGATTAACTAGATGTCCAAGAAATTGTACATGTTCTAACCAAAACTCCCACTTTGAAAACTTTGCATAAAGCTTTTCTTTTCTCAATAAACTTAGAAGTGCGTGCAGATGCGCTGCATGTTCCTCTTTACTTTTAGAATAAATAAGAATATCATCTATAAAGACAATTATGAATTTATCCAAACATGGTTTACATATTCGGTTCATCATGTCCATAAATGCAACTGAGGCATTGGTTAAACCAAATGGCATGACAGTAAATTCATAATGGCCATACCTTGTTCTAAAAGTGGTCTTAGGAATGTCCTCTTCCTGTACCTTTAATTGATGATATCCTTACCTTAAATCGATTTTAGAGAAAAATCATGCTCCTTGCAATTGATCAAACAGATCATCGATTCTTGGTAGTGGGTATCGATTCTTAATCGTGACCTTGTTCAATTCACGGTAGTCAATGCACATACGCATTGATCCGTCTTTCTTTTTAACGAATAAGATCGGCGCTCCCCATGGCGATGAGCTTGGCTGTATGAATCCTTTTACCAATAATTCATCTAACTGTTTCTTCAGTTCCTGCATTTCTGCGGGTGCCAAACGGTAAGTTGCTTTGGCAATTGGTGCAGTTCTTGGTATCAAATGGATTCTGAATTCAACTTCTCTGTCTGGAGGTTGTCCTGGGAACTCTTCTGGAAATACATCTGAAAACTGGGATACTACTGGAATCTCCTTTAACTCTTTTCCTTTAGTGTTAGTGATTATGGAAATCAAATACACTAATGACCCTTTTCTTATATAACTTGCTGTTTTCATCACAGAGATGAACTTTGTAGATCTAGAGGGTTTATTTCCTTTAATTATGATCTTTTCACCTCTTGGTGAATTTACTTGGATTGACTTTTGATCACATAAAATACTGGCTTTATTGGCTATCAACCAATCCATTCCTAACACAACATCAAATCCTGCCAGATTCATTGGATAAAGGTTTGCAATAAATTTTTGATTTTTGAATTTCTATTCTTGCTCCCTGCAAGATTTCAGAAATCTTAATGGTTTCCCCATTTGCTGTCTCTACTAGACATTCTTGTGGGAGTTTAGTTAATGGTTGGTTAAGAAGTTTGCAAAATGAAGTATTAATAAAACTTTGGTTTGCACCAGAGTCAAATAATACTTTAGCAAAAAACATCATTAACTAAAAACGTACCGGCGATCACATCCGGGATCATCTTTGCTTCTTCTGCAGTTAGAACAAATGCTCTAGCATTTTTAGTATTCTTGGTGTTCGTGGCTGGAGCTAGTTTTGGACAGTGTGGCTTGATATAACCTTGTTCTCCACAGTTGTAGCATATCCTGTTGTTAGGCTTTTTCCTGCAGTCTTCCTCCTTGTGTCCAGATATTTTGCAGAAGTTACAGTATATGGAGCATCTTCCAGAATGCTTCCTTTTGCAATACTTGCAATAGGGTGCAGAAGTAGAACCTACATTTTTCCCATGGTTAGAATTTCCAGAACGGAATTCTTGGGTAAGCTTCTGGGTTAGGTTCCTCCTCTGATCCTCTTCTCGTGTACGGACTAATTCATCTGTCAAGGTGTTTGCTAGTTCTACTGCTTCTTCTTGGTTTGAGGTCTAGCTGCCTTGACTACATGCCTAATCTCCCCAATTAATCCCCAGATTAACGGGAGATTAATACTGGTTCAGGTGATGCAAGGGTTGACACTATTCTAGCATATTCAAAGAATAAAGTAGTGTAAACCTTACTATCTACCCCAGTCATCCTAAGGTTTAGGAACTTATTTGCTATCTGTTCCTTTTCATCGGGAGGGCAAAATTTCCTTTCTATCGTATTTTTGAATTCATCCCATTCCATATTGTAAACCCTATCACTTCCCCTAGACTGGAGGATAGTGTTCCACCATTCTAGTGTTGAATTCTTAAACAGATTGGAAGCAAACATTATCTTATCCTCCTCCGAGCATTTACTTATTCTTAAGACTACCTCAGTCTTTTCTATCCAGCGTAGAGATGCAACGGCCCCTTCATTGCCCGAGAATTCCATTGGTTTACAAGACCATAATTCTTTATAAGAACAACCATAAGACATGGTTCTTCTTCTTTTGGGAATGGGCACTTGAAGTATGGGTCCATTGTTTACGCTGTGTTCAGGTTCAGTTGGTCGTTTACTAGCACGTTTACTTTTATTTTCTGCTTCCTTAACCGTTTTGATAATATATGGCATCGCATCTATTATCCCTTGTGCCACTATGTGTTGCATGGCACTGTTATCCACTTGGTTTCCATTATTGTTGTTGTTCAGGTTATTGTTATTCGGGTTATTGTTACTCTGGGTATCGTTATTCTGGTTTTCCTGGTTCACTTCGTTGTCCATCTGAATTTTAAACCTTTACCAATTATTAATATCACAAAATAATATTTTAAGGCAAACAATCACACAACACACATATTGATCTAAAGCGTCGAGCATTGCGACTTAATCTTTCTTATATAGTATGCATCTAATACAAACCGATACTGGAATTAAAATTACAATACTACTATGCATCACTAACCACGAAGTGGTCTATACTACAACATATATTAGTATTATTATTACACATATATATATTTTTTTTCATACACACATATTATATATATATATATATATATATATATATATATATTATATTATTATTACTATCTCCACCATCACTTTCACTGATATGGGTTCATCCAGAACTCCATATTACGCTCGTCGTATTTCCAGACGAGTCGTTCTCCGACCTGCCTTATCCTGTCACTATTTTCTAAAATCTCTTCTCTGAAAGTTCGGAGCTCTTGCACATTTTCTGCACTCATTGGGGGTGCAGGTGCTGGTACTGGATCTGGGTACTGTGGCATGGGTTCTTCCTGAGGATACGGATTCTCTAAAATTTCCCTAATGTATTCATCATTATCATAGTAGGGATCTAGAGGGTCCAGACCTGGGTAAGCTGCTAGGTTTGGCATGGGTTCATCTGTTAGGTGGTAGCGTTGCACATAATCCCTATGATCATCGAACCACGGGTCGTAGTCTGGGTCTAAGGGATTGGGTGCTGCTACCCTAGGTATCTCCTCTGGGTTGAAATCATATATTTGGACTTGGTTTTCTGGGTTGTTTTCAATCTCCATTGGCTGTGTGGGAAACAAGGGTAGTGGTTGAGGGGCTATAAGTTGCTCCAGGTTTGGGTCGGCAGCTGTGGTTGCTAAGATATGGATGTTTGCTATACCCCTATTGAGCATGTCTTGGGTATGGGCATCGGTTTCGCTTTTAGCGGCTGCTAGAACTCGCTGCTGTTGTAACTTTTTCATTCTTTTCCTACGCTCGTGTGCTCCCCTACTGAACCATCCTCTCTTTTTCTGAGGGGATGGCTCTTCAGACTAAGTCTTAAACACGAATATCCCATCTTCATTGTCAGCTGAATACCCAGAGAGGGCAGGCTGTGAAGAGGTGCCTTCGCTTCTAGGTGAGCCGGACAACTGACGATAGGCGTCGGAGGGCCCTTGATCGCTCATACTGTAAACTAACAAATAGTCAAATAACATACAACAATAAAATACAGATATGCACGTATTTCCGTAATAAATTTCCTAACAATTTGAATAATATCTTGGTGTCAGCAGAACACTTCTGTGGCTGAAATCAGTGGCTTAGCTCTGATACCACCTTCTGTCGCAACCCCTGCCCCCTATCTGTCCCAGGAACGGGCGGCCGCGAGACCAGTTTCGGTGGTATCGATGTTTATCATTTTGGCAGCTGAAATTTCATCAGGACCATAGTTAGGAAATATTTTATCAGAGTAAATACCACGCTTTTATAATATTAAACATATTGGGATAAAACCCAAGTTTTCATTACAAACATTTTCATAGGGAAAATCCCTATTTTATTGAATAAAACATCTTCTTTTATTTAGGTAACTTTTATAGCCACTTTTCCAAGCCTTCAGTGCTGTCCAAGTAAGGACCTATAAAAATGTCCCTAAACGACCCATAAGTGAAAACCCGGACCCCTGAAACCCTAATGTTCATGAAAAATCAAGAAAATTGAATTTTTGGTTTCCACGCGGGCCGCGTAAGCCATAAGGTAAGGCTACGCGGGCCGCGACAACTTATAATTCCTCCGGATAAGCGCTTAGGGCACGTGTCGCACACGTGGCGTACCTACCGGTGACACGCTAGCCCTAGTTGTAGACTAGGTGGCCCTCGCGGGCTGCGTAAGATCTTATTAAGTTTTACGCGGGCCGCGTAAAACTCATTTTTCTGCTATAAATTGCCTGTGCATGGCCTGATCATCTGTGCTCGAGAAAATTTTCAAAATCACACTTATTCTGTTCGAAAATCAAGTTCAAAGTAGGAAAACGCTGCTACGATACATGGTATTAACTCGATCACTGCTACGATTCAATGTCCGATCGATTGAAACCAATCCGATGGATGTTTAAGTGCTGCCCTTATTTGGGCTATACTTGTTCATTCGTCGTGAGGGTTTTGATTTCGTGAGTTATCATAAATGTTGTATTAAGTTACTGACCTAGTTTCGTGTGCATTGTTGTTTAAATTAGGTTATCAGGCTTATCAGTAGGCTAAACTCTGCCCGACTAAACTTGCAATGTGAGTCATTCTCTTTTATCAAAAGTATTTTACAATACTCCAATTATTTTCAAAAGGTTATAATTACAGGGATTAAGTCGTGGTTATCTTGAATCACTGGCTAGTGGGGTATTATGCACATTACTAAATTTCTCACGGTTAGGTTCATCAACCTAACAGTGATAATCATCACTACTTGGGTGAAAGGACTCAATAGTGGTATGACCATCGTCACCAGGGTGTGACACGGCGCCAGATAAAAATAAGATAGTAGCCATTGTAATCGCTCTTATGCTGTAATTTATAACTATGTGTCATTTTAGTAAACTTGAGTGACTCGCCAGTATTTCCCCGCTGATAAAATATTTTTCAAACATGTTTCAGGTGACCTACTGTGAATCAAGGAAAACGTGCTACGGAGCACTAACAAGCTTGAAGTGGTGGCTCAGTAAAATAAATAAACATGTTTTGTAAAACAGGGAATTTCCTTGTGAAATTCCTCTATTGTAAATTACGGGGTTTGTACCAAATTATGAAATAAAATAATTGGGCATTTTCAAGTTTCAAAAGATCCTGTAAAACTTCCGTTGTCAACTCAATTAATAAATACCACGGGTTTCTGTCCCGCGGCTCCCAGACCGGGTCACACCGGGATGGGGGCTGTGACAGAAAAAGGTGGTATCAGAGCCACTGATTTAAGCCAATTAAGTATTTAGAAATACTTAAATTTTCTGATTTCTATTATGTGATTATGTGAAAATTTAATTTACAAAATTTTAACTTAGAATTTTGTGTGTTTCTTCATGTCTGCTAACAGCATGAATGAATTGTCGGAGGCACTCCGAAATATTTCTATCCATAGCACATATATGGATACCACCGATACCTTCACTGGCTACCAGGCTGATACTGAAGAGCTAATGGTATTCCAAGCCCAACCTCAGGAGAAACCAAAACCGAAAAAGAGAAGAAGACTCGTAGGCTGGAGGCGTGTGCGTAGGAAGAAACCAGCGGTACAGAAAGTTATAAAGACTGAGGATCCGAAGGATAAAGGCAAAGCAAAGGAGATCGGGGAAAGTTCAAGGCAAGCCCAGGAAATGCCATCTTGGGAGGATCTGGATTGTAAACTGGCACTTAGTGACCTCATCGGACCTGCCGATGAAAACCTCTTCAATTACCCAGCGGAAGCATAACTTCCAGTTAACCTGGAACCTGCTATCCCAGATCCTATTATCCACCCCGACCTCTACCAGGAGAGCAAGAAGAATGGTGGACAACTGACTGGCAATTTCAGAATCTCTTGAATAACCCTAATACATTTTTCCCCTAGTTTGACCCTGAGCCTGCACCAAACCCACCAATGAGCACCTAGAACTTAGCTGAACTCCGCCACTATGGCGAGGAGCTGGTGGACTCAGGGAATAGAATCCGGGAAGTGGGGGAGAGGATATCATGGAAATACGACGAGAGGGAACGTCGTTTCTGAAGTACCAGCTGACAGGATCGTATAGGATGGTGTGGTTACGTGTTTAATAATAATAATAATAAATAATAATAAAATATAATCATGTGAAATAACTTAAAAATAAAACTTTTGTATTATAACGGGTGTGTAGTGATGCATACTAATATATATAAAAAGATGAAAGTCGCAAAGTCGACAATTTTGGCTATACGTGCTTATGTGTGGTTGCTTTATTATGTTTGGTTGTTATTTATTTTGTGCCAATAATTTATCCATTGTTAATTATCAGATGGAACATTCCGTCAATGAACCAGTTAACGAAGTTAACCAATCTGAGCAAAACCATGGAGACCAATTTCTTAATAGGCAGGATATAGAAAATATCGTTGCCCAAGGAATAGCCAATGCTATTCCAGCAATCCTTGCTGCTGCCCGAAATCCAGTTGAACCTCAACCAATTATTCCCAGCAAACGTACTCACGGTGACAATTTCAGTAATAGTGTAAATGGAGGCGGCAACATTAATAATAATGATAATGATGACGTGGTGCAAGCCCCATTTCTTAAGAGAATGAAAGCTGCAACGCCTGGTTGCACTTACAAGGAATTTCTTGCCTCTAAACCAATCGAATTCGTAGGCAATGAAGGGGCAACTGCTGCACTGCGTTGGTTAGAGAAAACCGAAGCAGTAATTAAAATAAGTAAATGTGCCGAGGAAGACAAGGTCATGTACGCGTCACATCTTTTTAAAGAAGGGGCATTAGAATGGTGGAATACGGTACTACAAGCCAAGGGAAGCGATGTGGCTTATGCCATGAATTGGGAGGAATTTAAAAGTCTGGTAGAAAGAAAATTTTGTCCCGAATATGAAAAAGAACAAATGGCAAATAAATTTCTCAATCACCGGATGATAGACGTTGACTGCCGAGGGTATACTTCGACATTCTTCGAGTATGCTAGAGTTGTACCAACCCTGGCTTCGCCACAGAAAGCATTTTGGAAGATGCAAAGGATATTGCAATTTCTGCAAAATTCCAGGGCATCAAGAAGAAAATTGCAGGAGGAAGAAATCAACAATCTGCTTCAACTGTGGAGAAGCTGGACATTTTAGACCAGACTGCCCCAAATTGGTCAAACCAGCTGACAACAAAGCCAAACCTGCAGAAGGAACTACCAAAAAGAATGTAAGAGCATTCCAATTGACTACCCAAGAAGCAGAACTCATCCCAGATGTGATAGCTGGTACGTTCCTAGTTCACGACATTTATGCAAAAGTATTATTTGACTCTGGTGCAAACCAAAGTTTTATAAATACTTCATTCTGCCAAGCTCTTAACCTACCCTTAACCAACCTTAGACAAGTTTTTACAGTAGAAACCGCAGATGGTAATTCTGTTCACATAGATAAGGTTTTGCAAAAAGGAAAGATAGAACTCTTAGGCCATAAATTTTCTGCAAACCTGTTACCTATGAATTTAGCCGGATTCGATGTCGTATTAGAATGGATTGGTTAGTAACCAACCATGCTCGAATCCTCTGTGATAAGAATTCCATAGAAATTCATACACCCACAGGAGAGATAGTAGTGATTACAGGAGATAAGCCACGTAAGCCAATGAAGTTCATTTCAGTAATGAAAGTTGCTAGTTATTCAAGAAAACAAGAAATAGTGTATATGATTTCGGTAATCATCAACACTAAAGGTAAGGAACTTAAGGAAATTCCAGTAGTATCAAAATACCCAGATGTATTTCCCGAAGAACTACCTGGATTACCACCCGATAGGGAAGTAGAATTCAGAATTCATCTAATTCCTGGAACTACACCGATAGCCAAGGCACCCTATCGGTTAGCACCCACTGAAATGTTAGAATTGAAAAAGCAATTAGAGGAATTATTAAGCAAATGATTCATACAACCTAGTTCATCCCCTTGGGGAGCACCATTATTGTTCGTAAAGAAGAAAGATGGTTCGATGCGAATGTGTATCGATTATAGGGAATTGAATAAGGTTACAATTAAGAATCGATACCCATTACCTAGGATTGATGATTTATTCGATCAACTTCAGGGAGCTAGATATTTTTCTAAGATAGATTTACGCTCCGGATATCATCAATTGAAAGTACAAGAAGAAGAGATACCTAAGACTGCCTTTAGAACTAGGTATGGTCATTACGAGTTTACAGTCATGCCCTTTGGATTAACAAATGCTCCTGCCGCATTTATGGACATGATGAATAGGATCTGTAAACCGTACTTGGATAAATTCGTAATTGTCTTCATCGACGATATACTCATTTATTCCAAAAGTCAGGACGATCATTGTGAGCACCTACATGCACTCTTAACTTTGTTAAGAAAAGAGAAGCTTTATGCCAAATTCTCGAAGTGTAAATTTTGGCTACAGGAGGTACAATTTTTAGGACACATGGTGAATCACGAAGGTATTCACGTAGATCCCTCCAAAATAGAAGCGATCACCAAATGGAAGGTCCCGCAATCAGTTATGGAAGTTAGAAGTTTTCTAGGGTTAGCCAGATACTATAGACGGTTTATTAAGGATTTTTCCAAAATAGCAGTACCATTAACTAAGCTAACCTGTAAAGCAGTGAAGTTTGAATGGGGATCTAGACAAGAAGAGGCTTTTAAGATATTAAAGCAAAGATTAACAAACGCCCCAATTCTTGCCTTACCAAAAGGGACAGGAGATTTTGAAGTTTACTGTGATGCTTCTAAGCTAGGATTAGGATGTGTGCTAATGCAACGCAAAAAGGTAATTGCGTATGCCTCAAGACAATTGAAAAAGCACGAGGAAAACTATACGACTCATGATTTAGAATTAGGAGCCATAATTTTTGCCCTTAAAATTTGGAGACACTATCTGTATGGCAGTAAGTTTACAGTCTATACAGATCATAAGAGTTTAAGATACATATTTGGGCAAAAAGAATTAAACATGAGGCAAAGAAGATGGATGGAAATTCTGAGTGATTACGACTGTAATATTCAATATCACTAAGGAAAGGCAAATGTGGTAGCAGATGCCTTAAGTCGTAAGTATCATGAAAAGCAAAAGCGAGTTCGTGCTCTTAGATTAAGTTTACAATTAGATTTAATGGAACAATTGAAACATATTCAAGAAACAGCAATCAAGGATGATGCTGAAGGAATGAAAGGACGAATAAAGGAATTGGAACAAGGAAACGATGGAATTTGGAGATTCCACAAGAAAAGGATTTGGGTTCCTAAGCAGGGAGACTTAAGAAATAAGATTTTAGAGGAAGCCCATAAATCTAGGTATATCATGCATCCCGGTAATAATAAGATGTACCAAGATTTAAGAAATAATTTCTGGTGGATAGGAATGAAAAAGGACATAGCTAGATATGTTTCCAAGTGTCTTACTTGTTCGCAAGTTAAAGCCGAACACCAGAAACCTTCAGGGTTACTACAATAATTAGAAATGCCTGTATGGAAATGGGAACTCATAACCATGGACTTTGTTACTAAGTTACCCAAAACCAGAAAGGGTAATGATGCGATTTGGGTAATTGTGGATCGATTAACCAAATCAGCTCATTTTCTACCCATTAAGGAAACCTTTAGCATGGAAAGATTAGCAAAGTTGTATGTAGACGAGGTAGTGTCCTTACATGGAGTCCCACTCTTCATTGTATCAGATAGGGATAGTCGTTTCACTTCACATTTCTGGACAAGTTTTCAAGAAGCAATGGGGACCCGATTAAATTTAAGTACATCTTACCATCCCCAAACAGACGGACAAAGTGATAGGACGATCCAAACCTTGGAAGACATGCTCAGGGGATGTGTGATAGATTTTGGAGGAAAGTGGGACAACCATTTACTTTTAATTGAATTCTCCTATAACAATAGTTATCATTCAAGCATCGAAGCTGCCCCGTTCGAAGCACTATACGGACGTAAGTGTAGAACTCCAGTTTCTGGGCAGAAATAGGAGAAAGTCAGTTATCAGGTCCTGAAATTGTGCAAGAAACTACCAACAAGATCACTAAAATCAAGGAAAGACTAAAAACAACTCGAGATCGGCAGATAAGTTATGCAGACACTCGACGTAAGCCGTTAGAATTTCAAATTGGAGACAGGGTACTCTTAAAAGTTTCTCCTTGGAAAGGAGTGGTTTGGTTCAGAAAGAAAGGAAAGCTAAGTCCAAGGTACGTAGGACCATTCCCAGTAATCCAGAGAATAGGTCCGGTCGCCTATCGCTTACAACTACCAGAAGAGCTAGCATGAGTACATGATGTATTTCATGTATCTAACCTCAAGAAATGTCTATCGGACGAATCGCTAGTAGTCCCTCTTCAAGACATACAGGTGAATGAAAAATTGAAGTTTGTGGAGAAACCGCTTCAAATAGAAGACAGAAAGATTAAGTTTCTCAAACACAAAAGATTGGTACTTGTCAAAGTCAAGTGGGATTCAAAAAGAGGACCCGAACACACCTGGGAGCTGGAATCGGAAATGAAGCGAAAGTATCCTCACTTATTTCAGCAAATCTCGAGGACGAGATTTTAAATAAGGTGGGGAGGATGTAAGGACCTATAAAAATGTCCCTAAACGACCCATAAGTGAAAACCCGGACCCCTGAAACCCTAATGTTCATGAAAAATCAAGAAAATTGAATTTTTGGTTTCCACGCGGGCCGCGTAAGCCATAAGGTAAGGCTACACGGGCCGCGAAAACTTATAATTCCTCCGGATAAGCGCTTAGGCCACGTGTCACACACGTGGCGGACCTATCGGTGACACGCTAGCCCTAGTTGTAGACTAGGTGGCCCTCGCGGGCCGCGTAAGATCTTATTAAGTTTTACGCGGGCCGCGTAAAACTCATTTTTCTGCTATAAATTGCCTGCGCATGGCCTGATCATTTGTGCTCGAGAAAATTTTCAAAATCACACTTATTCTGTTCGAAAATCAAGTTCAAAGTAGGAAAACGCTGCTACGATACAGGGTATTAACTCGATCACTGCTACGATTCAATGTCCGATCGATTGAAACCAATCCGATGGATGTTTAAGTGCTGCCCGTATTTGGGCTATACTTTGTCATTCGTCGTGAGGGTTTTGATTTCGTGAGTTATCGTAAATGTTGTATTAAGTTACTGACCTAGTTTCGTGTCCTTTGTTGTTTAAATTAGGTTATCAGGCTTATCAGTAGGCTAAACTCTGCCCGACTAAACTTGTAATGTGAGTCATTCTCTTTTATCAAAAGTATTTTACAATACTCCAATTATTTTCAAAAGGTTATAATTACAGGGATTAAGTTGTGGTTATCTTGAATCACTGGCTAGTGGGGTATTGTGCACATTACTAGATTTCTCACGGTTAGGTTCATCAACCTAATAGTGATAATCATCACTACTTGGGTGAAGGACTCAATAGTGGTATGACCATCGTCACCAGGGCGTGACACGGCGCCAGATAAAAATAAGATAGTAGCCATTGTAATCGCTCTTATGCTGTAATTTATAACTATGTGTCGTTTTAGTAAACTTGAGTGACTCGCCAGTATTTCCCCCGCTGATAAAATATTTTTCAAACATGTTTCAGGTGACCTACTGTGAATCAAGGAAAACGTGCTACGGGGCACTAACAAGCTTGAAGTGGTGGCTTAGTAAAATAAATAAACATGTTTTGTAAAACAGGGAATTTCCTCGTGAAATTCCTCTATTGTAAATTACGGGGTTTGTACCAAATTATGAATTAAAATAATTGGGCATTTTCAAGTTTCAAAAGATCATGTAAAACTTCCGCTGTCAACTCAATTAATAAATACCACGGGTTTCTGTCCCGAGGCTCCCAGACCGGGTCACACCGGGACGGGGGCCGTGACAGTCCAGCTGGCTTCTAGTTGGCTTTCACATTTTGTTACCTGAAACGCGTTAAAAACATTTTGTCAGTAGGAAATACTGGTGAGTGAATCCCAGTTTAATCAACAAGAGTTTTTATCAATTTTCACAGTATTGAGAGCTATTTCAATGTTTACATCTACATAATTACTCATCCAGTATTGTCAATCCTGACTGGTGGGTCATATTACCCATTGGCTAACTCTTTGTCCAATGGTAACGTGTTCCACATTTTGTATACAAAACCCCAACATACCGGCAGTAATTGAAGAATTACAAAGACTTAATCACTGCTTAATCACATTGTAAAATATTTAAGGTTTTGTAAAAATAGTTTACAAAAAAGGAGATTACTCACATTGCTGTCTTATGGTTTCCTTTAAGGGTTTCCTGGTGATTATCTATTAAATACACAAATGCACACGCGTTAGTATAATAACCCAATATTTATATTAGTAATACCCTCCCCTAGACGACATTCCAACGACTACGTCGGGCAGAACCACGACAGCCGTTACGGAACCCTGGATCAATCGGGCAGCGTATCTAATACGTAACCGGGGTTATGATACTTACAACGGGGCAGAAATTCGTTAATTAGGGGGGGTATTATACCCGAGAATTATATTTTCTATGCAGAAAATAGAGAGAGAGAGATCGAGATTTGAGCGATTGAAACTGAAGGCAGAAGGTCTCTATTTATAGGTGACCCTTCGCCTTCCCTCGCGGCCCGCGTAAGATGTAGCCGAGGGCTACGCGGCCCGCGTAGTAGGTGTGTATGGCTTAGCTTCGTCGATTCAACAAACTAGCTTCTCCGGGTGGCCTGCCACGTGGTGGGCTAGGGTTTCGTCTGGTGGCACTAGGTCGCGGCCCGCGTAGGAAGTAGCCAAAGGCTACGCGCCCCGCGACAACCTTTTGAAATTTGTTTTTATTTAATTTAAATAAAATTAAGGATATCCGGGGTCCGTTTTCACATACGGGGTATAACTAGGTGGTCGGGACCTTTTTTCATCACGTATATTTTTCCACACGGTGCAATCGAAATTAAATCTCAAAATGGCATTCCATTCAAAGTCAACGGACAAAGGCTTAAGCTCTACCAAGGATTCATTGAGGATGATGAGGAGGAGATTTTGCTTCAAGCGGTCGAGGTATGATTAAACGAAGGTTTGTGTATATATGTAAATTAACATCATGTCTTGTAGGTAATAGACTTCGGGAAAGCTTCAAAAATCGGTAAGGTAATTAAACCAGTTTCGGGAAAACAGGTCACTCACACGTGCACTATAAAAAAAAAGAAAAAATATTAAATATTAGCCGCCCACGGGGCCGTGGCCGCCGCCCATGGGGGCGTGGTCGGTGTGCAGACGGGGATAAAACCCTTGTTTTCTTCATTTGTTCATTTCACAACGACCCATTTCCCCGAAAACTCTCTGGTTCCTCCGCGATTTTCTGCCATTTTCCACGTTTTCCTTTCGTTAAACATCAACAAGGTATGATTCTAATATACTCTGTAGTTAGTTTAACGATTTGCATGTAGTTTAACACAAAAAAATTGCGGAAAAATATAGGGTTCTTGAACTTGAACCGAACAAAACCCCAAATTTTTGTTTAGATCTAGTAGTATTAGTTTAGATGCATGTTATAGGAAGTAAATCAACCATTATTGTTCGTAGATTTGCCCGATTTCAAGTATAAACCATAAACCCTTGTTCTTGAACCGAAATAGTTAAAATTGATGGGGGTAAACGGTTTATTTTTGAAAAAAACGGCACTTGGGGTTTCATTTTTGAGGAAAACCGCCCCTACTCAACCAAAAATTTTCAAGTTTTCGAAACCGGGTCGAAAAATGAAAGTTTGCAGTAACAGAAGCCTGACCACGGGGCGTGGTCAGCGAGCACGGGGGCGTGGCCAGGGAAATTTGCTGAACACGGTGCGTGGCCAGTGGCCACGGGGCCGTATCCAGCTCCCTGTTTTTCAGTTTTTTTTCTGAAATTTTATCGTAACGCACTGATTGTTCCGTGGTTCTCTTTTGTAGAAATGGCCAGCAAGTTTCTCAAGTCCAAACAATCAGAATGGGAGTACCAAGCTCGATATGACATACTCCAAACTAGGCCAGAAGAGGCACCAAAACAAGCATGTTATGAAACTCTAGAAGCCGTGGGGCAACAGGACCGGTACGACACACTAGTCACGGGACCACTCCGGGAGGCTCTTGGCACAAAGCTCCATTCAGTTTATGAATATAACATGGAGTTTTATAGCACTTTCAAGTTCAAAGCTATGGCAGGACCGTTTGACGAAGAAGGGGTTCAGTTCAGATGTGTTGGGGAGTTACTTTCCATCTCCATAGCCCAATTTGGGGTGATTGTGGGTTTATTCACCGAAGAAGAGTCCGTTGAAGAGGAGTTCACAGGTGGTCTCCGTGAAATCCCAAAGAACATATGCCAAATGGCATGGGCTCAAATTGGAGAAGGGCCATACGATCCAAGCGTCACAAAAAGCTCCCAGTTGCGGGACCCCCTCTACCGTTACATCCACCGGGTCCTTAGCAACTCCCTATGTCAACGGCATGATAGTTTGGGTGTGGTAAACCTCCGTGATCTTAATGTCCTTTATTGCATCCACAATCGTGTACCGCTCGATGTCACCCACCTACTCCTCAGGAACATGCACCTAAACCAGTTGGCCTCCTCCCTGACACCGATCTTTTTCCGGGGGATGGATCTACTGCCTCTTCAAGACCTATGTCCAGCGCATCCCAAAATCATTCCATAGGGGTCCAAGGTCCGAGAAGGTAGATCTAGCAGGGAATCATCCAAGAAACGGGTGACAGGTCGGTCCGCTTCCAAAACGCCCGAGGAAACGTGTGGAACCCGGAAGAAGTCCTAGCCCTACATGACAACCCAAACCGTCAACCTCCTCAACAACAAAGCTACCATGCGGGTTCCTCCTCTCAAGGAGGCGGGTTTCCTAATTTTCAAAGTTTAACTGATCTTTTGCCGAAAAACCTACTTTCTACCCGGAACACGTACAACATGGCTAGCAACGCCTACACCCGGATCGGAGCGGTGGAGCGTACTGTGACAACCCTCAAAATCCCATGTATTCCGTACAATTCATTAATGATAATTAAAGTGCTTGACGACTGTGTGGAAATATTTAACTGCTCTCTGATTTCTGTGTTATATTCACATGTGCGTGTTAACATACTAGTAGTATGCAGAAAACCTGACTAAATGGTCCTGAATATTTTCCTATATGTTAGAAATTTATTTCATTACAAAAATATATAAATAAGACACTTTACGGTACAATTAAACACTTTAACGGAACAGTATCCGACCGAACAACCGGACATTACCCGGGACACCAAATTTTTGTCAAACACATTGTGTAATTATTTTTAGCTAGTCGTGGTCCCCGTTTGCCATAATACCCACTATAAATCAAATAACCAACATATATTATTAAGTTACTTACATGATAACTTACAATTCCATTCTAGTTACAATTTTTGCAAACATACCCCCCCCCCCCCAACGATTTTAGTTTTCTTGTGGACCCACCAAATGATCTTCACCATGCTTCATATATTCTACTTGATTTTATTTCATTTCTATAATGGATCCTTGCTTGTAGACATCACCATAAAATATGAAGCAATCTTATATGTAAGGAACTCTAAGATTCATCATCATTCACTTAGATCACTCTCTCTCATCACACCTCCCTCTCTCTCATTCGGTCACCCCCACAACCGAATCCACTCCCCACCCTTTTCATCTTCATCTTCTTCCATTACAAATCCATTCAAAGCTTACAAGGTGAATCTATGGAGGTGGCAACTTGAAGGACTTTCTAAGGAGCTTGTTCTAGTCTTTTTCACCATCATATTCTCAATAGATTCTACCCTAGCTATAAGCTAGTAGTAAGTCTCTTGTTACACTCTTGTTAATCTTGTTTCATCTCGTTTCTATGATCAAAAGGTGTAGTATGTTTTAAATCACTAAAGTGACAAGAACTAGTAGATGAACATAAAAGTTTATATGAAATTTTACATATAAAAAGTTTACTTATGATTGATGCATAAAGATGAAAACTTGTTGGTTTAAGGTTGGTTAATACATATATGATGTTTGTTAGTCAAGCTTTTGATAAACCCGTTGTTCGGACGCTTGTTAATACGACTTAGTAACATTTAAACTTCAAAACAACATGCTGAGTCACTTTTTCAGCCGGCTTCATAGGGCTGTAAACAGACCTTAATAACTCGAAAAACAGAATTTCTGAAGCCTAAAATTTGTATTTTCGAAAAACTGATCAAATGGCACTGGAATCGTAATTTTTCGAGGTCGTTTACTATTTTTAAAGAACCGATTTGTAACAGCAGCTTAGGCTGAGTTTTTACAGCAATAAATAGGTGTTGTATTTTCTGTTGTAGCTTGTATTCTGTGTAGAATCGGATCATGAAATTTTTACTGTAAATGACAACTGAAGTATTTGTAATTACCCCACTGGAATTTCGTAAATCGGACACTCGATGAATTTTTAATAAATTGTTCCGTGGACTGTGGTCAGAAATACATAAATCTGAGTTCAGTCCGGAATATGAATTTTTATAAAATATTGGTGATGAACCGGACCCCGATATTTTTACACAATAAAATATGGAACGTTTAAGACATCCTGTAAAAATTTGGGAATTTTTGGAACAATTTAACTATTTTATTAAAATGTCCGAAAACAGTCGGTTTTGAATATAAATGCTGAAATGACATAAGTTGTGACTCGCGTGTCTAAATGTCGAGTATGCTATCAGTGAATGATCAACATGTATTATGTATTACGTGCAATATCGTATGTTTGTTTATGAGTGGGGAATGGATGGGAAGTTTATATGGGCATAAATCGTTAAAGTGTGTACCTGTTATGTGGACGAAGTAATGTGCAAATAAACCATACGTAGGATACGTGTTATGCATGAGAAACTGATTGTTATCCGTACCTTATTAGGACGTGATTGACCGACCTTGACTGTTAACCATATTTGAGAACCTAACCGAGCAAACCGAGGTGAGTTCACACACTCTTTCTAAGGCATGGGATTCCCAGGGGTTGGGAATGGGATTGAATAACTACTTGTACTATCATTACTATTAAACTACTTTTTACTGTCCTCGGATTGAAGGGCACGTACGTAAAACCTACGTACACTCATACTTACTACTGTCCTCGGATTGAAGGGCACGTACGTAAAACCTACGTACACGATCATAAGACCATCAACTCTATCACTTTAAGTCCCTCATTTATCGACTTAATCGCCGAGGCCTATGGCGAGTGGGCCATTAGTTAATAGCGCTATTAGGTTTAACAAACCTCACACCGTGCCAGTCGGACGGGCGTGTACTAATGGACTATGGGCAAAGGGTCAATGCTGATAGACATTGACTTAGGGCACCTCTTATATTTTCGTAGCAGTCGATACGCGTGGTCTAGTAACACATGGGAAACCCCCACTAATCTTCGCAAACATGTCAGAAAGACCACGATGCAAATTTATACGATACATGGTTTTCAAAACGAACGGATGATTTACGAAACGAATGCTATAACTAAACAACCAACTGTGAATTCACTCAACTTTGTTGTTGACTCGTTGTTACATGCCTTACAGGTCGCTAAACATTTGGAGCTTGCACGAGGAAGGAGTCGTTGTGGTGTGCGGATGGTTATGTCCAGTGTTTAATGTTTAAAACATTATGAACTTATTAAACCTATGTGTTGGACTTTAAACTTATGAACTGCGAACTTATGTTTTGAACCTTACGTTTATGCTTCCGCTGTCTAAATTAAAAACTTGGTTAACTAGCTTTTGGTCACCAATCGTATTGTGGTTGTATTTATTTACTTAAGTACGTTGTTCAGTATGATTGGTGGCTCGATCCTGGTCATGTCACGCCTCCAAGCGGTGATACCCCGCATGGTGGATTTTGGGGGTGTGACACGTACCGTCTCCACTATGCAGGATGACATCCCGTACATCCGGGATCATATGGCGTATAGTGAAGAGGAGTGAGATGATGATGAGGATATGGACTGAGCGGAGGCGACAGAGGTGGTGTGGTGTGGTGATAGATGCGGTTATTCAGGTTAACCCTTTCTTTCCATTCTATGAACAATTTCTGGCCTGCGTGCCATGGTTAAACAGTTTACTTTTCTAGACACTTTTATTTTCTGCATTTTCTTTTTATGTTTGTGGTGATGGATGTTAAACATTGGTAAAATAGGATGTTGGTATTATGTTATGTTTGGTGTGGTGTTTAGCAAAACAGGTACACACGAGGCTTGAATGCACTAAGCATTAGTGCTACATAAGCCCGGAAACCAGAACCAAAAGCCAAAAACCTTAAAATCATCAATTGCAGATTACCACCACGGGGCCGTGGTCAGTGACCACGCCCCCGTGTCCATCCCCCTGACCTGCTGTGCTTTCTGAAACCAACCCACCACGGGTCGTGGCCACCAGGCATGCCCCGTGGCCAGCTATCTGTAAGTTCTGTTACTGGCACTCTGACCACGAGGCCATGCTCAGCCAGCACGGGCCCGTGGCCAGTAACACAAAACCTTGTTTTTAACACGCTTTTTTCACATTCGAATCAACCTAAAAACTTATTTTGGGATACGTTGAGGACAATGTGTAATTTAAGTGTTGGGGGGATGCTAAAACCTTGAATCTTGCAAGTCCTAATAACAAGCCTTACACAAAATTCTATTGGAACCGCTAATCACCCCAAATTTTTTCAAAAATTTTCATTTTTTTTCTTACTTGTCTTGGTTTAATTTAAAAATAACAAGTTCTAAAAAGGTTATGTTTTTACAAATTTACAACCGATAGCGTCGTGATAAAAAGAACCGAATAAGAAAATTATGAAAAGGCATGACAAATCTTTTTAAAATTTAATTATATATACTTGATCACATTATAAACCCATTCCCACAACAAGTAAGTTTTGAGCCTTTATTGAGCATACATGCATATATCTTTAAACTAAATGCTCATTTTCGTTTCTTGTGTGAATAGCCACTTGGTTTCTTACGACTCTAGAACTTGCCAAGACGATACATTCCCGGTCCTTACCAACTTGAACCCAAGTAAGTAAATGATGGAGGCATTAGGACTAACCCATTTTTCTTTCAAAACCATTATTTTCATCTTTTTACACCACTACCCAAAATCCCCCTAGTTAACCCCTTTGAGCCTAAACCTTTTCGTTTCAAAACCCAAAAAACAAACACCCAATACCCACCAAAACCTTTTTCTTTTCAAACCCATTTGTTTTAGTAAAAAGCTCGGTTATCTTGTGACATGAAAAAAATAAATAAATAAAAAAAACAACATTTTGCAATAACAAAACAAGTTCCTCAAAGAAATCTTGTTTGAATATGCTTAGTTTGAATAAATGTCACATAAACAAAAAGTTTTACGACAACCGATGCTTTTTACGCTTTTCACCATTTTACTAACCACTAACCAAAAACCACATACCCTTAGCCCAAGCCTAACCCTTCCCAAAGTCCTCTTGATATTTACGAAGGTTTATAGTTAAAAAGGAGGAGGTTTGATCGCTTGACAAGCATATGGTAGAAGTAAGTTCCATGCCGGTATCGAGTGTTTTTACAAAAATACACAATCGGCCGAGTGTTGAGTGATCTCCCGTGAGGTATGTGAACTTGTATATAAATGGAATTTTAAAGAGGCATGCTATGCCCTAATAAACAATTTTTCTTAACAAGTGTTCTAAATAAATCATGACGAATAGGATTGTAAATAAAATAAAAATAAAACTTAATAAAGATCTTGGATTCCCAACACTCAAGATAAGCCACAAACTTCTTCTCTACCTATTCCATTTGGGTGTGTAAGCCACATATTAAAGAGTTTTTCTTGAGGTCAAGCAAACATTCAAATGTGGGGGTATTTGACGTGTGCAAAATGCAACATATAAATTACATCAAATAAGGCATAAAACTACCCCTTTTTAGTACTAATGTTTGAAAAAGCACGTTTCTTTCTTCCTTTTGAAATTACATGACTAAACGAGCTTAAAAGAACAAAAGGAACAAATAAGCAGCCAAAACTAACATAAATACAAGAAGAAGGAATAAAGTGACATGCCAGACCCCTTGGCAGCATCTCCCAAGACAAAAACAAGAAGATAGAACCTGACCACGGGGCCGTGCCCAGCTAAGCATGGGGCGTAGTCAGGCCCTGCACAACAAGACAAACCTGCAGAAGCTTCTACGCCCACCACGGGGCCGTGCCCAACTCTACACGGGGCATGGTCAACTCTTAGATTTGCAGAATCTTGATAGTACAACAAAGAGTTGACCACGGGGTCGTGTGGGGCCCTCTGCTGACAATTGCAATTAATGAAGGAAGAGAAGAAGGATGGCCACGGGCCGTGTTGGCTGGACACGGGGCAGTGGCCAGGGCTCTGTTCTGGCTATAAATAGGGGTGCTTGGTTCACTTCAAAGGCATCCCTTGGCAAACCACTTCTCTCCCACTTTGCCACCACTCCACCACCACTACAACACCAACACCCACCACCATCATCCATCATCCATCTTTAGAGTGTGTAGTAGTCTCGGGATCCAAGATTGATTGTAAGAGTTCTTGTCAATCAAAGGCCATGTTTGGCTAAACTCTTACATCACTTGGTGAAGACAAGTCTTTATTGTATTACTTTTGATTTTTAATCTTTTGGCACTTTTTAATTGGGTTTGTATTAATGACTTTAATAACTAGTTTCTTATGTTGAAAGTGAATTTTCTTTACCATTTCTTCATGATGTCATTGATTTGCTCATTCGTGTCTTTACGGTCTATATAAAGCGCGTTAACTACCTAGAAGAGGGTTAGGAGGGTGGTTTGGTAAAGTTCTTGTCTCGTTCAATGTATAGATCCTGCGAGGACTTGGTTCAAGCTTTCTTATAACAACCCTCCAAAATTTATTTCCGACACCCTTAATATATGTTAGAATACCCCTATATGTCTTAAATACACCCCGTATAACGGAATTTGACCCTAAATACCTTTAATTTCATTAAAATAAAATAAAATAAAAAAACAAGAATTTAGTGACGCTAGCGGGGCGCGACAGCTAGGAGATCAGGCGGAAACCCTAGCGTGCCATGTGTCGGCTTCGTGGCAAGGCTACCCGGTGATTGGTCAAGGCTAGGGCCTACGTACCCTATGTCGCGGGCCGCGAAGGACCTACCTTCGGCTTACGCGGGGCGCGAGAAAGGGTCTGATCTGCCCTATAAATTGAGTCGACCAGCACAGTTCACAAATCGTTCACAACTTTCTTTCTCTCTCGAATTTCTATAGTGTATAAGCTATACTCGGGGATAATACCCCCTAAAATAACGAAGTTCTGCCTTGTTGTAAGTATTTTAACCCCTGGTTACGTATTAGATACGCTGCCCGATTGATCTAGGGTTCCGTAACGGCTGTCGTGGTTCTGCCCGACGTAGTCGTTGGAATTCTGTCTCGGGGAGGGTATTACTAATGTAAATATTGGGTTACTATACTAACGCGTGTGCATTGTGTAAATTTCTAGATAATCACCAGGAAATCACAAAGGAAAACCCTAAGATAGCAATGTGAGTAATCCTCCTTTTTGCAAATTTTTTTACAAAACCTCAATTGTTTTAATTTATATTTCACAGTGATTGAGTATTTGTATTCTACAATTATCGTCGGTATGTTGGGGTTTTGTATACAAAATTTGTTACTACACTGTGAGTAGTAACATGACCACAAGTCGGGTTGACAATACCGTAGGTGGTAATTATGGTAGAAAAATAAACAAATGTAATTGCGCGACCGCCCTCAATGCTGTAAACGGTTTTACTTGTCTTGATTAAACTGAGATTCACTCACGAGTATTTCCCACTAACAAAATGTTTTTTAACGCGTTTCAGGTAACAAATTGTGAAAGCCAAATAGAAGCCAGCTGGACAGCACTGAAGGCTTGGAAAAGTGGCTATAAAAGTTACCTAAATAACGAGATGTTTTTATTTAAATAAATAGGGTTTATCCCTATGAAAATGTGTGTACTAGAAACTTGGGAATTTTCCCATGTGTTTAATATTATAAAAGCATGGTATTTTACTCTGATAAAATATTTCCTAACTACGGTCCTAATGTAAATTCTGCTGCCAAAATGGTAAACACCGATACCACTGAAACTGGCCGCGGCCGTCCTTTCCTGGGCAAATAGGGAACGGGGGTTGCGACAGAAGGTGGCATCAGAGTTAAGCCACTGATTCAGCCACAGAAGTGTTCTGCTGACACCAAAATATTATTTAATATGTTAGGAAATAATTTACATGGATAAGTGCATATTTGCATATTATTGTTGTGTGTTATTTGACAATTTGTTAGTTTACAGTATGAGCGACCAAGGACCTTCAGAAGCTTACCGTCAGTTGTCCAACTCACCTAGGGACGAAGGCACCTCTTCACAGCCTACCCTCTCAGGGTATTCGACTGATACTGAAGACGTGATATTCGTGTTCAAGGCCCGATCTGAAGAGCCATTCCCTCCCAAGAAGAGAGGATGGTTCAGCAGAGGAGCGCATGAACGTAGAAAAAGGATGAAAAAGTTACAGCAACAACGAGTTTTAGAACCCGCTAAGAGAGAAACAAATGCTCACACTCAGGATATGCTCACTAGGAGTCTAGCAAATTTTCATATCTTAGCAACCACAACTGCAGACCCGAATCTTGAGCAACTCATAGCACCCCAGCCCTTACCATTATTTTCCACCCAACCAATGGAAATTGAAATCAACCCCAGAAAACCAAATCTCAATACCTGATTTTAATCCAGCTGAGATCCCTAGAATACCAGCACCCCATCCCTCAGACCCAGACTATGACCCCTGGTTTGATGATCATAGGGATTACCAACAACGCTACCCAATACCAGAGGAACCCATGCCAAACCTAGCAGCTTACCCAGACCTAGACCCTTTAGATCCCTATTATGATAATGATCAATACATTAGGGAAATTCTAGAAAACCCTTACCCACATGAAGAACCCATGCCCCAGTTTCCAGATCCAATACCAGCACCTGCACCACCCATGAGCACTAAGAATGTGCAAGAACTCCGAACCTTTGATGCAGAGATTTTAGAAGAAAGTGAGAGAATGAGACAAATAGGGGAACGACTCGTCTGGAAATATGACGAGCGTAATATGGAATTTTGAATGAACCCCTATGACTAATATATATATATCTATGTGTGTGTGTTTGAAAAAAATATATGATAATATATATATATATATATATATATATATATTGTAGTATAGACCATCTTGTGGTTAGTGATGCATACTAGTATTGTATTTTTATTTCCAGTTGTATTTGTAATAAATATAGATGCATAATATAAAATAGAGTAAGTCGCAATGTTCGACGATTTTGGATCAACATGCTTGTTACATTGGATATTTTTATGCGATATTAATACCTGGTAATTGTTTATAATCCAGATGGCCGACGCAGCAAATCCGGAAAACCAGAATAATGAAAATCAAATAAATAACAGTGAAATTCGACACCTTGTAACCTAAGGAATTAGAGATGCTATGCTAGCTATTATCCAAAACGTTAGGGACACGGAAAAAAATAATAAAAGTGATAATGGGAGTAAACGAACCCATACCGAATTTAGTCACAACGTGCACAATGGACCCATTTTTCAAATGCCAATTCCAAAAAGAAGAAGAACCATGTCTTATGGTTGTTCTTACAAAGAATTCTGGTCCAGTAAACCAATAGAATTCTCTGGCAATGAAAGGGCCATTGTAGCTCTACGCTGGATAGAAAAGACGGAGGCAGTCTTAAAAATAAGCAAGTGCGCAGAAGAAGATAAGATAATGTTTGCCTCCAATCTGTTTAAAAACTTAGCATTAGAATGGTGGAACACAATCCTCCAGTCTAGAGGAAGTGACATGATTTACAATACGGAATGAGAGGAATTTAAAAACATGGTGGAAAGGAAATTCTGCCCTCCTAATGAAAAAGAACAGATAGCAAATAAGTTCTTAAACCTTAGAATGACTGGAGTAGATAGTAAGGGTTACACTACTTTATTCTTTGAATATGCTAGAAAAGCGCCAAACCCTTGCATCACCAGAACCTGTATTAATCTCTCATTACATCTGGGGATTAATTAGTGAGATAAGGCATGTAGTCAAGGCAGCTAGGCCACAAACCATAGAAGAAGCTGTAGAACTTGCAAACACCTTGACTGATGAATTAGTACGTACGCGAGAAGAGGACTAGAGGAGGAACCTAGCTCAAAGGCTTACCCAGGAATTCCGCTGTGGAAATTCTAACCGTGGAAAAAACGTAGGTTCTACCTCTGCACCTTACTGCAAGGCCTGTAAGAAGAAGCATTCAGGAAAATGCTCCACCTACTGCAATTTCTGCAAAATACCAGGACACAAGGAAGAAGATTGTAGGAAGAAACCTAGTAATGGAGTGTGCTTCAACTGTGGAGAAAAAGGTCACATCAAGCCACACTGTCCGAAACTAGCTCCAGCCATGAACAACAAGAATACTAAAAATGCTAGGGCATTTGTTCTGACTGCAGAAAAAGCTAAGATGATCCCGGATGTGATCGCCTGTACGTTTTTAGTTAATGATATTTTTGCTAAAGTATTATTTGACTCTGGTGCGAACCAAAGTTTTATTAATACTTCATTATGAAAACTTCCCAATCAACCATTAACTAAACTCTCACAAGAATGTCTAGTAGAAACAGCAAATGGGGAAAGCATTAAGATTACTGAAATCTTGCAGGGAGCAAGAACAGAATTTTTAAATCAAAAATTTATTGCAAATCTTTATCCAATGAATCTGGCAGGATTTGATATTGTATTAGGAATGAATTGGTTAATATCCAATAAAGCCAGTATTTTATGTGATCAAAAGTCAATCCAAGTAAATTCACCAAAGGGTAAAAAGATCACAATTAAAGGAGATAAGCCATCTAGATCCGCAAAATTCATCTCAGTGATGAAAACGACCAGTTATTTAAGAAAAGGATCATTAGTGTATTTGATTTCTATAATCACTAACACTAAAGGAAAAGAACTAAAGGATATTTCTGTAGTATCTCAATTTTCAGACGTGTTTCCCGAAGAGCTACCAGGACTACCGCCAGACAGGGAAGTTGAATTCAGAATTCATCTGCTACTAGGAACAACACCAATTGCCAAAGCACCTTACCGCTTGGCACCAGCTGAAATGCAAGAGTTAAAGAAACAACTGGACGAACTGTTAGAAAAAGGATTCATACAACCAAGTTCATCACCATGGGGAGCACCAATATTGTTTATCAAGAAGAAGGACGGGTCAATGCATATGTGCATTGATTACCGTGAATTAAACAAGGTCACGATTAAAAATCGGTATCCATTACCAAGAATCGATGATCTGTTTGACCAATTGCAAGGAGCTCGATTTTTCTCGAAAATCGATTTACGCTCAGGATATCATCAATTAAAGGTACAGGAAGAGGACATTCCTAAGACCGCATTTAGAACAAGGTATGGCCATTATGAATTTTCTGTCATGCCATTCGGTCTAACCAATGCCCCAGCCGTATTTATGGACATGATGAACCGAATATGTAAGCCATATTTGAATAAATTCATAATTGTCTTTATAGATGATATTCTTATCTATTCTAACAGCAAGGAGGAACATGCAAAACATTTGCACGCACTTCTAAGTTTATTAAGAAAAGAAAAGCTTTATGCAAATTTTTCGAAGTGTGAATTTTGGCTAGAAGAAGTACAGTTTCTTGGGCATTTAGTCAATCATGAAGGAATTCATGCGGATCCTACAAAGATTGAGGCAATTACTAAATGGAAAGTCCCTGAGTCACCAACAGAGGTTAGAAGTTTCCTAGGATTAGCCGGTTATTATAGAAGATTTATTCAAGATTTTTCTAGAATAGCCATTCCTTTAACTAAGTTAACCTGTAAATCTGTTAAGTTTGAATGGGGACCAAAACAAGAAGAAGCCTTTAGAAATCTTAAGCAGAGATTAACCAACGCACCCATACTAGCGTTACAAGAAGGAACTGAAGATTTTGTAATCTATTGTGACACTTCTAAGTTAGGTTATGGATGTGTGCTGATGCAACGTCAAAAGGTTATAGCCTATGCATCTAGACAACTTAAGAATCATGAAGAGAATTATTCAACCCATGATTTGGAATTAGGAGCTATAATTTTTGCCCTTAAGATTTGGAGACATTACCTTTACGGTAGTAAGTTTACCATTTTTACCGATCATAAGAGTTTAAGGTATGTTTTCGGCCAAAAGGAATTGAATATGAGACAGAGACGCTGGATGGAAATCCTTAGTGATTACGATTGTAACATCCAGTATCATGCAGGAAAGGCAAATGTAGTTGCTGATGCCTTAAGTCGAAAGTATCACGAAAAGCCAAAAAGAGTGCGTTCTCTTAAATTAAATCTACAAGTAGATTTAAATGAACAGATTAAGAAAGCACACGAATTAGTAATCAAGGATGATACTGAAAAATTAAAAGGAATGATTAAAGAACTAGAACAAGGAACAGATGGAATTTGGAGATTCCATAAGAAGAGGATGTGGATACCTAAACTAGAAAACCTAAGCCACCGTATATTAGAAGAAGCCCATAAGTCTAAGTATACGATGCATCCTGGAAGTGATAAGATGTATCTGGATTTAAGAAAGAATTTTTGGTGGATAGGAATGAAGAAAGGTATAGCAGTCTATGTTTCTAAGTGTTTAACCTGTTCACAAGTTAAAGCTGAACATCAGAAACCCTCAGGTTTATTACAACAGTTAGAAATGCCAGTTGGAAATGGGAATTGATAACAATGGATTTTGTTACCAAACTACCTAAAACAAGAAAAGGTAATGATACAATCTGGGTGATTGTAGACAGGTTAACTAAGTCAGCTCATTTCCTACCAATGAAAGAAACCTTCAGCATGGAGCAATTAGCTAAGCTATATGTAAATGAAATAGTTTCATTACATGGAATTCCTTTATCAATTGTTTCTGATAGAGATAGCCATTTTACCTCTCAATGTTGGACAAGTTTCCAAAAAGCCATGGGAACCAAGCTAAACCTAAGCACAGCTTATCATCCTCAAACGGATGGACAAAGCGAAAGGACAATTCAGACAATGTAAGATATGCTTAGAGCTTGTGTAATTGATTTTGGAGGTAATTTGGACAATCACTTGCCATTGATAGAATTTTCTTACAATAACAGCTATCATACCAGTATCAATGCTGCACCATTTGAAGCACTTTATGGACGAAAGTGCCGAACTCCAGTCTGTTGGGCAGAAATTGGAGAAAAGCAACTATCTGGACCTAAGATAGTGCAAGAAACAACCGACAAGATTGTCCAAGTCAAGGAAAGACGAAAAGCAGCACGTGATCGACAAAAGAGCTATGCTGATAACAGACGAAAGCCGTTGGAGTTTCAGGTAGGAGACAAAGTCTTATCAAAAGTTTCTCCTTGGAAAGGAATGGTAAGATTTATCAAAAGGGGAAAGCTAAGCCCCAGGTATGTTGGACCTTTTGAGATTATTAGAAAAATAGGACCTGTAGCTTATCAACTACAACTTCCAGAAGAAATGACAGGAATACATGATGTATTTCATATATCTAATCTCAAGAAATTCTTAGCCGATGAATCACTAGTAGTGCCTCTTAAGGATATAGAGGTAAATGAAAAGCTTAAATTTGTAGAGAAGCCTCTGCAGATTGAAGACAGAAAGGTCAAGAATCTCAAACACAAGAGATTAGTTCTGGTCAAAGTGAAATGGGATTCCAAGAGAGGGCCAGAATACACTTGGGAACTTGAATTAGAGATGCAGAAGACATACCCACACCTATTTCAGTAGATCTCGAGGACGAGTTCTAAAACAAGGTGGGAAGGATATAACAACCCTCCAAAATTTATTTCCGACACCCTTAATATATGTTAGAATACCCCTATATGTCTTAAATACACCCCGTATAATGCAATTTGACCCTAAATACCTTTAATTTCATTAAAATAAAATAAAAAAACAAGAATTTAGTGTCGCTCGCGGGGCGCGACAGCTAGGAGATCAGGCGGAAACCCTAGCTTGCCACGTGTCGGCTTCGTGGCAAGGCTACCTGGTGATTGGTCAAGGCTAGGGCCTACGTACCCTACGTTGCGGGCCGCAAAGGACCTACCTTCGGCTTACGCGGGGCGAGAGAAAGGGTCTGATCAGCCCTATAAATAGAGTCGACGAGCACAGTTCACAAATCGTTCACAACTTTCTTTCTCTCTCGAATTTCTATAGTGTAGAAGCTATACTCGGGCATAATACCCCCTAAAATAGCGAAGTTCTGCCTCGTTGTAAGTATTTTAACCCCCGGTTACGTATTAGATACGCTACCCGATTGATCTAGGGTTCCGTAATGGCTGTCGTGGTTCTGCCTGACGTAGTCGTTGGAATTCTGTCTCGGGGAGGGTATTACTAATGTAAATATTGGGTTACTATACTAACACGTGTGCATTGTGTAAATTACTAGATAATAACCGGGAAATCACAAAGGAAAACCCTAAGATAGCAATGTGAGTAATCCTCCTTTTTGCAAACTGTTTTTACAAAACCTCAATTGTTTTAATTTATATTTCACAGTGATTGAGTATTTGTATTCTACAATTATCATCGGTATGTTGGGGTTTTGTATACAAAATTTGTTACTACACTGTGAGTAGTAACATGACCACAAGTCGGGTTGACAATACCGTGGGTGGTAATTATAGTAGAAAAATAAACAAATGTAATTGCGCGATCACTCTCAATGCTGTAAACGGTTTTACTTGTCTTGATTAAACTGGGATTCACTCACCAGTATTTTCCACTGACAAAATGTTTTTTTAACGCGTTTCAGGTAACAAAATGTGTGAAAGCCAAATAGAAGCCAGCTGGACAGCACTGAAGGCTTGGAAAAGTGGCTATAAAAGTTACCTAAATAAAGAGATGTTTTTATTTAAATAAAATAGGGTTTATGTAAGTCCAACTAGCGGAGGATCTAGTCGCCTAATCCTTGTATACGAACAAACCCAGTTGTGCAGAATCCAACCGGGAAAGCAAACCGAGATCAAGAACACGAGATACAAGCACAAGATTCAACTTTAAATCTCAATATATTTCAACCAAAAGAGTTTAAGATACAAGATGATACAAGATAAAGTTCTCTCTAAACTCTCCTGAGTTCACTCTCGTGTACTCTCTGTTTTGTGTGTCTGTTCGTCTTTTTTTTTTCTGTCTTCAGACTGCTGCGATATAAGGGGACAAGTCGACAAAACATGAGCAGCCGACGAAACATCTCGACGAAAGTCCATCAGCCGACTAAAGTCATCATGACGAAAGACCATTGATGACGAAACATGCAGATCTTTCGTCAGGATCAAGTGCATGAGGTTTTTCGTCATGCAGGTTTGTTTTTCGTCAACAGCATGCAGAGGTGCTGGTTTTTCGTCATTCTCATGTGCAGGCAGGTGTTTCGTCGGGTGTAACTTGCAGATTTGTATAAACAATCAGCTTGCAGAAACTGTAGACACATTCGATCTGAAACTTTGATGGAGGATATCAAGTTTCAGTATGTATCTCGTAACTTTGTCGAACCGAGCGAGACGCATCCACAAAGTGTATCAACAAACTCCCCCTTGGATGCTGCTCGTGAGGGTTCATCTTCCATGTCTAACATGTCGGGGGATCTTCAAAGTCTCCAAGTGTCGTAAGTAGAAAGTGTATCAACAAACTCCCCTTTTCATTTAGGAAGTGTGTTAACAAACTTTCCCTTAAAATAAACTCTCCCTTGAGTTATGCTCGTGAATCTTTTGATTTTCAATTCTTTAGATCCTTGTGGAGTTGATGAGTGGTCAGCGGCAACTCGATCATCTTTATCTCTTGAGTGCCTCCACGTCGTGTCTTCATTCCGAAGCTTGTCATCGAACACGTTCTCTTCGCCTTTAGCTGGTTTGATTGTAGCATCTGCACATACCAGAAAGCTAAACGCGCAATGAGAACAAACGCCTGGAATATAGTTAACACAAACAAACGACACACATGTGACCATTTTTCAATTACCGTCCGACAGTTTGAAAGTTTAACAAATTTTTCATTTTTAGTTTTTAACTTTCAAAACTTGTAAATTTTTACCGTTTATGAAGAGTCAGTTGTTTTGGTTTCGATCAGATTTTAGGTAACGAAGACTTGAGTTCCAACATCGGGTAATCAAAAGAAATTAGAAATAAAATCTTTTTGGCTTTTATAAAATTTATATTAAAACACACCTAAAATCTTTTTGGTATTTTTGAATATTTGAAATGTAAAGACCGAAAGCAGTAAATAAATATAATCAGAGATGCAGAAAATGAAAGCATTAAATAAATATTTACAGACATTCTTTTTGCGAGTTTCGAGGGTAAGAGAATCATATCAGTGTACGGTCATGCCAAAACGCTCTTGTTGTTCAGTTAGTTAACATTTAGATAAGCATCCTATAACGATTATCGGTATTGTTGTCCACTTAAGCTCAACTTATCAGATGTAATCATGGCGAGGGGATACGATTAGTGTATGATTTATACTTACCGACCGATGTTCATCCGCACACGACACATTCCCGTATCAAGGTATACACGAGAGTTCATCTTACTGGTGAGTATACCATTTATCATCTGTTTTGACGTATATGAAAATGTGAGATACTCAGTTATTTTGGATTGAAAACAAGCCCTATGTGATAGAATCACTTATTGATGAGGAACTTGATTTTCAGATGCATGAGGGCACAGGAGCAAGTCCGTGAATAGGTCAGTACTAACATACAGCAAAGAGACGAACTTCACTCCCGGATAAATGTGATATATTATCACTTATTTTGGACATGTGATTGTTGATCACTTATTGAGGTCGTATGCACTATGTACACGTATGTATGGTATCATGGAAGATCTAGACTTCGTCTCCGTTATTTTTCGGTAAAAGAAACAACCATGATACCCAGATGATAAACAACATAAAGATCACGTATCTCAGAACCTCGGCAATCTATCAAACGAAATTTTGGTTCTAAGACCATATGCCAATGAGTGGTTCCCACACAGTCTTCAGTCGATTTAGGTTTAGATCACCCTGCACACTTTAAAATGATTGTGAGCCTACCGATACATCTTATATAGAGCTGCTTATCGTTTTTCATTTTAGGTTTAAAGAGGTTTGGACAGACCATTGATGTACTATCATTTTCTCTTTTGCTCGCCAGGAAACTCATTTTTGTTTTTCTATTGTTTTTGTGTTTTTGAAATTTTTCGATGTTTTTGAATTTTTCAAATTTGGATTTACTCCCCCTAAAATGTAAAAACTATGATAAATTAAAAACACAAAGATATTTACAAAAACGATTTTCCGATGTCGGTTAACTCATGCTTGACCTTAATGCCGTTTACCATTAATAAAAAGTCAAATCGTGATTTGTCAAATGCTTTGGTAAAAAGGTCGGCACGTTGGTCATCGGTGTGGACCTTAACAACATCAATTAGTCTTTTGTCAAAGCAATCACGTATGAAGTGATATTCGAGATCAATGTGTCTGGCCAAAGAGTGCTGTACGAGATGTTAGTAATTCTCAAAACAGCTTAAATATCGACAAAGATAAGAGTAGATAGGAATTCAAAACCATAGTCGCGCTTTTGTTGTTGGATCCAAAGAACTTGGGAGCAACAACTAGAGGCAGCAATGTATTCTGCTTCACAAGTTGATGTAGCAACACAAGTTTGCTTCTTGCACTGCCACGTGACCAGGCGATTTCCTAAGAATTGACATCCAGCTGTTGTTGATTTGCCATCGATTTTGCAGCCACCAAAATCAGAATCACTGAACACGATCAAGTCGAAGCTATCATCCCTAGGGTACAAGAGACCGGTGTCCGGGCAACCCTTCAAATAGCGGAAAATCCTTTTAATAGCTGCCAGATGTGAGGCCTTTGGGTTGGCTTGATATCTTGCAAGCAGGCACGTCGGATACATGATGTCGGGCCTCGAGGCTGTGAGATACATTAGAGATCCGATCATAGCGCGATAGTATGAAGAGTTAATGCTTTCACCCTTCAGATCCGGAGTAATCCCGTGATTCTGCGGAAGTGGGGTACCAATGGGCGTTGCATCAGACATCTGGAACCGGCTCAAGATGTCACCAACATATTTAGTCTGATGGATGAAAATCCCAGACTCAGTTTGTTGAACTTGTAGGCCCAAGAAGAAATTCACTTCCCCCATTGCGCCCATCTCGAATTTTTCCTGCATAACACGCTCGAATTGCCTGCACAAAGAATCATTAGTTGAACCAAATATTATATCATCAACGTATACCTGTGCCAATAGAAGATCTCCATCCTGTTCTTTGATGAAGATAGTGCAATCAATAAGACCTCGCCGAAAACCATTCTCCAAGAAATAGTTAGATAAGGTTGCATACCAAGCTCTCGGTGCCTGATGTAAACCATAAAGAGCTTTGTTGAGCAACCAAACCCGATCTGGATGAATAGGATCTTCAAAACCCGGAGGTTGTTCGACATACACCTCTTCTTCAACCACACCGTGTAAGAAAGCACTTTTGACGTCCATCTGGTAGACTTTGAATCTTTTAAATGAAGCATAAGCTAGAAAGATCCGAATAGCTTCCAGACGTGCAACAGGTGCATAAACTTCAGTGTAGTCAATGCCTTCGATCTGATGAAATCCCTGAACAACCAATCTGTGAAGTTTACTGTCAAACAATTGTGTGCATTAAGGTGATACCCTAGTAAAACTTCTTTGGCTAATCGTTTTAGTAAATATTTTCTTTAAAAACTCTAAAAATCCAAAAAGATTCTCGTTTTCGTAACCTTTTAGCATTTTAGGGGGAGTAAATTCAAGTAAATCCAAATTTGAAAAATTCAAAAACATCGAAAAATTTAAAAAACACAAAAACAATAGAAAAACAAAAATGAGTTTCCTGGCGAGCAAAAGAGAAAATGATAGTACATCAGTGGTCTGTCCAAACCTCTTTAAACCTAAAATGAAAAACGATAAGCAGCTCTATATAAGATGTATCGGTAGGCTCACAATCATTTTAAAGTGTGCAGGGTGATCTAAACCTAAATCGACTGAAGACTGTGTGGGAACCACTCATTGGCATATGGTCTTAGTACTGAAATTTCGTTTGATAGATTGCCGAGGTTCTAAGATACGTGGTCTTTATGCTGTTTATCATCTGGGTATCATGGTTGTTTCTTTTACCGAAAAATAACGGAGACGAAGTTTAGATCTTCCATGATACCATACATACGTGTACATACGTGTACATACTGCATACGACCTCAATAAGTGATCAACAATCACATGTCCAAAATAAGTGATAATATATCACATTTATCCGTGAGTCAAGTTCGTCTCTTTGCTGTACGTTAGTACTGACCTGTTCACAGACTTGCTCCTGTGCCCTCATGCATCTGAAAATCAAGTTCCTCATCAATAAGTGATTCTATCACATATGGCTTGTTTTCAATCCAAAATAAGTGAGTATCTCACATTTTCATATACGTCAAAACAGATGATAAATGGTATACTCACCAGTAAGATGAACTCTCGTGCATACCTTGATACGGGAATGTGTCGTGTGTGGATGAACACCGGTCGGTAAGTATAAATCATACACTAATCGTATCCCCTAGCCATGATTACATCTGATAAGTTGAGCTTAAGTGGACAACAATACCGATAATCGTTATAGGATGCTTATCTAAATGTTAACTAACTGAACAACAAGAGCGTTTTGGCATGACCGTACACTGATATGATTCTCTTACCCTCGGAACTCGCAAAAAGAATGTCTGTAAATATTTATTTAATGCTTTCAGTTTCTGCATCTCTGTTTATATTTATTTATTGCTTTCGGTCTTTACATTTCAAATATTCAAAAATACCAAAAAGATTTTAGGTGTGTTTTAATATAAATTTTATAAAAGCCAAAAAGTTTTTATTTCTAATTTCTTTTGATTACCCGATATTGGAACTCAAGTCTTCGTTACCTGAAATCTAATCGAAACCAAAACAACTGACTCTTCATAAACGGTCAAAATTTGCAAGTTTTGAAAGTAAAAAACTAAAAATGAAAAATTTGTTAAACTTTCAAACTGTCGGACGGTAATTGAAAAATGGTCACATGTGTGTCGTTTGTTTATGTTAACTATATTCCAGGCGTTTGTTCTCATTGCGTGTTTAGCTTTCTGGTATGTCCAGATGCTACAATCAAACCAGATAAAGGCGAAGAGAATGTGTTCGATGACAAGCTTCGGAATGAAGACACGACGTGGAGGCACTCAAGAGATAAAGATGATCGAGTTGCCGCTGACCACTCATCAACTCCACAAGGATCTAAAGAATTGAAAATCAAAAGATTCACGAGCATAACTCAAGGGAGAGTTTATTTTAAGGGGGAGTTTGTTAACACACTTTCTAAATAAAAAGGGGAGTTTGTTGATACACTTTCTACTTGCGACACGTGAAGACTTTGAAGATCCTACGTCAAGAATGAATGAACCATCACGAGATGACGAACCTCACGAGTAGCGTCCAAGGGGGAGTTTGTTGGTGCATCGTTTTGTGTCTGTAACTTGTTCTTTATTAAGCGTCTTAATTATTACGGTCTTTTAATTATCGAGTCTGTAATGTCCGTTAGTCGACCAAGTCGGATATCCTCCTATCCTACTTGGGTCCGACAGTTTGTCTCATTATTATGTAATGTTCTAAGACTGATGCATGTTGCATATGTTTGGTATGTTTATGTTAGTGTGTTTATACATGTATGTTGCAAACTGTCTAACAGTTTGCAGCATAACTGTTTGTGCAGCCATCGACGAAAGACCCTGTCTTTCGTCGAACTCCTTTGTGATGAAAAACCTGATGGTCATAATTCTATGTTTCGTCGTGATGGGTGATGAAAGACCTTGTCTTTCGTCGTACTTGGTATTTCGTCAGGCCCATTTTGTGTTTCGTTGAAACTTGGGCTGGGCTGCCTATATAAACCACACTTGGATTCTGTGTGAAACAATGAGAGCATACCCTACTGTGAAGTTTACTGTCAAACATTGTGTGTATTTGTTTGATGCTTGTTCTCATCCTTTTTAATCAATAGACTGTGATTCATTGGTTACTTTGTGTTGTTATTATCTGTGCTTGGTTTGGCATCGTCACGGGGATTCCGCACTCGTGACCGTGTTTGATATAAACAAGTGACTTGGTTTCGTAATCGATCCTCCGAAAACGGACCTACAAGTGCTCTGATACTGTAGGTCCGTTTTTCTCGGTGGATCCGATATGAAAACCTATCCTTGTTTATCACAAACACGGTAACGGGTGCGGAATCCCCGTGACGGTGCAAACCAAACACAGTGTAAAACACACGCGTAACCAAAGATTCAATATCTATTGATTAGGGATGAGTACAACCACAAACATATACAAACAATGTTTACAGACTCTCTCATACTCATTAGTTTCACACAGAAACTATGAGGGCTATTTATAGGCATACAAGACACAGACCATGACGAAACATAAAATGGACCCGGCGAAACCTCTAAAGTGACGAAACCTTAGAGTTTCGTCACTTTCATTACAAAACCATTGAGGTTTCGTCGATACTAGTTTGGCCCAAAACAAAGTCAAGGCCCAATGAAGTGTTACGGCCCAGATGTGTTTTCGGTCAATTGTTTTCACAATTTCAACAACTATGACATCATCATGACATCACAATGATGATGTCATGGTGATGTGTCATCGGGACTTGGTTTGCGGCGCACCGTGCTTCGCGTGTCGAACTCTGGGGCGCACGACGGAGGAATGTCGTGACGTCGGGCTTGAGCCGAACCTAACCGAGTCGAACCGAACCAAATCGAACCGAGTCGAGTCGCGTCCACATAAAGTGTACCAACAAACTCCCCCTTGGACGCTACTCATGATGGTTCGTTCTCCATGTCTATCATGTCGGAGGATCTTTAAAGTCTTCACGTGTCGTAAGCAGAAAGTGTATCAACAAACTCCCTTTTCATTCAGGAAGTGTGTTAACAAACTCCCCCTTAAGATACGCTCTCCTTTGAGTTATGCTCGTGAATCTTTTGATCTTCAATTCTTCAGATCCTTTTGGTGTTGATGAGTGATCAACTGCAATCCGATCATCTTGATATTCTGATTGCATCAACATCGTGTCTTCACTTTATGGCTTGTCATCTGACACATTCTCTTCGCCTTTAGCTGATTCTGATGTCATATCTGCACATACAAGAAAGCTAAACACGTAATGGGAACAACCGCTTAGAATTTAGACAAATTAAACAACGACACATATGAGATCAAATCTCAATCAAACACCGAACGACAACAGTTTGAAAGTTTAAAAATTGTTCAATTTTATTCCTTTAACTTTCAAAATCTGTTAACTTCGACAGTTTATGAAGGTGCAATTATTTTCAGGCTTACAATCGGGATTTTGGGTAGGATAGACTCGAGTTCCAACATCAGTCAATCAAAAATAAACTAGAAATAAAATCTTTTTGGCTTTTATAAAGTTTATATTAAAACACACCTAAAATCTTTTTGGAATTTTTCATTTTTCAAATATGTAAAGACGGAAAACAATAAATAAATATGTACAAAGATGCAGAAACGAAATACAGTAAATAACTATTTAAAGACATTCTTTTTGCGAGTTTCGAGGGTAAGAGAATCATATTAGTGTACGGTCATGCCAAAACGCTCTTGGTGTTCTATTAGTTAACATTTAGATAAGCATCCTATAACAATTATCGGTATTGTTGTCCACATAAGCTCAATTTATCAGATGTAATCATGTTTAGGGGATATGTTAAGGTATGATTTATACTTACCGACCGGTGTTCATCCACACATGACACATTCCCGTATCAAGGTATGCACGAGAGTTCATCTTACCGGTGAGTATACCGTTTATCATCTGTTTGACCGTATAAAAGAATGTGAGAAACTCACTTATTTTGATTGAAAACAAGCCCTATGTGATACAATCACTTATTGATTAGGAACTTGATTTTCAGATGCATGAAGGCACAGGAGCAAGTCCGTGAACAGGTCAGTACTTTCGTACAGCAAAGAGACGAACTTGACTCCCGCAATAAATGTGATATATTATCACTTATTTTGATTTGGACATGTGATTGTTGATCACTTATTGAGGTCGAATGCAGTATGTACACGTATGTATAGTATCATGGAAGATCTAGACTTCGTCTCCGTTATATTTCGGTAAAAGATACAACCATGATACCCAGATGATAAGACAGCATAAAGACCAAATATCTCAGAACCTCGGCAATCAATCAAATGAAATTTCGGTACCAAGACCATATGCCAATGAATGGTTCCCACCTGACTTGAAGTCTGTTAGGTTTATATCTTCCTGCATATTTTAGTCTGATTGTGAGCCTACCGATACATCGTTAGTAGAGATACTTATCATTTCTCATCATTTTAGGTTTAGTTTAAAGAGGTTTCGACAGACCACTGATTTACTATCATTTTCCCTTCTCGCCAGGAAACTCATTTTTGTTTTGCTATGTTTTTGGGTTTTGAAATTTTTTACTGTTTTTGAATTTTTCAAATTTGGATTTACTCCCCCTAAAATCAACAAACTAAGATAAATTTTAAAAAAACACAAAGGTATTTACAAAAATGATTTCCCGATGTCAGTTAACTCATGTTTTACCTCAATGTCGTTTACCAAAATTAAATTTTTGTCAGAAATGATTTATCGAATTTTGGAAAAATCAGTTGGCATGTCGGTAATCGGTGCGGACCATGACAACATTGACGAGTTTCATAGTGAAACAATCACGTGTGAGGTGATATTCGAGTTCAACGTGTCAGGCCAAAGAGTGCTGTACAAGAGGATAACAATTTATAAAGTAGCTTAAATATCGACAAGTATAGGAGAGATTAGAAATTTAAAACCGTATCCTGCAACTGCTTCGTGCATTGCAATGAATCTGAGTGCTCTCCCAAACTGGATATCCACCCGGTGTGGATTTCAAAGTCAATTTTGCAGCTACTAAGAAATCTCTTCACAGCAACAAGATCATAAACCTCTGGGTCCGGCTGGTCTTCCACATTGCACCAGCAAAGGTCTTTGACTTTCTCTTTCAGAAGTAGTGTGCGGTTGTTCAATCCAAGCCAAGGCATCCGCACACCCGGTTGGTTTGTTCAACAAACACATTTTCTTCAATCACACCGTGAAGAAATGTACACTGCACGTTCATCTTGTGAATTTTGAACTCCAGACGTGCTACAGGTGCGTATATTTTGATTGAATCTATCCTGGGAACCCGATCAAAGCCTTTAACACTCAAACTTTGAAATGATTTTCATTTTGTCGAAGCTTTCAATTTCTTTCATCAGACATTTTTGTCTTCTTTTCTTTTTCTTCTCTCCATCAAAGGCAACAACTCCTAGATGTAACGATGTTTCGGAACCGCATGTCGCCAATCTTTTGCATAGACGCCCCACTATCAACAATCCTAAGACTATCAATAGTTCCTCCTGGAACATCCTGCACACTCACTCAGAGATTAGTTGGAGAGGGGGACCCAAGCCTTCATTGACTTGGGTCGTCCGTCATCATCGAGGATTGTGACTTCAATTTCCTGATGATTCGGAATAGATTGAGCTCCCCCTGAAACAGTTACCGTTTTTGGTTTCCAAATTTGTTTCTGTTTTTCATGTTTAACATCCGATTTAACAGATTTTATTTGGACAACCTCCGGTTTTAACATCTTTTCAACTTCTTTTCGTTGTTTCTTTTTCTGTTTCACTTCTCGTTGTTTAACAAGACGAGGGTCCTGTTTTGGTGAAGCAGATCTTTTATAGTAACTGTTACTACGGGGGGCATCAACTTTTGCCTTTCCTTTTGTGAGATATGGACAGTTTCTAACAATGTGTCCATTCTCATCACATTCAAAGCATGATCCCTGCTCAACAAACCTCGGAGTATCATAACTGTAGTAGCTTGATGATGAACTTCGTGATCTTGAGGTACTTGGTCCTACATCACAACCGTTTGTGTGTTGTGTGTAATTGTTTTGACTGTTTCTTTTCAAAATTTTAACTTGTTTAACAAAATCCGTGTTGGATTTGTTTTCGAAAGTTTCAATTTTATCAGTCCCACTGGATTTCACGAAGTTCATCTTCTGAACCTTTTTCTTGTAACGAGCTCCTTTTGTTTCCACCCTCGGTTGTGAAACCTTAGGCTTTTGAGCTCGTTGTTCCTTTTGTTTACCTTTAAAAGTGATAGGTTGTTGCTTTGTCGGTAATCTTTGATTTCCAAATTGTTTCCTCACTTCTGCTTTTGGAATAGGATCACACTGAGTTACTGAAACTCTCGGGATTGCTTTTCCCAAAAACTTAGGTGTATTATCTTCAAACACTTTATCAATCAAGGATTGATTAACGTTTTTGATTGGAAACTCTTTGTCTGAATAAATTTTACTATCACCGACCAAAGTATACAACACGTTATCACTTTTAATGGTAGACACTGTCTCAGTGATAGGATCTATCTCTTGTTTAGCACCAGTTGATTGCACAGCAGGAGTAGGAGGATCACACAGAATGTGATTCTCAAAAGGCACTTCTACTCCTTTTCTATCGTCAAGAGATTTATCCTCATCACTCACATCTGATTCATCATCCGAAGAATCATAGTCCTCAACAGTTGGAGGACTTTGATTTGAATTGTCCGTTTTGAACCCTAAGCAAGTTGTAACTTCCTCATAATCAAGAGGTACAGTTGGCTCAAAACGTGGCATTTCCTCCTCATCGGGCATTCGAGTATAATTGTGTCTCAAAGGGGGCAGACACTTCTTATACCCAACGCCCTTCACGTTCCCTTTCAGCTTTTGAACGTGTATGATGTGATCAAGCACATATCGGGAGTTAGAATAACTATCCAATTTGAGCTTGATCGCATCATGCTCGCATTTGGCAACGACTAGCTCCTTTTTGGTTTCCTCGATGATATTAATGTAATTGTTAATACCAATTTGTTTGTTAAAAACAGTTTTTGTTAATTCGGAAACGCTTTTCTTGAGTGTTTCAATTACCGATTTAAAATCCTTTTCATTACGAGCTAAGGCCATATTTGCCTCTTTGCACTTTGACAGTTCAATAACCAAACTCTGATTGTGACTATGAACCTTTTCAGATTCATGTTTCAATTTAACACATTCACTACATATGCTAGGAGTTTCAGATTTTACCTGACTTGTAGAAGCTGTGACATCAGCCATAAAGGCAGTCTGAGAAGAGAAAAATCCATCTTCAGTGAGATTCTTCTCCATTTCTTCTGATGTAGCATCAGCTTTCTTGATTAAGTCAGATTTTTGACATTTCATCTCCTTGGCATCATTCGACAAACTATCATCTTCAGAATCCATTATCTCCTTGATGTCTGATTCTGAACTGTAATCACTCACACCTGAGCTATCTTCATCAGTGCCACTATATCCTGAACTGTCATCTTTTCCTGAAGATTCACCATCATTGACATTCTTGACAATTTCAGCATAAAACGCAGTTCTTGTTTGATCACCGTTTCCCAACTGTATGGCCGAACCACAATTGACACTTGGATCGAATTGAGGTTGTGTTGTGGAAACTTGAGGTTAAGGTTGGGCTTGTGATGATGGTTTTGGAATATAGGCATTTGGATCAAATTGAGGTTGAGTTGTGGAAACTTGAGGTTGAGGTATGGCATTCATTAACAATGCGGCCATCGAAGTCTGATCTTGACCTGGTCGTGGGTCCGTACTCCAATCCCATGGACTTGTACTACTCATGATTGGTGTATGAAATTTGGTCACACACTTAATAACACACTGTTAAATCACTTTTGCAAAGCCTCTGTTAAAAATTTAACAAGTTTCGACGAAACCCAAAGCTTAAACAATTTTGCGATGAAACTCAAAAACATCTATTGACGAAACCTCTTGTTGTTGTTTACTGATTCGACGAAACCTTGTAATATACGTGACGAAACCTGGTTGAATTTAAATGGCGACGAAAGGTTGATTTAATTAATGAACGACGAAATCTTAGTGGGCTGGGCGACGAAACCTTGTGTATCTTGTGTTCGACGAAACCTTAATAAAATATCAATGTGACGAAACCTATTGATTGATCTAAATAAGGGCGACGAAACCATATGTTGTGATATTCTGGACGAAACCCTGAATAAAGTTCTGGACGAAACCTATAGTGTTTTAGATAAGATTTGGGAGTTGGTGAGTGGTGAGATATTTTCAAAGCAAACCTTATCTATTCTCTGACACAAGACACACAAATTCAACTACACCATATCTTTCTCTGATTTTCGAAGTTTTCAATTTCAACAAACATCATGGTTTTGTACACACAAGTCAACTTAATATATAATAAACAACAACACTTTAGTTCAAACTACAAAACAGATCAAACACACATAATCTTTCAAGAACAGTTTGAATCTGATGAAGAACACTATGAATATATGAAGAACACTCTTGAATATTTCGGTAAAAATTTCACCGAATAAACTTTCCGAACACGATTTTGCTTAATACTTTCAACAAAAACCAAATGCTAACATGTAGACATGCAAGATAATAAGGTTTTCACTAAAACTTATAGCAAAGACAACGATTTAAACACTGATTTTTGAACCTTTTTCAGAAAATATAAAAACTTTTAAAGAACAAAATCTGAAAAATCACAATAACACACTTGTTTCAAACACGACAATGTTTGGTTTTAAACAAGGAAAAGAGCCAATGCTCTGATACCAATTGTAGGTCCGTTTTTCTCGGTGGATCCGATACGAAAACCTATCCTTGTTTATCACAAACACGGTAACGGGTGCGGAATCCCCGTGACGGTGCAAACCAAACACAGTGTAAAACACACGCGTAACCAAAGATTCAATATCTATTGATTAGGGATGAGTACAACCACAAACATATACAAACAATGTTTACAGACTCTCTCGAAGTCTCACAACTCTCTCATACTCATCAGTTTCACACAGAAACTATGAGGGGTATTTATAGACATACAAGACACAGACCATGACGAAACATAAAATGGACCCGGCGAAACCTCTAAAGTGACGAAACCTTAGAGTTTCATCACTTTCATTACAAAACCATTGAGGTTTCGTCGATACTAGTTTGGCCCAAAACAAAGTCAAGGCCCAATGAAGTGTTACGGCCCAGATGTGTTTTCGGTCAATTGTTTTCACAATTTCAACAACTATGACATCATCATGACATCACAATGATGATGTCATGGTGATGTGTCATCGGGACTTGGTTTGCGGCGCTCCGTGCTTCGCGTGTCGAACTCTGGGGCGCACGACGGAGGAATGTCGTGACGTCGGGCTTGAGCCGAACCTAACCGAGTCGAACCGAACCGAGTCGAGTCGCGTCCACATAAAGTGTACCAATAGATACCACTTGTAGGTCCAACTAGCGGAGGATCTAGTCGCCTAATCCTTGTATACGAACAAACCCGGTTGTGCGGAATCCAACCGGGAAAGCAAACCGAGAACAAGAACACGAGATACAAGAACAAGATTCAACTTTAAATCTCAATATATTTCAACCAAAAGAGTTTAAGATACAAGATGATACAAGATAAAGTTCTCTCTAAACTCTCCTGAGTTCACTCTCGTGTGCTCTCTGTTCTGTGTGTCTGTTCGTCTTTTTTTTTGTCTTAAGACTGCTGCTATATAAAGGGACAGGTCAACGAAACATGAGCAGCCGACGAAACATCTCGACGAAAGTCCATCAGCCGACGAAATTCATCATGACGAAAGACCATTGATGACGAAACATGCAGGTCTTTCGTCAGGATCAAGTGCAGGAGGTTTTTCGTCATGCAGGTCTGTTTTTCGTCAACAGCATGCAGAGGTGCTGGTTTTTCGTCATTCTCATGTGCAGGCAGGTGTTTCGTCAGGTGTAACTTGCAGATTTGTATAAACAATCAGCTTGCAGAAACTGTAGACACATTCGATCTGAAACTTTGATGGAGGATATCAAGTTTCAGTATGTATCTCGTAACTTTGTCGAACCGAGCGAGACGCATCCATAAAGTGTATCAACAGTTTATCCCTATGAAAATGTGTGTACTAAAAACTTGAGAATTTTCCCATGTGTTTAATATTATAAAAGCGTGTTTTTTACTCTGATAAAATATTTCCTAACTACAGTACTGATGTAAATTCCGCTGCCAAAATGGTAAACACCGATACCACTGAAACTGGCTGCGGCCGCCCGTTTCCGGGCAAATAGGGAACGGGGGTTGCGACAGTACTAGGACCTCCTTCAATGCCCAACTGTATTGGATGGCGGGGGTGCAAATAGCTTGAACCCCTCATATGTAAACTACTATTAATACTTTAAAACGGCTTCTTGGGATTGTATCCTTGTTGACTCAAATCGCTTAGCCGAGGGTAACGTCACCTTCAAAAGAGGGGCCTACCACTTTTCTCATTGATAACCAACTTAATTGTCTTTCAATATTCCGACCCTTTGGGATTGTTTCCATGCTAACTCAAACCACTGGGTTGAGGGTAACATCACCTTTAAAGGATACATTAAAGATGAGTTGGATCCAAGTGATTCTATCTTGTTTATTTGTTTTTCATTTTATATATCTTTTCATTTTTAGTTTTGTTTTCATGTTTCAAAACTTTTCTCAAAAAAATTAGATCGATTAGACATTGAGGATAAACCGGTATTAAAAGCTTTTGTGTCCTTGGACGACCTCGGTATCTTACCAACACTATACTACGCTCACGATGGGTGCACTTGCCCAAGTGTGTGTTTAGTGTTAGTACAATATCGTGTTTTATAAATTTAAAACTTGACTAATGTGTAAAATAGGCTCAAAATATTAATAAAATGATATTGCACTTAACTCACACCAATGGGTTGAGGCAATGAATACTGAAATGGAGGCCTTGTTTAAAAATAATACGTGGGTATTGGTTGATTTGCCACCCAAAAGGAAACCTATCGGGTGCAAATGGGTATATAAAGTTAAACACAAAGCAAATGGTGAAGTTGAACGATTTAAAGCAAGATTGGTAGCTAAAGGCTACAATCAAAGAGAAGGAGTAGATTTTAGTGAAACCTTCTCTCCTGTAGTCAAAATGGTAACAATAAGATGTGTCATTTGTCTAGTTGTGAAAAATAATTGGCCTATGTTTCAGCTTGATATTAATAATGCGTTTTTGTATGGTTCGTTGACTGAGGATGTGTATATGTCATAACCCCCAGGTTATTATTCTAAGAATGAAACAAAAGTTTGTAAGCTTGTAAAGTCCTTATATGGACTTAAACAAGCACCACGTAAGTGGAATGAAAAATTGACTCAGGTTTTAGAAAAAAAATAGGTTTTAAACAAAGCTTATGTGACCATTCTTTGTTCATTATGAGTAAAGATTCTGTGTTAGTTGTTTTACTTGTGTATGTTGATGATATAGTGTTGACAGGAAACAGTGTTGATGAAATAAATAAAGTAAAAAAAACTGTGAAGTGATAGTTTTAAAATTAAAGACTTAGGAAAACTTAAATATTTTCTTGGGATAGAAATTTTGTATGACGATGATGGTGTTTGTTTGAAGCAAATAAAATACTGTTTGGAATTGTTAAATGAATTTAGTCTTTTAGGGTGTAAACCGGTTCCAACTCCAATTGAACGGAGTTATATAGTGTCTAATAAAACAGAGAAAAATGCAGTGTTGTTAAAAGATCTTACTAGTTTTCAGAAGTTAATTGGTGTAGGTCCCTCGGAGGTTGAGGTTTAACCTATTCCTTGTTATGTCTAACACACTAGCGAGTGCGGAATCCAAGCTAGCATGCAAACCGGGATAGAACAAGCACAATGATAAACACAACACACAATATTCAACGATTAACACCACTTGTATTAATGCGTATGAAAGGTTCGGTTACAAGCACAAGGTTTACAGATGTATTCTATAAACTCTCTCTATCTTTCGTGTGTGTGTGTTCTCTAAACAGAATGCTCTCACTTTGTCTGAAATGTCTAACTTGTCTAACTTCTCGAAATGAACACAACACACGGGTATTTATACCCAATACAGCAGGTCTGGTCGAAGGATCAGATAGGATGATCGAAGGATCATCTATCGACCAGAGACAGCTCGAAGGATCCATATGTACCACGAAAGATGTGATCTTTCGTGGTCCGTCCATCGAAGGACATCTTTCGAGCTTATCATCATCGAAGGATAAGCAATCCTTCGTGACACATCTTTCGACACAGACACATTACAACCAAAATGTTGACTGTTTGGCCAAGTCAAACCAGGAGGATGGTTGACTTGGTCAAACTTACAAGACTAACAACGACATCGTTTTACATCGTGACCGAATACAGACAAAGTACAGACATAAGTGCACCAACAAACTCCCCCTTGGCTGTAGCTTTGTCTGGCTGTAGCTTTGTCTCGATCTTCATTCTTGTAAGTTCTCGTGTCTTCAAGTCTTTGACTTCTATTCAAGTCTTCAATGTCGGAGGATCTTCAAAGTCTTCACGTCTTGAAAGCAGAAAGTGTACCAACAAACTCCCCGTTTCATGTAGGAAGTGTGTTGACAAACTCCCCCTTGAGTTATGCTCGTGAAAGTCTTGATCTTTATGAAGTGAGATCCTTGTGGTGTTGATGATGGTCAGCGGCAACTCGATCATCTTCATCATTTGAGTGCCTTCACGTCGTGTCTTCATTCCGAAGCTTGTCATCGACCATGTTCTCCTTGCCTTTAGAATCTGCACATGCAAGAAATCTAAACGCGTAATGAGAACAACTGCCTGGAATATAGTAAGCAAACGACACACATGTGACCATTGTTTAAACAACACCGTCCGACAGTTTGAAAGTTTAGAAAATTTGTCAATTTTAGCCTTTAACTTTCAACACTTTGCAAATTTCGACCGTTTATGAAGATTCAGTCGTTTCGGTTTTCAATCAGGTTTCAGGTAACGAAGACTTGAGCTCCAACATCGTACGATCGAAAATAAAATAGAAATAAAATCTTTTTGGTATTTTGAATTTTTCAAAAGTAAGGACAGAAAGCAGTAAATAAATATATACAAATATGCAGAAACTGAAAGCATTAAATAAATATTTACAGACATTCTTTTTGCGAGTTTCGAGGGTAAGAGAATCATATCAGTGTACGGTCATGCCAAAACGCTCTTGTTGTTCAATTAGTTAACATTAAGATAAGCATCCTATAACAATTATCGGTATTGTTGTCCACTTAAGCTCAACTTATCAGCTGTAATCATGGCGAGGGGATACGTTAAGGTATGATTTATACTTACCGACCGGTGTTCATCCACATCACGACACATTCCCGTATCAAGGTATGCACGAGGGTTCATCTTACCGGTGAGTATACCGATTATCATCTGTTTGACCGTATATGATGTGAGATTCTCACTTATTTTGATTTGAAAACAAGCCCTATGTGATAAAATCACTTATTGATGAGGAACTTGATTTTCGATGCATGAGGGCACAAGAGCAAGTCCGTGAACAGGTCAGTACTTTCGTACAGCAGAGAGACGAACTTGACACCCGGAAAGAATTTGTGATATATTATCACTTATTTTGTTTGGACATGTGATTGTTGATCACTTATTGAGGTCGTATGCAGTATGTACACGTATGTATAGTATCATGGAAGATCTAGACTTGCGTCCCCGTTATTTTTCGGTAAAAGATACAACCATGATACCCAGATGATAAACAGCATAAAGACCGAATATCTCAGAACCTCGGCAATCTCTCAAACGAAATTTCGGTACTAAGACCATATGCCAATGAATGGTTCCCACCTGGTCTTCAGTCGATTTAAATTTATATCACCCTGCACACTTTAAAATGATTGTGAGCCTACCGATACATCTTATATAGAGCTGCTTATCGTTTTTCATTTAAGGTTTAAAGAGGTTTAGACAGACCACTGATGTACTATCACTTTCTCTTTTGCTCGCCAGGAAACTCATTTTTGTTTTTCAATTGTTTTTGTGTTTTTGAAATTTTTCAATGTTTTTGGATTTTCAAATTTTGGATTTACTCCCCCTAAAATCAATAAACTAAGACAAATTTAAAACACAAAGGTATTTACAAAAATGATTTTCCGATGTGGATTACTCTTGCTTGACCTTAATGCCGTTTACCAATAATAAATAGTCAAATCTTGATTTGTCAAATGCTTTGGTAAAAAGGTCGGCACGTTGGTCATCGGTGTGGACGTAAGCAACATCGATTAGCCTTTTCTCAAAGCAATCACGTATGAAGTGATACTTAATTTCGATGTGCTTAGTCTTTGAATGCTGCACCGGATTTCTAGTGATCTGTAATGCAGCAGAATTATCAACGTAAATAGGAGTAGTTAGGAATTCAAAACCGTAATCACGCATTTGTTGTTGGATCCATAGGACTTGGGAGCAACAACTTGAGGCAGCAATGTATTCAGCTTCGCATGTTGATGTAGCGACGCACGTCTGCTTCTTGCACTGCCATGTGACTAGGCGATTTCCCAAAAACTGACATCCAGCCGTTGTTGATTTGCCGTCGATTTTGCATCCGCCAAAATCAGAATCACTGAATGCGATCAAGTCAAAGTTATTATCCCTAGGGTACCACAGACCGGTGTCAGGGCAACCCTTCAAATAACGAAAAATCCTTTTTACAGCTGCAAGATGTGAGGCCTTCGGGTTGACTTGATATCTGGCAAGTAGGCACGTTGGGTACATTATATCTGGTCTTGATGCTGTGAGGTACATAAGAGATCCGATCATTGCGCGGTAGTATGAGGGGCTCGTAGCTTCACCCTTCAAGTCTGGAGTAATTCCGTGATTTTGTGGCAATGGGGTACCGATGGGCGTTGCATCAGACATCTGGAACCGGCTCAAGATGTCACCAACATATTTAGTCTGATGGATGAAAATCCCAAACTCGGTTTGTTGTACTTGTAGGCCCAAAAAGAAAGTCATTTCCCCCATAGCACTCATCTCGAATTTATCCTGCATTACACGCTCGAAATCCCTACACAAAACATCATTAGTAGAACCAAAAATAATATCATCAACGTATACCTGTACCAGTAGAAAATCTCCATCTTGTTCTTTGATGAAAAGAGTACAGTCGATAAGACCTCTGCGAAAACCATTCTCCAGCAGATAATTAGATAAGGTTGCGTACCAAGCTAGCGGTGCTTGATGAAGACCATAGAGAGCTTTGTTGAGCAACCAAACCCGATCGGGATGGATAGGATCTTCAAAACCTGGAGGCTGTTCGACGTACACCTCTTCTTCCACCACACCATGTAAGAATGCACTTTTCACGTCCATCTGGTATACCTTGAAACCTTTGAATGAGGCATAAGCCAGAAAGATCCGAATTGCTTCTAGACGTGCAACAGGTGCATACACTTCGTTGTAGTCGATCCCTTCAATCTGACGAAAACCTTGAACGACTAGCCTTGCTTTGTTTCGTATAACGACTCCACGGTCATCCTTTTTGCATTTAAACACCCAACGGGTACCAATCTTCTTGTAACCAGCAGGTTTCTCTACGAGTTTCCAGACACCAAGCTTCTGGAATTGTTGCAGTTCTTCCTGCATTGCTTCAACCCAAGAGCTATCTTTCAAAGCATCTTTCCAAGTTCTTGGCTCTTCCTGTGAGACATAACACGCGAAAGACCAATCATTTTGTTGACCAGATTCTCGGATAGTTGCATACAAGCCTGCATTGTTGTTGTTTCGCAACATGTTTCTCGTTTGAACGCCACTTTGTACATTTCCGATGATGTTTTGTTGAGGATGGGTATTGTGAATCCTTGTTTCTGGATTATCTTGAACTGGAATATTTGTACCCAGATTGTTGAGATTGAGATCAACAATCAATTCAAGACCCGGAATTGATGAAGAGGATGATGCAGAAGTTTCAGCTGTTCTAGGGACATCCACTGGAGGTGTACCCTCTGAAATACCATGTACTGCTGCTGTTGGTCCTTGATCTGCATCTAGAAATTCGTCATCCTCTGAAGATTCGTTCAATTCGGTAGCATCGTGAAAATCCTCATTGTCGAGAGCATTATTGTTCACCGAAGATGGTTCTTGATTGACAATAATTGGACGAACCAACGGTGAATCTGTTGCATTGTCACTCTCGAAAAACATCCTAGCTGCAGCATTTTCTTCAACTGCTTCAACATTGATCGAATTGAAAAAGTCATCGTACTCGAACATCCAAGGCTGACCAGGATTTCTAACCGGTAAAGTGTGCCTTTGTACTCTGACTTCAGACCATTCCTCGACCCTTTTAGTCTCTAGATTCCAGACTCTTAAGTTCGGGGTGGAATACCCAAGAAAGTATCCTTCAATGGCTCTTGCCCCAAACTTTCCATTAGGATCGATTATTGTGCACGGAGCTCCAAACGGTTCAAGATATGACAAGTCTGGTTTCCGTTTGTTTATAAGCTCAAAGCAGGTCTTGTTGTGTCTTTTGACTGTAAGGACTCGGTTCAACGTGTAACATGCAGAGGACACAGCTTCAGTCCAGAAGGGAATCGGCAACTGTGACTCTACCAACATAGTCCTAGCAGTCTCGATCAATGTGCGGTTCTTACGTTTAGCGACGCCATTCTGTTGAGGAGTATAAGCTGCACTAAATTCGTGAAGAATACCTTTTGAAGTGCAAAACTCCGCCATGGCATGATTTTTGAATTCAGTACCATTGTCGCTACGTATCCGCCTAACCTTCAAGTTGTAAAGATTCTCAATCTGAATGATCAAGTTTTTGATAATACCGAAGGTTTCGCTCTTGTGTGCCATGAACGCCACCCAAGAAAATCTTGAATAATCATCAGTTATCACGAGGCAATATTGATCATTCCTAATACTTTTGTGCTTGACAGGACCGAACAAATCCATGTGCAAGCGTTCAAGAGGAACAGCCACCGTGTTGATCTTCTTTGTAGGGTGTCGCTTCTTCGTTTGTTTTCCTTTTTGGCACGAAACACAGACGTCTTGAAGATGGAAGTTTTTAAGAGGAACACCATTCACCAATTCATTTGACACCAAATGATTCATTTTGCGTAAGTGAATGTGACCCATTCGTCTGTGCCAAGAGATTGTGTCTTTTTCTGTGGCTTTGGAAACGAAACATGTTGCTTGTGCAGACGTTGTGATAGCTTGGCTCATATCAAGGACATACAAATCATTTATCCTTGGAGCCGACAAGAGAATCCATTCTTTTGGAATTTTGAAGCCGGGTTTCAGCACATAACATCCATTTGCATCAAAGTGTACTGAGAACTGCTTATCACAAATTTGAGAAACACTAAGAAGATTGTGATCAAGTTGTTGTACAAAGTTTATCTTATCAAAGCTAACAACCCCGTTGGAAATCATTCCTTCACCCGTAATATATCCGCCTTTATCTCCAGCAAAAGCAACATAACCTCCTCTAATAGATTTGACGTCGTAGAGAAGCTTCATGTCGCCTGTCATGTGCCTGGATGCCCCACTATCAACAATCCAATGACTACTGATAGTTCCTCCTGGAACACCCTGCACATGAACTCACATAATTAGTTGGAGATGGGGACCCAAGCCATTGTGGTCTTGGGTCTTCCATTTTCATCAATAACAATAACTTCTATTCTTTGATGATTTGACAATTGTGATGGTCCCCCTGATTCAATAACAGATTTTGGTTTCCAGGTCTGTTGAGTTTTACCAGCTTGATTGTTAGAAAATTTAACTTCATAATTGTTCGAAGTTTTTGAAAATTTGGAGTTTTCTGGTTTAACTGAAACAGATTGCTTTTGAACCACATCAGTTTTAATCGCCTTTTCAATTTTCTTGACCTGTTGGCATTTCTGTTTCTTTTCCCTTTCTCTTATGAGTCGGGGATCTTGTTTTACAGAAACAGATCGCCTTTGGTGATTGCGTTCACGGGGATCATCTTCTTTGGCTTTCAACTTATGAAGATACGGGCAATTTCGAATGATATGCCCGATTGTACCACATTCAAAACATGATCTTCGTTCTACAAACCCCGAAGTATCATGTGATCGTCTTGCCGATGATGAACTTTGTGATCCCGAGGTACTAGGTTTTGAACTACTTGGTTCATTCCTTTTCATCACAGTTGCTTTCTTGACAAAATCTAAGTTAGATTGATTTTCAAATGTTGCAATTTTGTCCGTTCCCTTAGATTTCACAAAGTTCACATTCTTCTTCTTCTTCTTCTGATTCGGCTTCTTTTGACCTTGAGCCGGTGTTTTATCTTTTGGTTTGGCATGATTTTGCTGTTTTTGCACTGTTGGTAATTTCTGATTGCCAAACTGTTTTCTAACTTCAGCCTTAGGGATAGGAGGTCACTGTGTTACTGTAACACGTGATCCTGTCTTTCCCAAAAACTTAGTTGTTGAATTTTCAAAGACTTTACTGATTAATGATTGATTAACATTCTTAATAGGAAAGTCTTTGTCAGAATAGATTTTATCATCATCGACTAGAGTGTACAGCAAATCCACACTCTCCGACTCTTGTGCAGACGAGGACTCGATTGCAACAGTCTTAGCGGGTTTTGCAGGAGGATCACACAGAATATGATTCTCAAGAGGTATGTCCTCTTCGTTTATCACCGCATCAGACTTTGCTGAATCGGTATCATCAGACTCATCATCAGAAGAATCAGCATCCTCAATCACAACTGGAGGATCCTGATTCTGTTCAGCAGTTACAAATGTATCCGCTGATACATCTGAATCGGATGATACTGATTTCTTGTATCCGAGCCCTGTTGCAAATTCCTCAACGTCCAAAGGAACAGATGGTTCAAAATGAGTTCTATACTCCTCATCAGGCAGTGCATCAAAATTGTTTCTTACGGGTGGTGGACATTTTTTGTACCCTATGCATGTGACATCCCGTTTCTCTTTCTGAACATCAATGATGTGATCCAACACATAGCTAGAACTCAAATAACTGTCTAACTTGAGTCGGATCGCCTCACTTTCTGTTTTAACACAAGCCATTTCCTTTTGCATTACTTCAAGACGAGTTATATAAAGGTTAATGTCAGTTTGTTTTCTGGAAACCATTTTTGTCAGCTCTGTTTTATCTTTCTTTAACCTTTCAATCATTGACTTAAATTCCTTTTCATGGTTTTCATAAAACATGTTGGCTTCAGTGCACTTTGAAAGATCAACGGTCAATTTCTGATTGTGAATGAATGTCACATCATATTTCTCTTGCAAAGCCCCGTGTTTGCTTTGCAATTCACACCACCTATCATTCATAGAAACATGTTTGTCTTGCAAGTCAAACAAACTAGCTTGTAAAGCATCATGTTTGCCTTGCAACTCAGACATGTTTGCCTCTAAATCAGCACATTTAACACGCAAACTATCACAGTTATCACAGCTAACAGAAGTGGGTTCATCGACACATACCTGACTTGATGAACTGTCGACATTCGCCATAAAGGCTGAATGGAGAGAAGACAAAGAATAAGCAGCTTGATCCACCAAAATAGATCTTCTTTGAATTCCTGCTGCAGTTTCTTCCAAGAGTTCATCAATATCTGCATCGATTAACGCATTTGATGTCTCATCCACATGATCATCACCTGAGCTCGAGGATTCTTCATCCGAACTTCTGCTGTAACCAGAAGAGTCTTCATCCTCAGAAGAGTCACCACCATTGGCGGAAGATTCTCCACCACTGGTGTGATTAAGATCCTTGACAATCTCAGCAAAACACGCCGTTCCATCCGGAGCATCATTTCCCAACTGTAGTGACCAGTCACAACCTTCATCTACTTGAACCACAAGTGCCTGGTTGGCATTTGATGGTCCTGCTTGGCTTTGGTTGTTGACAGGTACCAGCGTACGAACATTGTTCCTGTTCTGGTTCTGCTGGTTCCCTTGATTTCTGAAGGGATTCTGGTTTCCATGCTGAGATGGCCTTGTACATTCCCTTTTAAAATGACCCCGTTCACCACAATTAAAACACTTGACAGCCTGCTTATCAAACCCATACTTGGTGTCTTTCTTGCTCTCCAAGCTGGTTCTGCCTGTTCTTTCCATGAAATCCTTTGCTCGCCTAACAGCACTGGCAAAGGCCCACTTGATATCCATCATCTCCATCTCCTCTTTATCGATCTGCTGATAGTCTTCTTGTGTCAGATTAATGTTACCAATCTGACCTTCCACTAATCCACAGTATGCGCTCACCACAGTGTTTAGCAGCTCCATGTGTTCCTTTGCTACTTCCACACTGACTTTAGAAAAGCTTGAGGTGTCGAGCCGTACTGTATTTGGCTTTGATTGTTGACCAGCAGATGATGTGCTTCCATAGCACGCTTGCTGTTGAGGAGGAAGTGGATTCCCGAACATATCAGTTGCTCTGATTTGCTGTTGCTGTTGTGGTGCTGGTTGAGGAGCTGGATTAAGCGGATTTCCAAACATATCTGTTGTTGGAGGAGGAGTGCCATACAAGCTCGTGCTAGACACAAATGCTGTTTGAATTGGAGCGTGTGAAGACGGTTTTGTAGAAGTGCTAGAAGTTCCATAATAAATTTCAGGATTTTGTGGCACTGCAACTCTTTTTGCCTTGAGAGTTTCTTCCTGATTCTTGTTTTCCAGGAGTTGAGCAAAATCACTGAAGCTTGTTGTATCCAAAGTGCCATTGTACTTCATGATTTCTAAGAAATTACTCCATTGAGGTGGCAGTGCATCTGCAAACTTCTTCACTATCTCTGCTGAAGTTGTTACAACCCCAGTATTTGCCAATTCAGTCAGCAAATGAGTAAATCGACTTGTCAAATCTCCTAGAGATTCATTCTGCATACAAACAAAACCATCAAACTCTTTCTTTAGCAGATCTTTTCTTAATTGACGTGTTGCTTCATTTCCTATGCCCCTTATCTTCAATGCGTCCCACAACTTCTTCGTTGTCTTGAAACTGACAAATTGATGATAAATGTCTTTGCTTAACGCCTGAGTAAGAATGGCATATGCTTTCTTTTCTAAGTCATAGACCTTCTTCTGATCTTCCGTAAGATCAGCAAACGTAGCAGCAGATGAAGCGGCAACCTCTATCGTTTGATCAAAATCTGTGATGAAGCGCAACCACAGTTCTGTATTTTGACCAAGGACATATGTATGAAATCTGTCAAACCATCCCGGATATTCACTTAAATGCATCAACTTTGGAGGCCTATTCAAACTTCCCGTTTCACTTTCGCTTAGTAAAATGCTTTGAACACTTGGAGCTTGATTTGATACGAATGCCCATTGACCGGTAGATGTAGCATTAGCTTGCGAACCCGAATCCGGAGCTGGAGTACCAAAATACATCTCCGCATTTACCGGAACACCCCACATCGAATTCATTTTTGATCAAGAAAAATAATACCAGCCGAAGGATCCTGATCGAAAGATGAGAAAAACACAAACTTGTTAAACTTAAACAAACTGAGGATCGAAAGATCAACACTTGTTCGAAGGATCAACAGGGTTCGAAAGATCACTGTTGAACTTTCGAACAATTGTTTTCGAAAGACTCCCCTATCGAAGGATCCTGGTCTTTCGAAAAGGAACTGTAGACCGAAAGATGTCTGCTTCGAAATGATTCCTTGGTTCGAAGGATGATGATCTATCGAACCTCCACTGATCGAAAGATGGTCTTTCGAAATGATTCCTTGGTTCGAATGATGATTGATCTATCGAACCTCCACTGATCGAAAGATGGTCTTTCGAGTTCGAAGGATATCTTTCGAACGGTTCTGACACAGTTGACAAAGGATGACAGGTTGGTGAAAAAGGTGATGGGTTGGTAGAAACTTTCTGCGGAAGATATGGTCAGACCATGCTTTCTGCCAAAACCATGATTTGAAACATAAAATATAATAAACTTATCCAGAAAACCGGTCACCGGAGAAGCCGGAATTTTGGCCGGAAATCACCAAACACCTCAAAAACGAGTTTTTAAGTTACCCAACCCGACATGCAACACACCCGGTTAGTATAGGACACGTTTTAACAACTGGAAAGGCGAGAAAAACAGTAAAAACGAGTTCAAAACCAAGTGAGTTTTTGAGCAAAAACACTCCAAAGTCTTGTAAAAACCCGGTTTTTAACAAGGAAAAGAGCCACGGCTCTGATACCACTTGTAGGTCCCTCGGAGGTTGAGGTTTAACCTATTCCTTGTTATGTCTAACACACTAGCGAGTGCGGAATCCAAGCTAGCATGCAAACCGGGATAGAACAAGCACAATGATAAACACAACACACAATATTCAACGATTAACACCACTTGTATTAATGCGTATGAAAGGTTCGGTTACAAGCACAAGGTTTACAGATGTATTCTATAAACTCTCTCTATCTTTCGTGTGTGTGTGTTCTCTAAACAGAATGCTCTCACTTTGTCTGAAATGTCTAACTTGTCTAACTTTTCGAAATGAACACAACACACGGGTATTTATACCCAATACAGCAGGTCTGGTCGAAGGATCAGATAGGATGATCGAAGGATCATCTATCGACCAGAGACAGCTCGAAGGATCCATATGTACCACGAAAGATGTGATCTTTCGTGGTCCGTCCATCGAAGGACATCTTTCGAGCTTATCATCATCGAAGGATAAGCAATCCTTCGTGACACATCTTTCGACACAGACACATTACAACCAAAATGTTGACTGTTTGGTCAAGTCAAACCAGGAGGATGGTTGACTTGGTCAAACTTACAAGACTAACAACGACATCGTTTTACATCGTGACCGAATACAGACAAAGTACAGACATAAGTGCACCAACAATTGGAAAACTGATATATCTATCTTTGACCAGACCTGATATTTCATATGCTGTTCAGTTTCTGAGTCAATTTATGCATAGTCCAACTGAGTCACATTTACAAGTTGCTCTAAGATTACTTAGATACTTGAAATTTTGTCCTATGAAAGGGTTAAAATTTAAATCTGATAACGTGTTAGAGTTGTTGGGTTATGCTGATTCTGACCGGGGTAAGTGTTTAGTAACTAGAAGGTCTGTAACTGGATTTTGCATATTTCTAGGAACTTCTTTAGTTTCATGGAAAATTAAAAAACAGAGTGTTGTATCTAGGTCAATCGCTGAAGCAGAATACAAGGCTATGTGTTCTGCTACTTGTGAAATAATGTGGATTATGAATGTGTTCAAAGAACTTAGAGTTGATGTTAGTTTGCCTGTGAATTTGTTTTATGATAGCAAAGCGGCTATGCCTATAGCTTCAAATCCTGTGTTTCATGAAAGGACGAAACATTTTGAGTTGGATTTGCATTTTTGAGAGAGAAAGTTGCACGTGGGATAATACATCCTGAGAAAGTTGACACTGAAAGTCAACTTGCAGCTGTGTTTACTAAAGGGCTTTTAGTAACACCACATGAAGTGTTTTGTGATAAACTAGGGCTAGTTAATATGTTTAAACATATGAATGAAGGGGGAATGTTAAAAGATGATGTTTAAGTCTCATTCATATGTTATATTTATTTAATGTGTTACAAGTTGTTTTGCGCAATTTATATTCCATGAGGGGTTGAAGTGTAAAGTTCTGATGATTAGAGGGGCTTTTGTGTAATACTCTTTATATTTTAGGATGGTTGTTGCAAGTTGTTCAAGTTGTTGAGACCCCTGATATAAAAAGGGTCAGCTTTTAGAGACTTCATTACCCTCACCATTTTCACACACATTATCTTTGTTTTTTTCTCTCGTTGTATTGTCTGTATTTGTGAAGATTGTTGAAAGATCTTTGATAGATCATGTGACCGTGTGTGATCACTGTTATAGATCAACTGATTGTTTGTATCAGTTGATCAGTTTCTTCTATATTTTGTATTCAAATCTTACTATTTGTAAGATCAAGGGATTTGGGGGGTGTTTTATAGGTTTGGGTAAATAATAAAGTTTAGTCACTAGTTTTCTCGCTATTTTGTGTGTTGATCTGTTTTATTCATACCATTTTACAAGGAGCATTTGTTTAGTTTTTTTTTTAATATATTTAGTTTTATTTTTTTTAGTTGTTAATAAGTTACCGTTGTTTACATTAATATAATTAGAATTGAATAATTAGTTTATGCAATTACGTTATATTTGTTAATATTATATTTAAATTATTTAAAGTTAGTTTGACATATGGTCTTTATGGTTTACCAAGAGTAACACCTATAGATACTAAGGTTTTCAAGTAAAAAGTTCAAGTTCTACTCTTCAAGTTTTGTAACAATTAAATTTGGGTATTATCTTCTCTCTATTTCTTCCTATTTTATCCCTAATTTCCGATGCAAGATGCATCTAATAGAATTACAGAATGCAAAATTTGTGGAAGAAAATGGAAAAAAATCAAAGATCATGATGGATATTTACATGGGAAAAAGATAGATATTAATGCAATAATCAATAGGTCAACCGATTTAAGCATTTTGGATGAAGTTGGTGATAATTTACGTAGGTCGCTTGAAATCAAAGCCTACAGAAGTTGCGAGGGCTGGCGTTAGTGATTCTGATTCTGAGGCGGTGGCGACAGCTTCGTCAGAGAAGACTTGCTAAAGGTGAATTGTCGAAAAAATCCATGAAGGAGAAGAGAGCGATGTTGGTGGACTTTTAGATATAAATGGCCCGTTATTTTTTTTATTAAGCTAAATAACCCATTACTAGAAAATATTAGAGTAAAATGCACGGATAGTCCCTGTGGTTTTGCAAAGTTTCAGCTATAGTCCCCACATTTTGGAAATTACACTCATAGTCCCTGTGGTTTGACAGTTTGTTACGCTGATAGTCCCTGGAGTGGATGTGGGTTAGTTTTCTCAGTTAAGTCCATGTGAAATTACAAAATTACCCTTGCTTTTATTATATTCATCAACATCATCATCATTCAACAGACTCTTTCTACTCTCTCTCTCCCTCTCTCTCTCTCACTAAAAACCACCACCACCGTCACCTCCCCTGCCGCCATCACCACTCCCCACCACCGCCATCCCCTTCCACCACCACACCTCCACCTCCACCTCCTAAACCCATACCCGCCTCCACCATCAACCACCCATCCCTAAATCAACCAACACATATCAACACCCAGGCGATTCAGTCGATTAACACCCAGGCGAGGATGACTTCCACTATGCAGGTCAAAATTAATGGATTGATAAGCTGCTTTGACCATTGAGAAAACTGCTGCATTCTTGGAAGTAGAAGAAGAGTCAGAGACGAGTGTGTATCCTACTCTGTTGTAAGTGTGGTCTTCAAACTTGTTAACAATGGGGGCATCTGGAAATAGTTTGGCAGCTCGTTCGATTGACTCCATAGCAGACTTGTTTCGTGTCTCGGATATGTAAACTTTACAACAAGATAGCGCCGATTTGAGGATTAATGAGGATTGTAGTTTGCAGGTTTGTGATTTCGGATTAATGAGGATTGTAGTTTGCAGGAAAAACAAAAACCCTTTCTGCGCTTCATAATTGTTACCTCTTCGTCTCCGGCAAGTTATATCTCCATCTCTTCGTCTCAGGCGAGTCTCCACAGCTGCGTCTTCATCTCCGACGATTTGACGCCATGAATCGATTTGCATCAGTAAGCACATGAATTAGGGTTTAGATTTGCAGGTGTTGGCGGTTGAAGTTTATGAATTAGGGTTTAGATTTGCAGGTGTTGGCGGTGGAGTTTGGGGTGTGTAATGATGATGATGAGTATTAAAGATGATGATGGGTATAGTTATGAAGTTCTTGACAGTGGTGACTGGGTATTAAAGATGATGATGATGATGATGATGATGGGTATTAAGTTATTAAGTTTGGGGTTATTTGTTTTTTTTTTTTTTTTTTGAAGAGAGGGGTAAATAAGTAATTTCAGATGGACTTAACTGAGAAAACTAACCCCCATCCACTCCAGGGACTATCCGCGTAACAAACTGTCAAACCACAGGGACTATGAGTGTAATTTCCAAAATGTGGGGACTATAGCTGAAACTTTGCAAAACCACAGGGACTATCCGTGCATTTTACTCAAAATATTAGTATCTAAAGATTTTATTTTGAGTTAAATGCTTGGTTGGTCCCTGTGGTTTGCAAAAATTTCATACTTGGTCCTAGTGGTTTACTAATTACACGCGTGGTCCCAAAAGTTGTCAAAAATGAACTCGGTTGGTCCCCTGACCTAACATTTGTTAAATATCTCAGTTAACTATGTATGAAATGACTATATTACCCTTAAACAATTAAAAGAAATAAAAAAAAATGTATATATATACCTCTACCACTAACACCTAACATCCAACCACACTTCCCCCCCCCTCTCTGTAAAATCCACATCCACCTCAAACCTACCACCACCTCCACCTCCAATTCCACTGTCAATCCACCACCACCTCTACCGCCGCCGCTGCCTCAACCTTGTCGCCGCTGCCATGACTCGGAACCACCTGAAGCCACCCATGTTGCCACTCAGTTCTAGTACCGCAGAAATTAAACCCCAAACCTCACTGTCAAATTTGATTTGAACCCCAGCCTCCCAACCATCGCCGTTGGAGAATGAACGGCAACCCTAGACGGCACTGCATCGGACCAACTGGGTGAAGGTGAAAGGTATGGTAATTCTTCTCCGAAATGGCGCTGATCTTTGGCCGGTTAGGTTTCAAAACAAGTTCGGGTTAAAGGCTTTGACGCAAAATTGGTCAATGTTTGCAAAGGAAAAAGGGATTAAGCTGGGAGACAAATGTGAATTTGTGCTTGAAAGCGAGCCAGTTGGTCTTGGTCGTCCAAATAGTGGTGCTTGTAGCGTGTTTGCAGTCAACGTTACCCGCGGATCTATGGCACCATGGTCTTATGTAAATGCTAACTAGGTGTTCAATGTGCGTTTGGTTGTTGGTCTAAATTGTGGAACTAGTTTTCTTTGGTTTATGAAAATGCCAATTTTTGGTTACTGATGTTGAACTAATCGGTACAACCTCCATATATCGCCATCTGGGAATTGTAGAATCACCTGTATCGCGACTCGGGAGGGGCAGCTCCGGTGCACCACCGTTGGACGTGGTTGCCGACGAGTTTCGGTGTGATTTGGTGTGATTCGGACGAGTTTCGGTGTGATTCGGTGTGTCGTTTGAACTTTTCGGACAATTATTCATCATTTTCGCTTAAGGATCAATTGAGTTTCGGTTGAAATTTTGATAAATTTTGACAAAGTTTCGATATAATTCATTGATATTCGGTGATTTTTAGTTCGAGTTCTATATATTTTGAAGATTTCAAACAGTTTGTCGCGGATGTTGGTGCTTGTTCGGCGGTGAAAGAGGGATGTTGGTGGTGGGTGTTCAATGGTGGTGATGGTGTTGGTCTTGGGCAGAAGAAGAAGAAGAAGAAGCGGTGGAGAGAGAATTATGATTTTAATTGTTGAGGGCAATTTTGTCATTTAACATCAACTTAACTGAGAAATTTAACAGAGGTTAGGTCAGGGGACCAACCGAGTTCATTTTTGACAACTTTTGGGACCACGTGTGTAATTAGTAAACCACTAGGACCAAGTATGAAATTTTTGCAAACAATAGGGACCAACCAAGCATTTAACTCTTTTATTTTTGTTAAACTACAAAGACTATATGTATAATTAACTCAATTATTTATAAATAAAATATGATTTTGGTAAACCCTAAACACCAACAAGTAACACACAAAAGAAAACACAAAAATTAATGTAATCCACGTCAAACAGTAATAACCAATCAAAATCATCCATTAACACTAGCAACCAATCAGAGAAAAACACACATCGAAAATCTCTCTCTAAATTGGCAACCAAAGTCAAATGAAACCGACTATATATATGCGTACATTCCTGAAGGGAAGACATTATCTTACGTAGATCGATCTGAAGGTCTGAAATTAAGTCTTGTGTGAGTATCTTACTTTCTTAGGTTTAAATGTTTATAATATAATCTGATCGGAAGTTTTGTTTCTATCTAGTTTCTGAACTGCAAGTGATCGATGGCTCGTACGAAGCAAACCGCTCGCAAGTCCACCGGTGGAAAGGCTCCTAGAAAGGAACTGGCTCGCAAGGTACGCTTGGATTTTATTCATGTTTTAGTTTCTGCATATATCATCGAAATCTGGTTTCAAGTTCTGGAGAATATTAATATATAATGGCTGCAGGCTGCTATGAAAAGTGCCCCGACTACTGGAGGAGTGAAGAAGCCTCATCGTTATCGTCCTGGAACCGTTGCACTCCGGTCGGTTTTTAATTCCTAAACCCTAAAACATGGAACTTTTCTATTTGAAACATATGCTCATGAAATTATATTACTCATTGATTATGTTCATGAACACGTACAGTGAGATTCGCAAGTATCAAAAGACAACTGAACTCCTAATCCGCAAAGCGCCATTCCAGAGACTTGTGCGCGAAATTGCTCAGGCTCTCAAGGTGATTATCATATAAAACGGCCTTAATTTAACCTTACAGTTAGACACACATTGTTTACGCTCGCGCCCAGCGATTCGATTAATGATGATATTATATGTTTGGTTGTAGAGTGACTTGAGGTTCCAGAGCCATGCTGTGTTGGCACTTCAGGAGGCGGCCGAAGCTTACCTAGTGGGTCTGTTTGAGGATACTAACTTGTGTGCCATTCATGCCAAGAGAGTCACTATCATGGTCAAAGACATCCAGTTGGCCCTTCGGATCCGTACTTGATTCAAATCTTAATTAATAATCAGCTCTATAGATGCACAAACTTTTCTTTCTTTCTTTTTGTGATTGTGTTGGAAGTTCTTTTCGTTATGTTTTGGTTCTAGTACGGAATATGTTTTTATTTCATTGATATGGTTATATAGAATGGATTGAAATTCTTATTATGCTGGAAGTTTTGTCGTCCTTCGGTTTTCTGTTTTAGTTCTAGCATGGAAAATCTGAATGATTTATAGATCCAGTTGTTTATTGGAATGATCTTAATTTCAAAACATACGTATAACCATCTAATCACAACGGTCAATAGAAACAAAACTCTAGAAGAAACTTGATTATTTTGTAAACTTTTACATGAATTAAATTAAAGACGGTATCAACTTATTAAATACAAGATATTGATAAAATATTAAGAGCATATCTATGTACTTAACTTGAAAATAGATCTCCGCAACATGCCCCCGAAGCTGAACTGGGTCTTCAATGCGAAGCATGGACGGAAGATAATCAAAGCGTGCAACAACCACTGCACCTTTTGGAAATAAATCCTCAATCCTAATAATAGTTGGTACGTAACCACCTCAAACGGTGTGTGTCTGTAGCAACCTCAAAGGGTGTGTGTGGCCATTGTGTCCTGTGTAACGTATCTAGATGTTTGGCCAATTATTGAAAGACTGGATTAGCTAGGGGTGTTCATCGGTTCGGTTTATAGTTTATATGGTTAGATTTATTCGGTTTTTTTTTTTAAATTTTGTACCCCAAACCAAATCCAAACCAAAACAAATTAAGAATATACAAAACAAATCAAATTCAATTCGGTTAAAAACCAAACAAACAAATTTTAATATTATTAATTAGCAACAAGTTTTGGCAATGAGTGTTTGTACACAGTGCATAATTTGTTTTTTGTGCAACTCTTTGCAGTACATCTGTTTAGTGAGTTGTAAATTGTTTCTAGGTTTTGCCACGTATATTCTGTTGCTACGTGTAAATGCCAAAATCCATCTTCACACTGTCAAAACCCCACCGCCAAAGCAATACCACCAACATCTGTTCAATCTCCATTTTCTCTTCTTTCTCTCTAAAAGATTCCGATGACAAAGATGACGAGGGTAGATGACAGTAGTGGTGGTTGAAGAGGTGATTTATCAACACCATGTGAAACCACTCATCTGAAGATGACGACTCCAGTGGTGGTAGCGATTTGGATTGATGTACAACGGTGGAAGTATTAGGGTTTTGACATGGGAGCGACGGCTGTTGTTTGACGGCTTGGTATTCCGGCGAGGCATTTTCCGATCTGGCTCCCGACAATATTCCGGTAAGCCTCGATTCTATTGCATGTCCCTTAATCATTTAAATCGATCTTGATTCTAATGAGTGAAGCTATTTAGGGTTATTCTAGAACTCCAACCAAAATCCGGTGAAGTTACGTAAGATGATGATGAATCTGGTTAGATCCCGGATGAGTTCCGGTCAGATTCTGTGATGATATCTTTCGACTAGGATTCGGCGTTTAAAGGTAAGTCCGGTTACGTTTTACATCCATTCATGGGTTGTCGGTAACTAATATATGATTACTGATGACGAACAGTGATGGCTACCCCTTTGTGATAGCTCTAGGATGATGGTCACCGGCGGCAGAGACAACCTCCGTCCAGCTTCCGGGATAGAAGGAGGAGTGATGATGGTTCGTTGGACAGGTTGGTCACGAACATACGATGATTAATAATGATTGCGGCAGTGGGTGTTGATGAGAGTAGAAGGCGACTCGGTCAACAGAGTTGCTCTGGTTCATCCGGCCAAACGATGGGACGCTTAGATAGGTGCAGAGCCGTAACCGCTCTATTTTGATTGATTTTTATTATTGTATATTACTTTGATACGAATATTATTATCGTTTTGACATGTGGGAAGTGTGAACTCATGTAATGTTAATTGAAGAATAGTTGTTTGTCCCTTTGATTATTTGATTGATTTAAGAACTTAATGGTCTTTGTGCAGCTTATACTAACTAAAATGCTAGGTCTCATCTCTCTCGATCTTAAATTGCGCTACGGTAAGTATTCCGTCAATCCTGAATTCCCCTGGTTGTTTAATTTATAAGAATTTAGGTGTCTATATGTCTATGTATTGACATGAGTTTATTAGAAGTTTATTATTTTAGTGCTTAAGATACATGCTCGACAACTTTTCTACAACTTCAAACATAAGATATTTACTAAATATTTAATTAAATTAACGGTTTATTCGGTTATCCAAATAAATCAGATAAACCAAATAAAAAAATATATTGAACCAAAACCAAACCAAAAACCAAATTCATAGTTTGGTTTCGGTTAAAAACCAAGCAAACACCGGATTCGTTATTCGCATCGGTTTTTTCGGTTACGGTTACAGTTCGATTTACGGTTTTTATTTGGTTTCGGTTTTTTCTGAACACCCCTAGGATTAACCGCTAAATAGGTGACCCCAAGATTGTCATACTGGGCTAGGTAGGTAATCTAAAGCTTATGTAGTTATTGATACATTTTGTGTGGACGCGGCACGTTCGGTTTGACATTTTTACGGAATGAAGACCAAGTCAGATATCCTCCTATCCTACTTGGGGCCGACAAGTTTGTCTCGTTTGTAATGTAATGTATAAATGAACAATGCATGTGGCATATGTGTGCTAGTTATGTTGGTGTGTGTTTATACAGACTGCTGCAATTTGATTAACAGTTTGCAGCATATCACATTGCAGCACTCGACGAAACTAAGTGATTCGTTGTCTCCATGTTCAACGAAACTTCCTTGGGCTGAAACTTTTTTGGGCAGAAACTCACTTGGGCCGAAACTCATAATTTCAGCATGTATGTCGACGAAACTTGGTGAGTTTCGTCGACTTTGAAGTTTCATCGTGGCCATCCCATGTTTCGTCATATATATCGACGAAACTCTTCAAGTTTTGTCGATATTGGATGTTTCGTCGGACCCCTTTCAACTTTCGTCGACTACTGTGATCCGCTGCCTATATAAACACCTCATAGTTTCACTTTGAAACCATGAGAGCATAACCTTCTGAGAGTTTTACTTCAAACATTGTGTGTATCTGTTTGAACATTGTTCTCATCCACTTTAATCAATTGACTGTGATTCATTGGTTATATCGTGTTATTACAATCTGTGTTTGGTTTGGCATAGTCACGAGGATTCCGCACTCGTGACCGTGTTTGTGATAAACAAGTGATTTGGTTTCGTTAATCGATCCTCCAAGAATCGGGACCTACAAGTGGTATCAGAGCAGTGGCTCTTATCTTTGTTTAAAACCAAACATAGTTGTGTTTTATCAACTGTTTTCAACTGTTTGTTGTTGATTTTCTGAAAAATTGTTCTTAAAGTTCATATTTTTCTTGAAAAGTTTCTTTAAAATCTGTAGATCTTGTTTGTTTTGCCAAATTTTTATCAAAAACCTCCGTTGTATTACTTACTTATGTGATAAAACCGGGTTTTACTTGAAAGTTTGAGCAAAATTTGTTGTTCGGAAAAGTCTTGAGTTGACTGGAATCTTCAAATCTTCAAGCAGTTCATCTTACCGTCAAAGTGTTCTTGAATATCACTTGAATTTAAAATTAAAAGATAAAATCTAATTTGATTAAATATTGGATCACCATGTTGTGTTTGGTGAGATAGGCATGCTTTAAGTTGAAAACATTGTGTACCGTGTCAGACAACAGGATAAGATTTTGTTTGAATTATCTCACCAAACCTGACTAACTCTTTATTCCCATCTCTTTGTCGACGAAAGCATAAGAGACGAAACCTCCCTGGGTTTCGTCAAAACATAGGGTTTCGTCGATCAGAGGTCCTACACAGGGTTTCTTCGATCAGAGGTCCTACACAGGGTTTCATCGAGCAGTGGTCCATCACAAAGGTTTCGTCTAGCTGAAATTTTCGTCGAAGGAGAGTTTCATCATTCAGAGTTTCGCCAAGACCTGGGGTTTTGTCGAAACTTATTCAGTTTTTTAAACAGAAGTGTTGCAAATCTATCATAACAGTTTGTTTTCAAGTGGGTAACGAGGTTTTCACTTTCATACATCGATCATGAGTTGTACGAGTCCATGGGATTGGAGAATGGATCCAAGACCAGGTGAAGATCAGACATCCGCAGCCGTTTGGTTAAGGAATGTCATGCCTCAACAATCGATTAGTGCAAGCCAATGGGCATTGGTGACGAACAAGAATCAAAGCATTCAAAATCTGTTAATAAGTGAGAGTGAAACGGGTAGCAACAATCGCCCGCCAAAGTTGAATCACATGAACGAATATCCGACATGGAATGGTCGTTTCCATACGTACGTTCTAGGGCAAAACACCGAGTTATGGACGTGCTTCATTTCGCCGTATAATCAAGATCTTGAAGAAGCAGGATCAAATGCCACGACCTTTATGAATATGCAAGAAACCGACAAGAAGGCATATGATCTTGAGAAGAAGGCATTTGCTATTCTTACACAAGCACTCCACAAAGACATTTATCACCAGTTCGGCTACTGTACTAGCACAAAAGCTTTATGGGATGCCTTGGTAGCTAGAGGAGAAGGGAATGCTGCTACTATAAAGACACGCCATGATCTATTGAAGAAAGAGTTTGAATCATTTCAATTCTTGGAATATGAAACCCTAAATGATATGACTACTCGTTTTCATCATTTGATTAGTGAAATGTATTCTTATACTGTTCTTGCAACTCAACAGGAAATGGTTGCACGGTTTGCTGATGCTCTACCTCCAAAGTGGAGCCCATTCATTGAGCTTTTAAAGCATACGGGCGTTCTAGATACTGTCAGTATCTATGAATTCATTCAGAAGTTGGAGCACAAGAATGATGAAGAAATCCCGAAAGCTAAATGAATTCCTGTTCCTCAAAATACTGAAATGTATCTCGCAGGTTTTAACTCTTTGGCTAGTTCCTGTTCCAGTTCAGCTCAGCAACTAAAACTACAAACGGCGTTTAGGTCCAACACAAGTTCTTTTCCATTTCCACAGTCAGCTCCTCCACCGGCTTTCGATACAAGTGCTTATCAACCGCCAGCGCATATGATTGCTCAAGCTCATGCTTTCTCAAAACCTCAATTCGATGCAAGTGCGTGGCTACCTAAACCCGAACCTCAACCTCAAGTTTCCACTACTCAACCTCAACTGGCAAATTACAGTAGCACCTTTCATTCCCAAAACCCCAACACAGTCAGAGTTGATACTTCAAGCCTTTTAAAAGTAAGCATTGAAGTGGCAAAGGAACAAATGGAACTTCTCAACACAATGTTCAGTGCTTATTGCGGATTGGTCGTAGGTCAAATTGGAAACATTAATATGACTCATGAAGATTATCAACAGATAGAGCGTGATGAAATGGAGTTAATGGACATCAAATGGGCGTTTGCAAGTGCTGTTCGAATGGCTAAGGATTTCATGAAACGAACTGGGAGAGCTTCTTTGGAAAGCAAGAAGGATACGAAGTACGGATTCGATAAGGATGCGGTTACATGTTTTAATTGCGGCGAAAAGGGTCACTTCAAGCGGGAGTGCACTCGACCGAGCAAACAAGGAAACCAAAATCCCTTCCGAAGTCAGACAAGTACTTCCAACGCAAATCAAGGTAACCGTGAAAGAGGGATAGTAGCTGTGAACAACACCACCAACCGAGACCAGTCTGGGCCATCAAACACCAATCGGGCACTAGTCGTTCAAGCTGATGAAGGATGTAACTGGTCAGTACAGTTTGGATATGGTGATCAAGGAGAAGGAGGAACCACATGTTATGCAAACATCATCAATCACATCAAGCATGTTCACAAAGAAGAGTTTTCCGAAAGTGACGATAGTTCTGGTTATACCGGGAGTTCGGATGAAGAAAGTTCTAATTCGGGTGGTTATGATTTGGAATCTGATGTGAAAGAAGAAGTTAGTTATGATGTTGATGATTTATTGAATGAAGCAGAGCAGTTGAAGTGTCAGAAGTCTATTCTGATCAAGAAGGCTGGTGTAGCATCTAAGGAAATGGAGAAGTTTTTCTCTGAAGACGGATCTTTTTCTTATCAAACTGCCTTCATGGAAAATGTCTCAGCCTCTACCAGTCAGGTAAAATCTGAAACTCCTGCTCCTAGTGTTTGTAATGTTTGTGCAGATTTGAGGCATGAATCTGAAAAGGTTCATAGTCATAATCAAAATTTGGTTATTGAGATGTCTAAGTGCAAAGAGGCAAATATGGCTTTAGCTAGAAACGAAAAGGATTTTAAATCTGTAATTGAAACCTTAAAGAAAAGTGTTTCCGAATTGACCAAAACTGTTTACAATAAACAAATTGGTATTAACAATTACATTAATATCATCGAGGAAACCAAAAAAGGAGCTAGCCATTGCCAAATGCGAGCACGATGCAATCAAGCTCAAATTGGAGAGTTATTCTAACTCCCGATATGTGCTTGATCACATCATTGACGCTCAACAACTAAAGGGAAATAAGAAAGGTGTTGGGTATAAGAAGTGTCCGCCCCCTTTGAGGCATAATTATACTCATATGCCCGATGAAGAAGAAATGCCACGTTTTGAACCCAGTGTGCCTCTTGATTATGAGGAAGTTACTACTAGCCTAGGGTTCAAATCAGACAGTTCCTCGAGTATCTAATCTGATGAAACTGAAACTTCAACATCAACGCATCAAAGTGCTCCAATTATTGAGGACTATGAGTCGTCGGATGATGAATCAGATGTAAGTGATCAGGATAAATCACTTGACAAGATGAAAGGAATAGAAATTCCAATTGAGAATTACATTCTTTGTAACCCTCCTACTCCTGCTGTTCAACCAGTTGTCAAACAAGTGATAGATCCTGTCAATGATGTCAAAGATGACAAGGAACGTGTGTCTACTGTTAAGAGTAATAACGTGTTGTACACTTTGGTCGGTGATTCTAAAATTCATTCAGACAACGACTTTCCAATTAAAAATGTCAATCCATCGTCGATTGACAAAGTTTTTGAAGATAACACAATCAAGTTTTTGGGAAAGACGATCCCGGGAGTTACTGTAACTCAATGTGATCCAATTCCTAAAGCTGAAATCAAAAAGCAATTTGGAAATCAGAAACCACCGAAAAAGCAACAACCTATTGCTTCTAAAGGTAAACAACCAAAAAGGCGAGCTCAAAAGCCTAACGTTTCTCAATCAAAATTTGAAACAAAAGGAGCTCGTTACCAGAAGAAAAGCAGTAATGTCAAATTTGTAGCATCAAAAGGTACTGATAAAAGTGAGACTTTTGAAAACAAATCAAACAACGATTTTGTCTAACAAGTCAAGATTTTAAAACGTAACAGTCAAAAAACTTACACTCAACATACAAACGGGTGTGATGAAAAAGCAAGTACCTCAGGTTCTACGGGTTCGACATCTGCTCGTCGATCGGATTCTCCTTAGTTTGTGGAAAGGAGAACATGTTTTAAGTGTGGGGAGTTTGGACACATCATTAAAAATTGTACAAACACTCCCAAGGATAAATTTGTTGAGAAAGCACCACCTGAAAAGGTTCATCCTCAACGTCGTCCCGTTTCACCAAAACTTGATAAAAGAACTGTTAAGGAACAAGAAACGAAACAACGATGTCAAAACGTCAAAGCAGTTGAAAAGGCTTTAAAATCTGAAGTCAAATTTGTTAAAAGGGAACCAAGTTCATCACAACCGTTAAAACCAGAAGTTTCAAAATCTTTTCATAAAACTCAAACTGGTAAAGAAAAACAAACTTGGAAACCTAAAACGGGTGAAAGTTCAGAGGGAGGTGCTGTGTTTGAAAATCATCAGGAAATTGAGATCACATTTCGTGATGCTCAGGGACGACCCAAGACCACTAAGGCTTGGGTCCCCCTCTCCAACTAATCTCTGAGTGAGTGTGCAGGATGTTCCAGGAGGAACTATCGATAGTCATCGGATTGTTAATAGCGGAGTGTCCATGCACAAGATCGGTAACAAAAGAAATTGTTGCCTTTGATGGAGTGAGAAAAAGAAAAGAAGAAATGTCTGATGAAGAGATTGAAAGCTTCGACAAAATGAAAATCATTTCAAAGTTTGATTGTTAAAGGCTTTAATCAGGTCCCCAGGATAGATTCAATCAAAATGTACGCACCTGCAGAACGTCTGAAGTTCAAAATCAACAAGATGAACGTGTAGTGTACATCTCTTCGCGGTGTGATTGAAGAAAATGTGTTTGTTGAACAAACCAACCTGGTTTGCAGATTCCTTGGCGTGGATTGAACAACCGTACACTACTTCTCAAAGAAAAAGTCAAAGACCTTCGCTGGTGCAATGTGGAAGACCAGCCGGACATGGAGGTTTCTGATCTTGTTGCTGTGAAGAGATTTCTCGGATTAATCGAAGTATCTGCAAAATGAACTTTGAAATCCATACCGGGTGGATATCTAGTTTGGGAGAGCACTCAGATTCATTGCAATGCACGAAGCAGTTGCAGGATACGGTTTTTGAATTTCTAATCTCTCCTATACTTGACGATATTTAAGCTGCTTTATGAATTATATCATCTCGTACAGGACTCTTTGACCAGACACGTTGATCTCGAATATCACCTCACACGTGATTGTTTCAATATGAAACTCGTCAACATTGTTATGGTCCACACCGATTACCGACATGCCAACTGATTTTTCCAAAATTCGAAATCCATTCTGATTAAAATTAATTTTGGTAAACGGCATTAAGGTAAAACATGAGTTAATCTGACATCGGGAAATTCTTTTTGTAAATACCTTTGTGTTTTAAAAATTTATCATAATTTGTTGATTTTAGGGGGAGTAAATCAAAAATTTGAAAATTCAAAAACATCGAAAAATTTCAAAAACACAAAATCTATAGAAAAACAAAAATGAGTTCCTAGCGAACAAAAGAGAAAATGATAGTCTGTCACACCCCCAAATTCCACACGCGGAATATCACCGCTTGGAGGCGTGACTGCCAAGGACCAAGCCACCAATCATATTGAACATAACAAGTAATAAGTAAAATTCAACCACACAATATGAAAGGTGTTTCAAATAAAAAACGTAGCTAAGTGTTTAGCGGAAGCATAAATGTAAAACCTAACGTAAGTATTAAGTAATGTTTTTAGCATGGCACAGACTGCCATGTCCCACAACGACCGTGCCTCCCTGTGCAAGCTCCATGAGTACCTAACGACCTGCAAGGCATGTAACAACGAGTCAACAACAAAGTTGAGCGATTTCACAGTTGGTTGTTTAGTTATAGCATTCGTTTCGTAAATCGTATGTTCGTTTTGTAAACCATGTATCGTATTAATTCGTATCACGGTCTCCCAGACATGTTTGCGAAGATTAGTGGGGGCTTCCCATGTATTACTAGACCACGCGTATCGACTGCTACGAAAATGTAAGAGGTGCCCTAAGTCAATGTCTATCAGCATTGACCCTTTGTCCATAGTCCATTAGTAGACGCCCGTTTGGACGAAACGGTGTGAGGTTTGTTAAACCTAATAGCGCTATCTACTAATGACCCGCTCGCCATAGGCCTCGGCGATTAAGTCGATAAATGAGGGACTTCAAATGATAGAGTGATGGTCCAGTGTGTAATCTAGGCATCCTACCCACGGAGGATGGTTGTATGTATGAGTGTACGTAGGTTTTACGTACGTGCCCTTCAATCCGAGGACAATAAAAAGTAGTTTAATAGTAATGATAGTACGAGTAGTTATTCAATCCCATTCCCAATCCCTTGGGAATCCCATGCCTTGGAAAGAGTGTGAACTCACCTCAGTTTACTCGGTTTGTTAAGTTATTTTACCAGTTCCCAGTTGGTCAACCTAACCCTTCTGTGATTGCCAAAGGTTAATCAGTTTTGTTTACACATAATTCACGTATACGTCATACACATTGCACAAGTAGCGTGCACATAAATCACATAACATCATCCATAAGAACATGTAATCATACGTCAATTATCATGTAAACTGTGATAATTAATCACACAATCCAAGTAGTAATATACATCATGATATTACCTAGTTGGTGTTTTAATTCTCTATTCTCAACTAATTCATGTGACCATTTATTTAGAAACCATGTGCCTTAACTATGTGATCTACCAGATATGTGAGATCCTATATTAACATAGAGCCCATGTGATTTCTGTTTCGGTCCAAATATCAACGATCCCAATCAGATGCAATTAATGAACTTTGATATTAGCATGTGCCATTTCGGCCCACTAACTCAATAAGATAACCATCATTGTTAAAAGGTCCAATAGCAATTAAACTAGTTGTCAGACAATTGCATGCATTTGATTCTAATCCTCTTTGTTGAATTTGATAATTCCTTCGGTCTTAGTTGATCATTACAATGAATAATATAATTTCATTATCATGCATAGTTACTAACACCACCATATCAGTCCACCGCAAACAAGTCGACGAAACCATCATGATTCATCAAGGGTCAAGCCGACGAAACCCTACCTGCAACTGTTACATCCAATTATATTCAGTTTATGATCATCAACCACATTCCACCTGTTACGTCTAATTATATTCAGTTTGCGTTGAAACCCTAGTCATTAATTAACGAGAGCACTATCCTGTTATAACCAATCTAAAGACACATAATAATAATAATAATAATAATAATAATAATAATAATAATAATAATAATAATAATAATAATAATAATAATCACATGACTACAGATAATCATATGCACATATAAATACAATGGCCGACAATCATGTAGTGTTCCATATCTAATTGACTACACTTTCAAAACATCACACATGCACTGCTAGCAGGAATAAAACAAGTCACGATGTTTACTAACCGAGATGGATGATGACTGGAACAATAGATCGGAACGATTCCAAGATGACAATTGTCGTCGCCCACTTAGAGAGGATTTAGGGTTTCGTTAGAATACATGTTTCAAGCAGTTAAAGGGAATTTATAACATTGATTCACTACTGGGCCTAAAGCCCATCTGATTTCGTCGAGAGGGGGTGGTGAAATCCCTTTTGATTTCGTGGAACAGGTTGTGGCGAAATCCCTTATGATTTCGTCACTTTCATACTATTATATAATAATATTAACAATGGTGTTCACCCCTATCTAACAAACCATGCACATAAATTAAACAACTCAAATAATTTAATACCCCAAGCATGTACCAAGCATGAACACTTTACAAACAAATCATAGTGTACAAAAATCAATGCACGAATCACGAAACACTGTACAAAACAAGTAACGCATAGAGGAGGAACCTTGGAAACTCGAGTTGTCAAATTATCCCCAATTTGAAAGAAATTTCGTCCCGAAATTTAGCACGTAGTTACTGAGGAAGCTAGTTGTGTTGTGTTGTTTACTGGTTTTCCTGGGGTGTCACATCATCCCCCCCGTTGATTTGGAATTTCGTCCCGAAATTCTGTAGTAGCTTCAGCCTCAGTAGTGGTTGCACTGTTTCCGAATAACTGGGGATACTTGAGTTTCATTTGATCTTCTCGTTCCCAGGTAAACTCTGGGCCACGACGGGAGTTCCAACGAACTCGAACAAGAGGTATTCTGGTGTGCTTGAGGACCTTAACGTCTCGGTCCGTGATTTCAACTGGTTCCTCGACGAATCGCAACTGATCGTCGATAGAGAGCTCCTTCAAAGGAACTATGAGGGTCTCATCTGACAGACACTTCTTCAGATTCGACACGTGAAAAACGTTGTGAACTGCATTGAGTTATGCGGGCAGGTTTAGTTTGTAGGCCACTTTGCCTATTTTCTCTATGATTTCGAACGGTCCGACATATCGCGGATTGAGCTTGCCTCGTTTACCAAAACGAACTACACCCTTCCAGGGTGAAACTTTGAGTAGCACTCGATCCCCAACTTGGAACTCGAGTGGTTTCCTGCGCTTATCAGCGTAGCTTTTCTGACGGTCACGAGCTGCCGCCATTCGTTGTCGTATCTGAGCAATTCTTTCGGTAGTATCAACTACGAGTTCTGGGCCAGTGATTTGGCTGTCGCCAACTTCTGCCCAACAGAGAGGTGATCGTCACTTACGCCCGTACAGTGCCTCAAATGGAGCGGCTTGAATGCTGGTATGGTAACTGTTATTATACGAAAACTCCACCAATGGGAGGTGTTTTTCCCAGCCGTTGCCGAAATCGATTACACATGCCCGAAGCATGTCTTCTAGAGTTTGGATGGTGCGTTCAGACTGCCCATCTGTTTGCGGATGGTAAGTTTTGCTCATGTCTAACCGAGAGCCAAAAGATTTGTGCATAGTTTGCCAAAGTTCTGAAGTGAAACGTGCATCACGATCGGAAATAATGGAGGTTGGCACCCTGTGCCTCGAAACCACTTCCTTAAGATAAACTTCTGCTAGAGTGGAGAACTTATCCATTTCCTTGATAGCCAAGAAGTGTGCAGACTTTGTGAGTCGATCCACGATCACCCAAATAGTATCATTACCACGTTGTGATCTAGGCAGGCCAGTAAAAAAATCCATGAAAATTTCCTCCCATTTCCATTGTGGTATCTTTGGTTGCTGGAGTAGGCCCGATGGTTTCTGGTATTCGGTCTTGACTCTCGCACAAGTCAAACATTTGTTAACGTAAGTTGCTATGTGAGCTTTCATGCTAGGCCACCAATACGTAGTTCTGAGATCATGGTACATTTTATCTGAACCAGGATGTACTGAGTAGCGAGACTTATGCGCTTCATCCATTACAAGTTCTCGTAAATTGCCATAGAGTGGGACCCAGATGCGTCCTGTTACATAGTAGGCGTCGTCTGCCTTTTGTTCTAACCGTTGCCTTGAGCCGCGTAGGGCTTCAGCCCTGACGTTTTCTGGTTTCAATGCTTCTACCTGAGCATCTCGTATCTGTGAAGGAAGACTAGATTGGATAGTGAGTTGTAAAGCTCGCACGCGCTTAGGCGTAGTATCTTTTCGACTGAGGGCATCGGCCACCACATTGGCTTTGCCCGGGTGGTACTTGATGGCACATTCGTAATCGTTTAAAAGCTCGACCCATCGACGTTGTCGCATATTCAACTCCTTTTGCTTGAAGATATGCTCGAGACTCATGTGATCGGTGTAGATGGCGCACTTGGTACCGTACAGGTAATGTCTCCATATCTTGAGTGCGAAGATAACAACTCCCAGCTCCAGATCGTGCGTAGTGTAGTTCCTTTCATGAACTTTAAGTTGGCGCGAGGCGTAAGCAATGACTTTATCCCGTTGCATCAATACACAACCAAGACCCCGAATTGATGCGTCACAATAGACCACAAAATCGTCTGTGCCCTCTGGCAATGAGAGAATAGGTGCGCTGCAGAGCCTATCCTTTAAGTGCTGAAATGCTGATTCCTGAGCATTACTCCAATGATAGGTGACGCCTTTCTGCGTTAGTAGACTGAGAGGTTGCGCAATCTTGGAAAAATCTTTGATGAACCTCCTGTAGTAACCTGCCAACCCTAAGAATTGGCGAATTTCCGTTGGTGTGCGAGGTGCAGGCCAGTTCTTAATCGAGTCTACCTTAGATGGATCAACATGAATCCCATCCTTGTTTACCACGTGGCCTAGAAAGTGGACTTCACGAAGCCAGAAGTCGCATTTTGAAAACTTGGCGTACAGCTGTTCTGCTCGAAGGAGTTCCAAAATAAGTCGTAGATGGTGCTCGTGTTCCTCCTGACTCTTCGAATAGATCAGGATGTCGTCGATGAAAACAATACCGAACTTGTCAAGGTAAGGCTTGCACACTCTGTTCATAAGATCCATGAAGACTGCAGGTGCGTTTGTCAATCCGAAAGGCATAACCAGGAACTCGTAATGTCCATAACGAGTCCTGAACGCTGTCTTAGAGATGTCCTCGTCTCGGACTCTCAGTTGATGGTAACCTGACCTCAAGTCAATCTTCGAATAATAGCTCGACCCTTGCAGCTGGTCGAACAAGTCATCAATGCATGGGAGAGGATAGCGATTCTTCACGGTCACCTTGTTCAGTTCGCGGTAATCTATGCACATGCGAAAGGTACCGTCTTTCTTCTTCACAAATAATACTGGAGCTCCCCAGGGCGAAGAGCTAGGATGAATGAAACCCTTTTCCAAGAGTTCTTGCAATTGCTTAGACAGTTCTTCCAGTTCGGTTGGAGCTAAGCGATAAGGTGCTCGAGCTATGGGTGCTGCTCCAGGAGCTAGCTCGATCTGAAATTCGACCTGGCGATGAGGCGGTAGCCCAGGTAAATCTTCAGGAAACACTTGAGGAAAGTCGCGTACAACTGGAATATCCTCAATCTTCTTCTCTTTCGTTGATGTATCAGTAACAAGTGCTAAGATAGCGGTGTGACCCTTTCGCAAACACTTCTGGGCCTTAAGGAAGGAGATGATGTCCACTACAGCACCACTCTTGTCGCCTTGAATTTCGAGAGGTTCCTTACCAGAACGGGGAATACGAACAATCTTCTCTTTGCATAGTATCTCTGCTTGCTGTTGGGACAACCAATCCATCCCAATGACGATATCGAAACTACCCAGAACTATAGGAATGAGATAGATAGAGAAATTCTGACCAGCTAAGATGAGATTACAACCCTGAACTATGTGTGTGGCCTCTACACTATTACCGTTTGCTAACTCTACGACATGCTTGGTGTTTAAAGGAGTTGGTGTGCGTTTTAACATTTAACTAACTTTTTGAGACACATAACTGGTATCGGTGCCCGAATCAAATAAAACAGTAACATAAAAGTCATCCAGTAAAAACTTACCCATCACGACGTTGGGGTCATTCCTAGCGTCACCCTGACCAAGTACGAACACGCGGCCCCAGGCACCATTTTTTCCATTGTTTCCCCCGTTGTTATCACCATTGTTGTTCCCATTGCCCTGATTATTGTTGTTGTTGTTATTCGGATTTTGATTTAATTGGGGGCAGTCCCGCTTGAAGTGGCCTTCAGCACCACACTGAAAGCATCCCCTGTTACCTCGTTGTCGCTGTTGGTTCTGTGGAGCTGGTGGTTGTTGTTGTTGGTTATGATTCGCAGGTCGCGAGCTCCTGCAATCCTTAGCTTCATGACCCATTTTGAGACACCTCTGATAACGACCCCTGTTGCACTGACCACTGTGGTGCCTGTTGCATCTATTGCACTTTGGGTGGTTTCCTCGATATCCACCATGCCCTTGACTACCAAAAGACTGCTGACCAGGGATCTGATAGTCATCAATCTTTCGCTGCTGTGCCTGGGACTGAACTGAAGTCGAACCCCTGCTGGAGGTTCCATCCCATTTTCGCTTGTTATCACTGGGAATAATAGAAGTAGTAGTAGCAGTAGCACCAATACGTTTAGGCAGCTTGTTCTGTTCCACTGCTTGGTCTGTGAGACGATGAGCAAGACGAGTAACATCTTGAATAGTAGCAAGGTTAGCAGAAGTCACATGGCTTTGAATCTCTGGTACTAAGCCTTTGAGGTACAGCTCAATGCGCTTGATGGGAGGATCCACCATAGTTGGACATAACACTGCCAGTTCGTTGGATCGTTTCGTGTACGCTTCTATCTCTGACCCCGTCATCTTCAGGTTAAAGAACTCCACTTCCAGCTTGTGGATGTCATCACGACTACAGTATTCACGTTTGATCAGTTCCTTAAAATCATTCCATGGGGTGGCATTAGCAGCCGCCAGCCCCAGCATCTGAACTTGCACGTTCCACCAAGTTAGCGCAGTGCCTTCGAGAGTACCAGTGGCGTACTTCACCCTACGAGCCTTAGGGCATTCACACATTTCGAAGACCGATTCGAGCTTTTCAAACCAGTGGAGGAGTCCAACGGCCCCTTCAGTGCCACTGAAAGTACTAGGACGACAGTCCATGAACGTCTTGAATGTGCATACAGGTGGCTGAGTGTGTTGACCTGTCATGTGCGTAAGAGTAAACAAAATTAAGCACAAGTGTTGGGTTACGAGAGTAGGATCTAAAGATCCTAGGGTAAGTTGTGATGGCAGGCTATACCTCCTGCCTGGGCAGCTGCGAGTGCTGCAGTAACTTGTTCAGTGATCAAAGCCGCCAACTGGGCCTGAGTTAAGTTAACGCGTCCACTCATGATCTTCATATCAAAGGAAACATGAGTGAGAAAGGTTCGCGAAAGTGCGATGACAGAAGAGAGTAAGCACATAAGTGTTTTCAAACAATAGTTGTTACGTTTATCTAAGCATACCATGAGCAAAGTTCTATGTAATCTAGCAAGTAGGCAATGTAAACATAAATCGTATCACCTAGAATGTTGAGTCTTGCACGTGGAGCGAAGCGTCGTTGTGGATCGTTGAGCACTGTTCAGGTTATAGTCTGGTTTTAACAAAAACTTTTTCCCTTATTAAAACCAAGTTCACTATAACCAATGGCTCTGATACCAATCTGTCACACCCCCAAAATCCACACGCGGAGTATCACCGCTTGGAGGCGTGACTGACCAGGACCAAGCCACCAATCATATTGAACATAACAAGTAATAAGTAAAATTCAACCACACAATATGAAAGGTGTTTCAAATCAAAAACGTAGTTAAGTGTTTAGCGGAAGCATAAATGTAAAACCCAACGTAAGTATTAAGTACGAAATAAAGTAATGTTTTTAGCATGGCACACGCTGCCATGTCCCACAACGACCGCGCCTCCCTGTGCAAGCTCCATGAGTACCTAACGACCTAAAAGGCATGTAACAACGAGTCAACAACAAAGTTGAGCGAGTTCACAGTTGGTTGTTTAGTTATAGCATTCGTTTCGTAAATCGTATGTTCGTTTTGTAAACCATGTATCGTATTAATTCGTATCGCGGTCTCCCAGACATGTTTGCGAAGATTAGTAGGGGCTTCCCATGTATTAGTAGACCACGCGTATCGACTGCTACGAAAATGTAAGAGGTGCCCTAAGTCAATGTCTATCAGCATTGACCATTTGCCCATAGTCCATTAGTACACGCCCGTTCGGACGACACGGTGTGAGGTTTGTTAAACCTAATAGCGCTATCTACTAATGACCCGCTCGCTATAGGCCTCGGCGATTAAGTCGATAAATGAGGGACTTCAAATGATAGAGTGATGGTCCAGTGTGTAATCTAGGCATCCTACCCACGGAGGATGGTTGTATGTATGAGTGTACGTAGGTTTTACGTACGTGCCCTTCAATCCGAGGACAGTAAAAAGTAGTTTAATAGTAATGATAGTACGAGTAGTTATTCAATCCCATTCCCAATCCCTTGGGAATCCCATGCCTTGGAAAGAGTGTGAACTCACCTCAGTTTACTCGGTTTGTTAAGTTATTTTACCAGTTCCCAGTTGGTCAACCTAACCCTTCTGTGATTGCCAAAGGTTAATCAGTTTTGTTTACACATAATTCACGTATACGTCATACACATTGCACAAGTAGCGTGCACATAAATCACATAACATCATCCATAAGAACATGTAATCATACGTCAATTATCATGTAAACTGTGATAATTAATCACACAATCCAAACCTGACTAAAGCATAAGCGACGAAACCTGACTAACCTGACTAACTCTTTATTCCCAAATCAGTCCACCGCAAACAAGTCGACGAAACCATCATGATTCATCAAGGGTCAAGCCGACGAAACCCTACCTGCAACTGTTACATCCAATTATATTCAGTTTATGATCATCAACCACATTCCACCTGTTACGTCTAATTATATTCAGTTTGCGTTGAAACCCTAGTCATTGATTAACGAGAGCACTATCCTGTTATAACCAATCTAAAGACACATAATAATAATAATAATAATAATAATAATAATAATAATAATAATAATAATAATAATAATAATAATAATAATAATAATAATCACATGACTACAGATAATCATATGCACATATAAATACAATGGCCGACAATCATGTAGTGTTCCATATCTAATTGACTACACTTTCAAAACATCAAACATGCACTGCTAGCAGGAATAAAACAAGTCACGATGTTTACTAACCGAGATGGATGATGACTGGAACAATAGATCAGAACGATCCCAAGATGACAATTGCCGTCGCCCACTTAGAGAGGATTTAGGGTTTCGTTAGAATACACGTTTCAAGCAGTTAAAGGGAATTTATATCATTGATTCACTACTTGGCCTAAAGCCCATCAGATTTCATCGAGAGGGGGTGGCGAAATCCCTTTGGATTTCGTGGAACAGGTTGTGGCGAAATCCCTTATGATTTCGTCACTTTCATACTATTATATAATAATATTAACAATGGTGTTCACCCCTATCTAACAAACCATGCACATAAATTAAACAACTCAAATAATTTAATACCCCAAGCATGTACCAAGCATGAACACTTTACAAACAAATCATAGTGTACAAAAATCAATGCACGAATCACGAAACATTGTACAAAACAAGTAACGCATAGAGGAGGAACCTTGGAAACTCGAGTTGTCACAGTACATCAGTGGTCTATCCAAACCTCTCTAAACTTAAAATGAAAAATGATAAGTAGCTCTATATTCGATGTATCGGTAGGCTCACAATCAGACTAAAATGTGCAGGATGATACAAACCTAACAGACTTCAAGTCAGGTGGGAACCATTCATTGACATATGGTATCAGTACCGAAATTTCGTTTGATTGATTGCCGAGGTTCTGAGATATTCGGTCTTTATGCTGCTTATCATCTGGGTATCATGGTTGTATGTTTTACCGAAAAATAACCGAGACGAAGTCTAGATCTTCCATGATACTATACATACGTGTACATATTGTACGATGTACTGACCTGTTCACGGACTTGCTCCTGTGCCCTCATGCATATGAAAATCAAGTTCCTCATCAATAAGTGATTTTATCACATAGGGCTTGTTTTCAATAAAAAATAAGTGAGTTTCTCACATTCTTTTATACGGTCAAACATATGATAAACGGTATTCTCACCGGTAAGATGAACTCTCGTGCATACCTTGATACGGAAACGTGTCGTGTGTGGATGAACACCGGTCGGTAAGTATAAATCATACACTAAACGTATCCCCTCACCATGATTACATCTGATAAGTTGAGGGTACGTGGACAACAATACCGATAATCGTTATAGGATGCTTATCTAAATGTTAACTAACTGAACAACAAGAGCGTTTTGACGTGACCATACACTGATATGATTCTCTTACCCTCGAAACTCACAAAAAGAATGTATGTAAATATTTATTTACTGCTTTCAGTTTCTGCATCTTTATATATATTTATTTACTGCTTTCCGTCTTTACATTTGAAAAATGAAAAATACCAAAAAGATTTTAGGTGTGTTTTAATATAAATTTTATAAAAGCCAAAAAGATTTTGCTTCTAATTTATTTTTGATTGACCGATGTTGGAACTCGAGTCTATCCTACCCAAAATCCTGATCGTAAGCCGAAAACAATTTCATCTTCATAAACGGTCGAAGTTGACAGATTTTGAAAGTTAAAGGATTAAAACTGAACATTTTCTAAACTTTCAAACTGTTGTCGGTCGGTGTTTGATTGAGATTTGATCTCATTTGTGTCGTTTGTTTAATTTGTCTCTATTCCAAGCGGTTGATCTCATTACGTGTTTAGCTTTCTTGTATGTGCAGATGCGACATCAGAATCAGCTAAAGGCGAAGAGAACGTGTCAGATGACAAGTCGTAAAGTGAAGACACGTCATTGATGCAATTAGAAGATCAAGATGATCGAGTTGCAGATGACCCTTCATCAACACCACAAGGATCTTCTGAAGAATTAACGATCGAAAGATTCACGAGCATAACTCAATGGAGAGTTTATTTTACGGGGGAGTTTATTAACGCACTTCCTAAATGAAATGGGGAGTTTGTTGATACACTTTCTACTTACGACGCGTGAAGAACTTTGAAGATCCTCCGACATAAAAGACATGGAAGACGAACCATCACAGCAGCGTCCAAGGGGGAGTTTGTTGATACATTTTGTGTGGACGCGGCACGTTCGGCTCAACATTTTTACGGAATGAAGACCAAGTCGGATATCCTCCTATCCTACTTGGGTCCGACAAGTTTGTCTCGTTTGTAATGTAATGTATAAATGAACAATGCACGTGGCATATGTGTGCTAGTTATGTTGGTGTGAGTTTATACAAACTGCTGTAATCTGATTAACAGTTGCAGCATATCACATTGCAGCACATGACGAAACTAAGTGATTCGTTGTCTCCATGTTCAACGAAACTTCCTTGGGCCGAAACTTCTTTCGGCAGAAACTCACTTGGGCCAAAGCTCATAATTTCAGCATGTATGTCGATGAAACTTGGTGGGTTTCGTCGACTTTGAAGTTTCATCGTGGCCATCCCATGTTTCGTCATATATATCGATGAAACTCTTCAAGTTTCGTCGATATTGGATGTTTCGTCGGTCCCCTTTCAAGTTTCGTCGACTGCTATGATCTGTTGCCTATATAAACACCGCATAGTTTCACTTTGAAACCATGAGAGCATAACCTTCTGAGAGTTTTACTTCAAACATTGTGTGTATCTGTTTGAACATTGTTCTCATCCACTTTAATCAATTAACTGTGATTCATTGGTTATATCGTGTTACTAGAATCTGTGTTTGGTTTGGCATAGTCACGGGGATTCCGCACTCGTGACCGTGTTTGTGATAAACAAGTGATTTGGTTTCGTTAATCGATCCTCCGAAAATCGGGACCTACAGTAGTATCAACATAATCTAATGAAGCTCGGTTGTAGTGTGAGCAAGAAACAAATACTTTTTGAGGTATGGTCCTAGTTGTATTTCCATAGTGCAATTGGAGAGGGATAGATTTTCATATGACGCAAACTTATAGATAAAAAAGCGCTTTAAATTTTCAAAGTGTTGAAATTTTACAATAGTTAAACGCGTATACTATGTCAAATAAAAATGGGATATAATAAAGAACAATGTTGCAACACTGTTGGGTATTATTAAGGCTCCTGCTCCGTCAAATTCTATTGTCGCTCCTAGAAGCATACAAGTTCAAAGGTTGTGAAGTGCTAAAGCTTGATACATTTTACTGGATAAGGCATCCACTAAATCTCAGTAGTGTCATGGATAGATCTCTGCCAATGCAATAGTTTCAGGTAGTGCTCGACAACCACACATCACACTAAGGTGCTATTTGTTTTTTCAGAGGTAAAACATCTGCAGTCTGCGAACCACATCTGCAGACATCTGTAGCAGAAGAGGTGGACCAAACCTCTGCAGTCTGCAAGAAGAAGACTGTTTGTTTTTAACTTCTGCAAACTGCTGAATTAAACTGAAATATAAAAAGCTGATTTATTAAACTTAAAAGAGTTTTCCAACATTTCTATAAACACAAGAATAGTTATACAAGTGCTAAATCACAATTCACCAGCAACAAAACTCAAATCTACAAAATTTTCATCTATAAAAGCTATTAAATCAACCACGCCAGAAATTTCTATAACAAGAAGAATCAAGTAAAGAAACAATTAGGATGAAGGGCAACAACTGTTTTTGGTATTATTCCCATCCTGTGCTCCAACCACAAGTGTCTCGCCTTGTTTGACACTAGCACCAGCTGCAGCAAGGGATTTCTTGCTAATTATCCTATAAATCTCACCTAGAATCGTTTGAAACGCCTTCTCGACAATCACTTATCCTATAAATCTCACCTAGAATCGTTTGAAATGCCTTCTCGACATTCACCGCTTCTAAAGTGGATGTTTCAATGAAAGAAAGACCTTTTTTTAAGCAAACGTTTGAGCGTCCTCAGTTGCAACAACCCGACTCACGTTATCAAAAGTACTCGGTTTTGTGACATCATATACCAGAAGTGCCCCGAGGGCTCCCCTGTAATAAGCACTGGTTATGGCCTGTATCGTTCTTGCCCTGCTGTTTCCCATATCTTTGCCTTCACTGTCTTTCCCTCAACCTAAAAATGACATTTTAAACATCACACATACATTATTATATGAAAAGAACAAACAAGACATTCCTGTGAAGCAATTAATTATCTGATATGTGAATAATCACAATATTAGAAGTAGATTTTGTTTTTTCAAACATTATACAAAAAACAGAATTATGAACTAATAGAATTTAGAAAAAAAAAAAACAAAGGATAACAGGGCGGCATCGAGGAGGTGGCAGCAGGGGAGGTGTCGACGGAGGAGTTGCTAGGGTTTGGAGAAGTTTAGAAGAACAGGGGAAGAGGGTGGCGGAGGTAGTGGAGGTGGTGGCGGAGGAGGTGTCGGGTGGGAGGAGTTGCTAAGGTTTGGAGAAGTTTTGTTTTGAAGAGCTGAGAAACCCTTGAAGACCCTTGAAGATGTGAGTCCACATCTGCCTGGGGAAGAGGTCTTGAAGACCTTTTTTAATGAAAACACTTCCAGAAAACAAACACACTGCGGACTCAAACATCAGCGCGTGGTCTGCGTGGGGCAGACATAAGAGGTTCTGAAGTGCTTTTGACAAAAAACAAACACCCCTAAGTAAAAAACCCAGAACAGAGATGGGACCATTAGGGTCACGACCATCGCCCTTCATTCACGTCACGACCCCCGGCGACTCGTCAGACGACGCCCACCTCCATGACAGTGCCGACCTTAAATACTATTTTGATTGTTGCATGAACTATTTAACACAAGGTCATACTTAGACACATCAAAGTAAAATGTTAATAGATTGAGATTTAATATGGTAATTAGATGGAAACTAATTTAATTTCGTTTAGTCGAACAATCAATCATCATTAAGAGAATCTCTTAGCTAATAAGCAATAGAAATGAATACTATCGACATTTTATAAACGATTAGGGCTTTACCAAAAATAAAGTTCGAGCACTTCTCCCCCGCCATTGACCTCTAGCCTCTGCCGATTTAGTTAGTGTTTGTTTGTGTTCATGAACCGTTCGTGAACGCGTTCATTTCCTTAATAAACGAACATGAACATGACGTCTTGTCCGGTAAGTGTTCATGAACCGTTCACGACCACATTATTTCCTTAGCGAACGAACACGAACAAGGCCTTGTTCATGTTTGTTCGGTTCGTTTACAGCCCTATAGAATACTCATAGATTTCACCTCCTTGTTAACCTAGGAAATGGACGGTTGGGCTTGATTAAAAACGACTCGTTTTGCATTATCCAAATACATCATATTGTAATGAGGACTACAACATGAATAGCCTTCTTTCTCTTTGAACCACAGACATAATAATGTAACACCAAGAGATCTTTAATACTAAAGCAAAGTAATTAGGAAGCCTACACCATTGAGCTACAATCTGCAAGATTGTTTGGGTCTATTGACAAGCAACTAACTCATGCTCACTAGTTTCATCATAGTCACCATAGAAAACACACTTGTCCGATGGAATTTGGATGTATCTAAATGCCAACACAGCCCTCGCTAGAGGTCTTTCGTTCTCAGCTCTCCACACCACAATCACAACCTTTTTCGGGACCAAATTGTTCCCGTTAAACACATACTCCGGCACAGTTCTATTAAAGCCTTCAATCACATGTTTTACACTATTTATACAAAAGCTCTAGAAAGGATGTAGCTCCTAGACCCAACGGTCTTTTGCATGAGATATTGTAGCATGGCCAAGCCTTTGGGTCAGTTGCTAAAACTATAACAATTCAGCTGCATCCAATAAGAATGAAAACATTCCCAACTCCATACGGTAACAGAACCAACCCAGGATAGGATATTCGGTCCGCAACTAAACATCATTTATGTCTCTTATCCAATAAAGGGCGATGAAGTGTAGAAAAGGAAGAGAAGGTCGACACGATTCTTAGTAGAGAGAGAAAAGGTGTATAATAAAAAAAAAGAAAAAAAACCATTTTGCCCGTATGTGGTAGGGCAAATGGCTTCATTTAACATAAAAAACGTCTTTGGGTATAGGATGAAACATGCCAAGAAATTTAAACATAAATGACAATTATCTATATAATAAAAGACCAACTTAATGAATACTACCTGCACCATTTAATACTTACCATGTGGTAATCAGTTTTTTTCATTTATCCACCTTCTATCAGAATGTAGAATGTACGGTCCTGTTCGGTATCGGTACATGAAGATAAAATGACATTATCTATATATTATCTATATATTAAAAGAACAAGTTAATGAATAGTACCTGCACCATTCAATACTTGCCATGTGGCAATCATTTTTTTTTCATTTATCCACCTTCTATTAGAATACCGGTGCGGTCATGTTCGGTATCGGTACATGAAGATAAAAATCGGCACCAGCCTAGTAATGAAAACGCCAAAAGTCGGTACCAAATGTATATTGAAAATCGTTTAGTTCGGGAAATTCGGTACTGCTACCCGATACCATTTGCTCATCCTTGATCACGAGTATCGTACGAACAAAAAACAGTTTTGTACAACTTTTTTTTTGTTGATTTTCTTCAACTTTTAATGATATCTTTTTTTTTAGTTTCAGGGGTATGGATGAGCTCGGTGCCAATCGATAGCGAATCGGTACTGGTGCCCAAAATACCGGTTATGGTACATGTATATGAAGGTAAAAACCGCTAGCGAACCGGTACCAGGAATACCAAAAGTCGGTAACGAATTCGTACTTAAGAGCTTTCGGTTTGTGAAATTCGGTACCGGTACCCAGTATTATTTGCTCATGTCTGACCACAAGTTTCATACGATCAACATCAATACCATACAACTTTTTTTGTTGATTTTCTTTCGGTTAACTTTTAGTGTTTTTTCTACAATTTCATTTTATTCTGTCATGAGCGGTTTCGTGCGCAACGCGCTCGTATTGATTTCAAAACACATGTAAACACAAACTAAATGACAAAAGAAGTTTGCCACAACGCGGCGAAGGTAATAAACCTAGTTTCTAATATTTCATTAGTTAAAGAATAAAACTGAAAATTAGTATAACATAAAGGATTGAAATTGTAATTTCCGATAAATAAAATTTGGTTTTCCTAAACCCTAAACACCAATAATTAACACACAAAAGAAACACAAAATTGCAATCCACGTCAAATAGTTATAACCAATCAAATTCATTTACTAACACTAGAAACCAATCAGAAAAAAAGAACACACCGAAAATCTCTCTCTATATTCGGAAACCAAAGTCAGCCACGCCCTATATATATGCATACGTAACATGGAAGATTGCATTCTGAATCTTGCAATCTCTCGATCAGTCTATAGGTATGGAATTGAGTCTCTTTACTTTCTTATTATGTTTAGTTGTTTACGTCTGATTGTAAGTTCTGTTTCGGCTATTAGTTTCTTGAATCTGGAAGGCAATGGCTCGTACCAAGCAAACCGCTCGCAAGTCTACTGGTGGAAAAGCTCCCAGAAAGCAACTGGCTTACAAGGTACGTACTGTTGTATTCTTATTGTTTTTGATCAACTGTGTAGCATTCTGGAGATTAGTTACTTCTGAAAATTGTAGTAAAAGTTTTAAAATTATGGCAGGCTGCTAGGAAAAGTACTCCGACAACTGGAGGAGTGAAGAAGCCTCATCGTTATCGTCCTGGAACTGTTGCGCTTCGGTCAGTTTTATTTTTAAAACCCTAGAACTTGAATAGCACACACTTATACATCCATGTTGGTCAATGAAATGCAATGTAAGATCAGAAATCCATAAATCGAATCAATCAAACAATTTGCAAGCATGCAAGCATGATCACCGGTTCCAAATTTATAAGATCAATTCTAGGTTTAATTTCTAGAATGGAGACATTATGGAATGATCAGTTAGGCCAATGTAATTGCAAAGTAAGAGCAGAAATCAAATTAAAACCTGATGAGTCAGTTTTTTGCTAGTATGGGAGAATTGATCATGTTCACTCATTGATTGTGTTCATGAACACGTACAGTGAGATTCGCAAGTATCAAAAGACAACTGAACTCCTCATCCGTAAAGCGCCATTCCAGAGGCTTGTCCGCGAAATTGCTCAGGCTCTCAAGGTGATTATTAATTTCTTCAGTAATACATACACATCTTCTTTTAATCTTACTGTGGGATTCACATTAATGTTTATGCAATGCTGTGTTGTAGAGTGACTTGAGGTTCCAGAGTCATGCTGTGTTGGCACTTCAGGAGGCGGCCGAAGCTTACCTAGTGGGTCTGTTTGAGGATACCAACTTGTGTGCCATTCATGCCAAGAGAGTCACAATCATGGCCAAAGACATCCAGTTGGCCCTCCGGATCCGTGCTTAATGAATGTAATTAGATTCAAGTTTATATTTCCTATAGTTGCACAAACCTTGGTTTCTTCCTTTCTTTTTGTGATCGTGCTGGCGTTTTTTTTAGTTATAGTATGGGAAATGTTTGAATTTTATTGATCTGGTAAAGAATGGATTGAGGTTTTATATATTTGCATGTGATCTTTGTGGCCTTTTTTTATATTTGATGTATTTTTGTTAAAGATTTATGGATACACTTGTTTATCAAATAAATCGTAATCGTATATACACACACAAAGTAACCACAAATCGTGTGTCAAACTGTAAGTCGATGGTTACTAATACTTTATTTATTTATCATTGTTCTCTGCTTATTAACCCCTAAACTTCCCAGTATTCTCAGCTATACCATCGCCAAACATTGAATTTTTGAGGTAATAACTCTATTGTCCTAGTTGACGAATTCCATAATGCAATTGGAGAGGAATAGATTTTCATATGACGCAACCTTATAGATAAAAAGTCCTTTACATTTTCAAAATGTTGAAATTTTTGCAAAGGTTAAACGCGTATACCATGCCAAAAAAGAAAAAAAAAAGATACAAAAAGATGTTGCAACATTGTTGGGTATTATTAAGGCTCATGCTCCCCAAACGTGCCAAACTAAGAACTGTTGTCGAATTCTTGTTTACTAGAAGCTTACAGGTGTGGAAGTTGTCAAGTGCTGAAGCTTAGCTGGATAAGGCAGCCACTGAATCTTAGTCGTGTCATAGAAAAAAAAGAGACGGAGACCATTAGGGTCATGGCCATCGCCCTTCATTCACGTCACGACCATCACCGCCACATCAGACGACGCCCACCTCCACGACAAGGCCGACCTTAAAGCTTTAGAAAGGAAAATACCTAGCTTAGGGCCCCTAATTTCTCATGTGTAGGTCCGACTAGCGGAGGATCTAGTCGCCTAATCCTTGTGATACGAACAAACCCGGTTGTGCGGAATCCAACCGGGAAAGCAAACCGAGATCGAGACACGAAAACACACAGATTCAAAGTTTAACGCACACTTGTATTTATATATCAGAAGAGTTTATACAAACAATAATAAAGCTCTCTCTCTCAAAACTCTCCTGTTATCACTTCTGTGGTTCTGGTCTATCTAGTTCTCTCGTGTGTCTACTTCATTTTGTCTTCAGTCCGTTGTTTATATAGTCTCAGATCGACGAAACATCTGCAGCGAAGAAAGACCCAGACGAAAAACCTGAATCGACGAAAGACAACAGGTCTTTCGTCACACTCCCAAATCGACGAAACATGTTTTTCTTCAACATGTTTTTCGTCCAGCATGCAAGTCTTTCGTCACAGCATGCAACTTCAGGTCTTTCGTCAACAGCAGCTTCATGTCTTTCATCAACAGCAGATGCAGGGTTCTTTGAGGTGGACTGCAACTTGCAGAACATAAACAAATAGCAGCAACAGATAGATTGCAACTTGCAGATCAGCAATTAACACCGAGACTTGATAGAGGATATCAATTCTTGTAGCGATGTCGAACCGAATGGGCCGTGTCCATTTAATATGTATCAACAAACTCCCCCTTGGACGCTGCTCGTGAGGGTTCATCTTCCATGTCTATCATGTCGGAGGATCTTCAAAGTCTTCAAGCGTCGTAAGTAGAAAGTGTATCAACAAACTCTCCCTTTCATTTAGGAAGTGTGTTAACAAACCCCCCTTAAAATAAACTCCATTTTCAGCATTTAGATCCTTGATGTGTTGATGATAGTTCAGCGGCAACTCGATCATCTTTATCTTTTGAGTGCCTCCACTTCGTGTCTTCATTCCGAAGCTAGTCTTCTAACACGTTCTCGTTGCCTTTAGCTGGTCCTGATGCCGTATCTGCACATACAGGAAAGCTAAACGCGTAATGAGAACAAACGCTTTGAATATAGTTAACATTTAAACAAATGACACACATGTGACCATTTTTCAATCAACTACCATCCGACAGCTTGAAAGTTTAACAAATTATTCAATTTTGGTTTTTAACTTTCAAAAACTTACAAATTTCGACCGTTTATGAAGATGTAGTTGTTTTGGTTTTCGATCAGATTTCAGGTAACGAAGACTCGAGTTTCAACATCGAGTAATCAAAAGAAATTAGAAATAAAATCTTTTTAGCTTTTATAAAGTTTATATTAAAACATACCTAAAATCTTTTTGGAATTTTTGAATTTGTGAAATGTAAAGACTGAAAGTAGTAAATAAATATATACAAAGATGCAGAAACTGAAAGCATTAAGTAAATATTTACAGACATTCTTTTTGAGAGTTTCGAGGGTAAGAGAATCATATCAGTGTACGGTCACGCCAAAACGCTCTTGTTGTTCAGTTAGTTAACATTTAGATAAGCATCCTATAAAAATTATCGGTATTGTTGTCCACTTAAGCTCAACTTATCAGATGTAATCATGGCGAGGGGATACGATTAGTGTATGATTTATACTTACCAACCGGTGTTCATCCACAGACGACACATTCCCGTATCAAGGTATGCACGAGAGTTCATCTTACTGGTGAGTATACCGTTTATCATCCGTTTGAGAAAAGTGCACGGATAGTCCCTGTGGTATGCCCATTTTTTAGCTTTAGTCCCTAACTTTGTAATCGTATGCACATATAAATACAATGGCCGACAATCATGTAGTGTTCCATATCTAATTGACTACACTTTCAAAACATCACACATGCACTGCTAGCAGGAATAAAACAAGTCACGATGTTTACTAACTGAGATGGATGATGACTGGAACAATAGATCGGAACGATCCCAAGATGACAATTACCGTCGCCGACTTAGAGAGGATTTAGGGTTTCGTTAGAATACACGTTTCAAGCAGTTAAAGGGAATTTATAACATTGATTCACTACTGGGCCTAAAGCCCATCTGATTTCGTCGAGAGGGGGTGGCGAAATCCCTTTGGATTTCGTGGAACAGGTTGTGGCGAAATCCCTTATGATTTCGTCACTTTCATACTATTATATAATAATATTAACAATGGTGTTCACCCCTATGTAACAAACCATGCATAGAAATTAAACAACTCAAATAATTTAATACCCCAAGCATGTACCAAGCATGAACACTTTACAAACAAATCATAGTGTACAAAAATCAATGCACGAATCACGAAACACTGTACAAAACAAGTAACGCATAGAGGAGGAACCTTGGAAACTCGAGTTATCACAGTACATCGGTGGTCTATCCATACCTCTCTAAACTTAAAATGAAAAATGATAAGTAGCTCTATATTCGATGTATCGGTAGGCTCACAATCAGACTAAAATGTGCAGGATGATACAAACCTAACAGACTTCAAGTCAGGTGGGAACCATTCATTGGCATATGGTCTTAGTAGCGAAATTTTGTTTGATTGATTGCCGAGGTTCTGAGATATTCGGTCTTTATGCTGCTTATCATCTGGGTATCATGGTTGTATCTTTTACCGAAAAATAACCGAGACGAAGTCTAGATCTTCCATGATACTATACATACGTGTACATATTGTACGATGTACTGACCTGTTCACGGACTTGCTCCTGTGCCCTCATGCATATGAAAATCAAGTTCCCCATCAATACGTAATTTTATCACATAGGGCTTGTTTTCAATAAAAAATAAGTGAGTTTCTCACATTCTTTTATACGGTCAAACATATGATAAACGGTATACTCACCGGTAAGATGAACTCTCGTGTATACCTTGATACGGAAATGTGTCGTGTGTGGATGAACACCGGTCGGTAAGTATAAATCATACACTAATCGTATCCCCTCGCCATGATTACATCTGATAAGTTGAGCTTACGTGGACAACAATACCGATAATCGTTATAGGATGCTTATCTAAATGTTAACTAACTGAACAACAAGAGCGTTTTGACGTGACCATACACTGATATGATTCTCTTACCCTCGAAACTCACAAAAAGAATGTCTGTAAATATTTATTTACTGCTTTCAGTTTCTACATCTTTGTATATATTTATTTACTGCTTTCCGTCTTTACATTTGAAAAATGAAAAATACCAAAAAGATTTTAGGTGTGTTTTAATCTAAATTTTATAAAAGCCAAAAAGATTTTGCTTCTAATTTATTTTTGATTGACCGATGTTGGAACTCGAGTCTATCCTACCCAAAATCCTGATCGTAAGCCGAAAACAATTGCATCTTCATAAACGGTCGAAGTTGACAGATTTTGAAAGTTAAAGGATTAAAACTGAACATTTTCTAAACTTTCAAACTGTTGTCGGTCGGTGTTTGATTGAGATTTGATCTCATTTGTGTCGTTTGTTTAATTTCTCTATTCCAAGTGGTTGATCTCATTACGTGTTTAGCTTTCTTGTATGTGCAGATGCGACATCAGAATCAACTAAAGGCGAAGAGAACGTGTCAGATGACAAGCCGTAAAGTGAAGACACATCATTGATGCAATTAGAAGATCAAGATGATCGAGTTGCCGATGACCCTTCATCAACACCACAAGGATCTTCTGAAGAATTAACGATCGAAAGATTCACCAGCATAACTCAATGGAGAGTTTATTTTACGGGGGGAGTTTATTAACGCACTTCCTAAATGAAATGGGGAGTTTGTTGATACACTTTCTACTTACGACGCGTGAAGACCTTTGAAGATCCTTCGACATAAAAGACATGGAAGACGAACCATCACAGCAGCGTCCAAGGGGGAGTTTGTTGATACATTTTGTGTGGACGCGGCACGTTCGGTTCGACATTTTTACGGAATGAAGACCAAGTCGGATATCCTCCTATCCTACTTGGGTCCGACAAGTTTGTCTCGTTTGTAATGTAATGTATAAATGAACAATGCATGTGGCATATGTGTGCTAGTTATGTTGGTGTGTGTTTATACAGACTGCTGCAATCTGATTAACAGTTTGCAGCATATCACATTGCAGCACTCGACGAAACTAAGTGATTCGTTGTCTCCATGTTCAACGAAACTTCCTTGGGCAGAAACTTCTTTCGGCAGAAACTCACTTGGGCCAAAGCTCATAATTTTAGCATGTATGTCGATGAAACTTGGTGGGTTTCGTCGACTTTGAAGTTTCATCATGGCCACCCCATGTTTCGTCATATCTTGTTGGTCCCGTTGATACAGGATCTGATCGTAAGGAACAAGATGAATCGACTTCGTCTAATGTGCGGAATCCATTATGACGAATCACAGATTTGTTCAACACAGAATTCAACATTTAACTGCTTGTCTGTTCTTTCTATTGAGTGTTCTGAAAGTTACAAAGATCCGGTAGAAGTACAGACTATCCGTGCGAGTCAAAAGTTCTGACAAAGTTGCACCGGACCTCCTATTTATAGACAACCTCAGGAGACTAAGAAGTGTTGTTCGTACGAGTGGGCTATCCGTGCGGATGACTTATCCGTGCGGATGACTTATCCGGGCGGATGACTTATCCGGGCGGATGACTTATCCGGGCGGATAACTTATCCGTGCGGATAAGTTCTCCGTGCGGATAAGTTCTCCGTGCGGATAAGTTCTCCGTGCGGATAAGTTCTCCGTGCGGATTACCATCCGTGCGGATTGCCATCCGGACGGGTTGAACTTGTACCAACCAACACTTTTACATACAAAACCTACTCCTGAGTTGTTATGCTATCTACAAAGATACATCCAATAGACAAAAAACACAGAATACAAAATATGACTACATGCTGACGGAAGCTACATACGTTATGTACTAACAGACTCCCCCTCGGATGTAGCTGTAGTACCTTCCAGCATAGTCTTCAATTCTTCCTGCTGCGTCTTCGTTCACGCGCTTTCTCCCTTCTTTTCTGTGCCTTTTCCTCCAACATTCTTTTTCGTTTTTGTCTTCCTTCAGTCATCCACCAATTTCTGTAGACAGGATCTCCATCACGCTTCCGTTCCCACTTAGGAATTTTATTTTCTTCAGATTCAATTGGTGTTTGATCTGTTGGAGGAACAATCCCCAATTTACGTTTTCCCAACTCAGCAGCTCTTTCAGCAATCTTTTTGGAACGTTGTTCACACTTGTATACTTTCAAGAACTCGTCAATCTCTAGATCTCTCCATTTTGTCTTCCAGTATCTTCCAGAGTTGATGTCTTTTGCGTAACAAACATCCACAACTTTTTGATATTGCATAGCTTGCTCTCTGTCAGGCCTCTCATAAACTATCTTGTTGTAGAACAGACAATCTATATCTTTCTTTGAGCAATTTACAAGCCACATAGGATCTAACACACAGATCCTTCTTGCTTCTCCAGTGGACTTGTTATGTAGTGAGATTATTGCTTCAGCTGTAGATTGATTGTACAACCACCCTTCAAACTCTTCGTGGAAATCTTGCTCCATTGCCCGTAAAGGCATGTTCTTCAAGCAACTAGGAGGCTTGACATCCAGAGTAATATCTTTTTCACCACTTTCTAAGATTCTGACAATTTGTTGTGGAAAGTGTGGTTTCCAATCAGGATACCTTTTCTCAGCTTGCAACTTCACATAATTCCATAACCTTTGATCATGTTGCTTCACATCTAACCCATGGTAAAATTCTTTGATGTTCTTTGTTTTTACCAATTCATCTATATCCCACCATGGCAGAGTTTTGATATCAGCCAAGAACTCAAAGTACTGTACTCCTTGTTCTCTTCTGATTGCATACACTTTTAAGTCTTCCAAATATCCCCAAGAGAGAATATCACCCCAAGAGAGTTCTTTGTCGTTTGTGAAGAATTGAAGTGCCCTGAGTTTCTTTCTCTCTTTTGGCATGACTTTGTACCATTTCTTTCTTTCTTCAACAAGATTTTCTCTCGGTATGGTATCTGGAATACCTTCTGTAGACACTTTCTCCACTATCTTTCTCCTGATTTCTTCTTCATTTCGATCTTTGAACATTTCCGACAACGAAGGAAATGTTTCATCAATTCCAGAATAATGAAAATCAACTTCATCATCAGATGAATCTGAAGCATCTTCAACAATTACTTCGTTGTAATGATCGGCTTCAAAGGCATATCTTGATTCAAATACATCTTCAGAAGTCTCAGGAATTTCATCTTCAATATCGAATTTAAATTTCCCTTCTTGCAATCCCAATTCCTCTAACATCTCTTCCCTTGACCTTCTAACCTCAATCACCTCCTGACTTTTATCATGTAAGAAAATGACTGTAGGATTTGTGAGGAATACCTGATCCATGTGCTGTTTTCCAGAAGTAGAAGTTTCTTGCTGATCATCATCTTCTTGTTCGTTGATCTGATCATTCAGAAACTCCTCAATCTTTTGTTCATCAATAGGATTCTTCACAATCAATCCTGAAGCACCTT